>OY813001.1:94713143-95235643 GCA_963681545.1 Germaria angustata | reverse complement strand
TAAACATCAATACATTTGGGACAATAAACTTTAACCATTGCCTCACCAGGAATATCAGATAAACCTATGTTTTATGTTAAAATACATATATTGATGTATTTATGTATTCCATTAATGGCATACTCATTGACTTACCCAACGGCAACATTGGTTGACTTTCACAATATACACGTGGGCAATGTCCAAAATCACCAGTTTGATATTTTTCAATCATTTGCGCAATGCCGCGGTTTGTTAATATATAACGTGCGTGTATTAAACCATACAACATTTCTGCAGCTTGCTCAGTCATATCAGATTGTAAGGGATTATCTTCAAGTTCGTCCTCTGCAGTTTATAAATACAATAATAGTATGAATGTATACACATAAGTATTTATGTTATATAATAACACTTACCAGGCTCTAAGTCTTGGATCATATCTAGAGCTTGTCTATAATTTGGTACTTGTTCATTTAAGCCAGTTAAATTAAATTTATCTTGTATATAGTCTTCATCAACCTGAAAAAATAATGGCAAACAATTATTTCGTTGTAAGATATTTGGCTTGATTGTTGACGTTTCAACAAGGGAGTAGACAGGCCTGCTTTGCAGGGACTAAGGAACCCTAGAAAAAAAATTAGCGAACTCCCGAATTTTTTCTTTCTTGTTGAGTTTTTAATAAATGATATAATTTTCCTCTTCGTCAAAAGGGTTTGTGTAAATCGTACTAGAAAGTTCACTATTTACGCCTATGCTTTTCAAAACAATACATACATAATTAACCTTGTTTCTACATTTAGGGATTAAAGTTGTGAAAAATTGTGAGTACACTCGGAGATCAAAATACATACCAGCAAACAGTTTGTTTCCACCACCTTTAAATTAAGGCACCAGAATGCATTTTTGATACTGAAACCGTGTTACCCCGAAATTCAAGTATAAATCAGGTTAAATTTTATTTTCGTAAATTCTACATTTGTGAACACAGACTGACAAGATCAAATAATTGAAGAAAATTATTAACTATGTTCAAGTTTACATTTACATCATTACAAATATTATACATATTTAGACACAAAATTCTGATAGAGCATCCATCTAATATATTCAGTTCGCAAAGTTTTAGCTGGATTCATTTTGGGATACAAATTAGTAGATCCGTATCCCGATTTTACAATATATATTGAATAAACGGACTTGCCACATCGACTTGACAACTTGACGGCCCTACCAATGCTTTCACTACACCACTCTTTATGACAACTCGATACACAAATGGCTTGCTGAATTACAATACTAAGTAGAGGTTCATTTGGCGTGCTGAAAATTATCGATAGCCGATATTCTTCCGCATCCGGCGTGTGATCAACGAAGGTGACTTACCGATAACCATTAGTGAAATATTGATAGCAATTCAGAATCAGTGAAATATTGATAGCAGTTCTTTTTCAAACATTGCAATAACATCGAGGTGTTACCCAGGATGACATCAACCATGCTTCTAGAGTGCAAGTGCGTAACGAAAACCATACAAGCGCCTCAATTTTTACAATACGGTATAAGAGATTCTTCACTCCTTCTGATATCCTTACAATTTGTTCCACGCACATGGAATAGAATTCTATGTATGAGCCGATGCTTCAATGTATATTTTGAAATTAATCGACCGCGTGCATTAGAGGCAGAAGAAACTCATCGGTAACAACTATTTTGACTCACCAGGTCATCGACGCAATGTGTGATGATTTTCATTGTTTTGTCATTACTACAATGGAATGGGCTCTAATGAAATCAGGAAAGTTGTTCACGAAACCAGCGCTTACTTACGTATGACTCGTTCTTCATTAAGAGCGCATCCATTTGTATTCGATATAGGAGTGAATCGCACCACTCCTAGCGTAGAGAGGTTTAAGTCGAATCTATTTTCTATGTAAATATTTCCGTGATTATTATTTCAGCGGAATTATTATTATTATTATTTTTTTTTTCTTCCAAAAGCCAAAGGAATTAAAATTTTTTTTCTGATGCTGATACCTTTGAAGTTTCTAGAATAATTATTCGTTGTCGTCAATGTCACAGTTCGTGGTTATGATCTCGTTATCTAATTTCTTAAAGTAATCTATGTTGTGGATTTAATGCTGCTTTACATTACGGTTTTGCGAAATTAGGCAAAATGCGGTATGACGCCGCGATGGTCACCTGCTCACGGAATGGCTAACCGTTGAAAAGAAAACTAAATTACTCAATTTATTGTATCAGAATTAAAAAGCACAAAATAAGGTACAAGTTTCCTACTACATTTCTATTGTAAAAAATATAAAATAGTAAATGATATGTTGTGTCCTCTCAAAAACTGAAAATATATTCAACCGCATTTGAGTAAAGACACATTAATTGAAAATTAAGTACTCTGGTTCAAGTTCGATTCAAGTTTATATTGTTAATATTATTTTTAGTAGGAGCTTAACTACATTAACAGAACGGAACAGTATTGTTTTTGAAAGTCTCTACACCATCATCAGCATTCATGTGTCTATTATTTAAAACTTTTTTATAATTAACATACTCGTATACATGTATTCCTACCAGAGAGTTAACAAATCTAATATTTACTCTTGCTAACACGCAAGTAACCAAGTAATGCAGAGTTTTTACCTACGAGCGGTTCTGTGAATACACAAGATTTCTTGCATAAACAATGTAAACCATACATAAATGAATGATTAGGTAACATACACATAATTAGAAAAAGACAAATCGGCCAAAGACTATATTGAATTTTAATTGAAAGCATGACATTTACCTCACAGAAGAATTCATTACCGCGTAAACCGCAAAACCAAGTAACCCAGGATACTTCCTCAGAGCTGCTCATTTTTCTGTAAAAAACAGAGAGAAAATTAATTAAGTAAATTAAACATGTAAAAAAATCAAATCGAAATGCATAATAAAATTAAGACACCAACAGCATGAAATTTAAAAATTGGTGGGGCTAATAGCACCAACTTAACTATAGCTAGCAACTTAATTAAAGAGCTAAGAATTTTTGTTAATAGCGCAAAGGCAATTATGTATGTTCATCATGGCATTAGAATTTGGTATTAAAATATTTTTAACACACTGCAACTCACATTGTGGGAAATATTTTTGATATTTTAATTAAACTAAAGAGAAAAAACCAAAATAAAATAATTGTCCAATTATAGATTTTGTATATTCTGTATCACTTTTTCTATTTCACTTTAAAAAAATTTTTTGTTAAGAAATTGTCATGCACACTTTTTATTACTTTTCTTTTTGTTTCCAAAAGGGAAATTTTTTATTTTCTTCGTGTGCCTTTTGTTATATTATTTCACCGACGACATATTTGTCAAAAGAAAAAATCATGTTCATTTTCATTTGAATACTTCTTTTATCAATATTTGCGTTTTGTGTTCTATATTCCGAAATTTATATGTTTGTGCTTTTTACTCCTATTATGTTTATCTCATTGTTGTTATTGCCATTGAAAATATTAAGCTCTCTTTTTTGCATGGTAGTTTATCGATGCCGTATAACAGAATTTGTAAAAATCTTTATTTTCTTTTTGTCACACCGCTCGACTGAAAATCTTTAAAAATTTTATGTTTTTACATTGTTTTATGTACCATATCTTGATTTTATCACTAATATTTTACTTTTAACTGAAATTGTCAATAAAACTGGTTCTTTTGAATTTCATATAACTTTTCTAATTCATAAACTTTCTTGGCAGTCACAGCAAAAAAAAAAACTTACCTTAATCAAACCACGTTTAAAGAATAAAAAAGAATCGAAAAGGAGAAGGAGAACGCGGAAAATACAGTGCTGTATACATCAGGGTTGATCGCAATTATATTAATTCGAAAATTACATTTATAGCCATACTTATGTCATTTTGGTTAATATAATAGTCAAACTTGAGGTCTTATTTAATCGTTAAACAATTTTATTTAAAAACTATCGATATTTCGATACTCGTTGAGTATCATCTTCGAAATACTGAATTTTTAAATAAAATTGTTTAACGATAAAATAACACCTCAAGCTTGACTATTATATTAACCAAATTGTTATAAAAAAGGTCAAAAAATATAGGTATATTATACTTATGTCATATATATATATATATATATATATATATATATATATATATATATATATATACACATATATATATATATATATATATATATATATATATATATATATATATATATATATATATATACATATATATATATATATATATATATATATATATATATATATATATATATGCCAATAAGCAGTTACTCTGAATCGTATGCTTAAGCAGTATATAATTAATATAATTATTTCAAATGACTGTTGGGCTAATGATACATTGTTTAAAATTTTTCACTATTGTCATATCCATGGGTGCTTTAACAATACAATTTCAATAGTTGGAGATTGCAGTAGCAAACTTACATCTGGGATATTGAAAATTTCCCACAATAACTTTAATAAAACAGGATTTCAAAACAACCAATATTGAAGAATATAATCGTGCTAACCAAGAAAATGATAGCACGTGCACATCTCTAATTGATAGTCACCATTGTGAAGCATAAATACTGCCAGACTTTGTTCATAATAGTACCAAGTGTTCTTATTATAACAAAGATCAATCTTTCGTGTTGAAGTTTTTCCTAATTTCGTATAGGATTTGACAGTTGCATAAAAGCACTTAATAGACCATTATACTAATGCGTTAACCTGAATTTTGTTGCACTTGAACATCAAAATTTGTCAGCAACACTGTGAAACGTGCACATTGCGTTTTTAATAATTTTACAATAAATTTTAATATAAACTTAATTTAGATCAACAAAAATGTCAATAGAATTAAAAGGTGGTAAAACCAATGTACCGAATAAACGCTATTTCACTGATCCAGTTCCAGAGGAAGAAGTAAAACAAATCGAAGCTAAACCAAAAAATCTACAAGAATTTGAAGGAGAATTTATCAAAGTGAATGAAAAGGTTCTGAAACTACTTCCGCCACATTTGAAAGGTAAAAGAACTAATAAAAAAAAGTCACAGAAGCTCAAAGACAGAAGACCAAAAATTCCAAAAGATGTATTAAGCAAGCATAAACGTGGCGAACAGGTAGAAGGAACCGGCGTTAGGACCAACTTTTTTAAAGAAAAACAAAAACGAAAAGAGCTCTACTTAGAATATGCTACGGAACAAGCGGCCAGAAATGAACTTTTGTTAACGGAAGGACAGGGTTTTATAGAACCAGATAAAGGCGAAATTACTGCAGAGTATAGGCAGGAAGAAATTGCTGCAAATGTCGATATACAATCAGCAGCCAAATTATTCAAACTAAATTTAGATTTTGGTCCTTACTCTATGCGATATTCAAAAAATGGTAGACATTTGCTATTAGGCGGGCGAAAAGGCCATGTAGCAGCTTTTGACTGGATTACTAAAAAGTTGCACTGTGAGATGAATGTTATGGAAGAGGTGGCTGAGGTTAGTTTCTTACATGTTCACACAATGTTTGCTTGTGCCCAGAAGGATCACGTTTATATATATGACAATCAAGGCACTGAATTGCATTGTATCAAAAGAATGTTTTGCGTAAATCGAATGGAATTTTTACCGTATCATTTTCTATTGGCTACTGGTAACAAAGATGGTTACGTTTCCTGGTTGGATGTTTCAATAGGAGAACTGGTAGGCAACTATAATACAAAATTGGGAAATATTCGTATAATGCGACAAAACCCAAGCAACGGTGTGTTATGTATTGGCGGTGGAAATGGTGTGGTATCAATGTGGTCACCCAAGGTACGTGAACCGCTGGCAAAATTATTAACCCATTCAACACCCATGTCTGCCTTGACAGTCGATATAAGTGGTAAACATTTAGTAACAGCTGGATTAGATCGTAAAGTCAAAGTGTGGGATGTTAGAGCATTAAGCGGGCCTTTAGCAGAATACCATTTACGTTTACCAGCCAGTCAAGTTGATGTCTCACAAAAGGGTGCTTTAGCTATAAGTCAAGGAAGTTATTGTGAAATATACCAAAATTTGTTTGTAAGCGAGAAAGGAAGCCATCCGTATCTAAAAAAGAATTGCGATTCTTTCATCCATGGTATGCGTTTTTGCCCTTATGAAGATATTTTGGGTCTTTCAACTGCCAAAGGATTTCAATCGTTATTGGTGCCTGGTTCGGGTGAACCTAACTATGATGCTTTGGAAGATAATCCTTTCCAGACCCGTTCACAACGTCGAGAGCATGAAGTCCATGCTTTGTTAGAGAAAATACCCGCTGAATTAATAACATTAAATCCAAATGATATTGCCACAGTTGACGCGCCGACGTTACAGGAAAAGATTAATGCTAAACGATCAATATTCTTCATTAAACCACCACAAATTGAATTCAATTCCAGACACAAAATGAAGGGCAAAGGTGGAAGTGCGAAAGCATCTCGAAATAAACAGATTGTTAAGGATCAAAGAAGAAAAGTAAGTAATAAAATGACGTTTTTTTTTCTTGTAAACTTTTTCCATTAAAATATGAATGTAGTAGACATGCATATGTAAATACTCATATTTTAAAAGTTAACATTGTTGTCATTTTATGTATTTTGTAATACTCATACACAATAGAGAATTCTCATGTATTTGATTTCTTTGCATAAAGATATGATCTTGAATGTTTTCAAACTGCTTAAAGTTCACTGACGATTTGGTTTGGCGACCAATGAAAGAAATGTGGCTAAAGCCACAAAAAACTACTCTAATTGCTTAAACAATTAGGAAGAATATAAAAAAATCAATATTAAGTATTCAAAGTTATTTGCCTTCACTTTTTAAATTATTTCGGTGTCTCCATGGACACCTTCTTGAGGTATATTTTAAAATTCTTTTTTTTTTATCAAAAGTTGTTATTTTTAAAATATCCCAGCTACACCCAGTTAGAACCAAAATATTGAAAAAATAAACATTTTAATTGGGCCTTGAGTTCGAATAATTTACTGAAAATAATAAGAAAAAGGTCAAAGAAATTAAAATAATCATTTATCTTGTTTTTCTTTTTTTAGGAATTCATACAAAATGTACGAGAGACTAAGAAAAATATCATAAAATCTCATAAACTAGATGGTGGCGACGACTTTATACCTCTGGAAAGTGAAACACAACCTAGTGTGTTGGACCGGTTTAAATCCAAAAGTTTAAAAAATAAAACTCAACCTTAGTTGTATACTGAAAAATAAAATTTATGTAGTTACTGTTAATACATATTTGCAATAACCAGTTATTCTTTTATCCGTGATGGTGCATTCAATATTATCCAACAGCATTTTTAAATCGTCTTTGTCAATGCTCATTTGAGGACTTAGCCAATAAAACAAATTCATAATATGCTTTTTACCTTCAAACACATTAATTGCTCCATCAACTTGAATCGTCTGCAGATGCTCCACAACTTTAGGCAAGATACTTTTCAAAGCGTTCAAAAATATTATATTCTTTTGTTTTCCCAATTTGCCCATTGCCACAAGGCATGATTCACTTATATTTGGCTTTAATAAAAGCTTCGGTAAGTATTCCAAAAAATCAAAAATTTCATTGCACCCGTAATTTTTAGACAGTTGAGAATCTTGTACAATTTCACATAGTAATATCAGAATTTTTGAAGATATACCCAGTTCACTAAACTTGTTATTTAAAAACGCTATGATGCAGCTTTTGAGCAAAAATTTCGTCGCGTCTCTGTGAAGTTGTAATAATAACAAACCATTTTCTAAAAGAAGAGCACGCAACGCTAGAACCAAAGGCTTAAGATAATCATTTGGACTTTTTGAAGATAGAGAATTAACTATTTTCGTTAGGTAATTCAGGACAATATCAAATCTAGTCGTCTGTGATTCCAAGGCATTTGCATAAAATCGGCACATTAGGAAAGCGATCATAATATTTTGTTGATAACAGTGTGGCGATATTTCCGAAGATGCCTTTCTGTTTTTCCTTTTCACAATTCCATCGCCTGAAACGTGATGTAACATTTTATACAGGATATTTCTATACAAAAAGAAATATATATATATATATATATATATATATATATATATATATATATATATATATATATATATATATATATACACATATACAAATATATATATATATATATATATATATATATATATATATATATATATATATATATATATATATATATATATATATATATATGATACATACTCTGTTCAAATACAATTTGTTGATAAGGATATGAATCCTGCAAAAAGTTGGCAGCAAAAACATCTGCATATTGATCTTTCAGCCATGTACTTAAATCGTTATTATTCGCTTGTTGCTCGTATGTTTCTATCAAGGACCACAAATTCCCAATTATTTCTAAAACAATTTTCAACGTCATAGCAGCATCAAGGGTGAGCAATGTTTCCATATTGCTTGAACTAGATTCTTGTTGAGGTCTTACCTCTAACCATGACTCTAATAGCAATGGCATTAAATGTTCTGCATATGAGTGCAACTGTCCTGATTCATCGCTGCTAGTGTTTTCCCCTGATAGTGCTGTGCTACCTAAAGAATTGAAATTGAAAATTGAAGATAAATCACAAGCTTGACTTGATGCAAAGCTGCGCTTCAGACTGTAGTGCTGCACGGTTTTTGCATTAAATGTTACAAAGATGTTGTTGGTAGTCTTCGAAGCAACCTCACGATCTTTGCATTTGTATTCAGCCAAAATTTGTAGCATTTGTTGCAAGCGCAACAAAACCTTTGAGCGCCATTTAATTGTAGTCTGCCTTTGACCCATATTAACTGTTAGCATACGGCCAGCCTTGTCACCTTCAGCTCTAACTCTAGATATCATTTCTAGAAAATTTTTAAATATTTTTCCACTTTCAACAGCCAGCAACTGTGGTACATGCTGCAGCAGTACATCCAGCATTAGAAGAGCATCTTCCTGTATGGAACCTTGTATATGAGTCATAGCACACCGAAGATATGAGGATATGATGTGAAAAAAAGGAGATACGGCATCTGGTGACAAGTAACTCAGCAAGCTGCTGAGCGTTTTAAAAGACTCTCTCCTGGCATCCCTTTCCATATCTAGCGCTACTGCTGCCACACCTTGTATAATATTGGTTAGAGACGACAATAAACCAGGATGATTAATGCTGATGGCATCTCTTAAGATTCTTAGAGATTCAATGCGAAAATTTGAGCTGTGATGTTTCAGTTTGGATAAGACATCCTTAAGATTTATTTGTTTTTGGCCATCAGCATAATGATTTTCTTTAAGTTGTTCACGAATAGTTATTTTGCGCACTTTAAATTCCGTTTTAGTTACGTTGAGACCTTTAGGCAATTTAGCGCCTTTTAGTTTTACCTTAGCCTTCTCAGCTCGTAACTTCCTTTTATGCGAACCACCCATTTTTTAAATTACAAAAATTAACTACAAAATACTTGTTAAGCAGAGAATATATTGTATATTCTGTGGTTAAGAACACAGAGTACTCAGAGTACACAGAGTACTAGTTTATGGTTAAGAACAATAATAGATTTCTTGTGACTTCCAATAATCAGTTGGTGTTCATACACATAAATTGACAGCTTGTAAGAATTGCCGATAATAAACAAATTCACGTGTAATACAACAGCTGTGTACAAGTGTTGCCATATCAAGAGGTATCTTTGGCATTTCTCACAGAATTGTCGCTTTCAATACTTTTCACACAGCTAATATATTTCCTCAAGTTTTAATTCAGTTGGGAGAAGACATGTATCTCGGCAACGATGACAGATTGATGTTGGTGAAACGATATGTCATGTTCAATGTTCATATCAATTTTTTTACAAATGGAGACGTCTGTTAAAAGTTGTTGTATATGGGCCTTTTCACACAAGACTAATTATGCTGGCATAAAATCGCAGTTTGTAGGCATTTTCGGGGAAGAGTGGTTTTTGGTTGGCACAATTTTTTCATCCAGCTTCAACCCCGCACAAGCAGAACAAAACTAACACATACACAGTTATGAAAACAGGTTCTGCGAAATATACAAAGAAAACACTAACACACACAAAGCTTTGTATACGTACACAATTTTATGCCACCATAATTAAGGTGAATTCACCCATTCGTTCTGAACGTTCCGAACGCTTTTTTTATATGTAGTTTGACGTCTCTATTTTGAGAAAGAGTAAATTTAATGCGGAACAACAACAAAAATTTCGTTCAGAACGAATGGGTGAATTCACCTAAAGTGTAGTGTGAATACGAAAGAACAAAAGTTGTGCGGATTAAAAATTAGTCTTGTCTGAAAACCCCCTATCACCAAGTTTTGTGATGTCTGGTAGGACTAAATTTCTAAAACACTTCCTAACAATTCTCGTAAGTGCTATACAGCGAGTCTCGAAAAATGTCATTATTTTTGACAATGGGAATTTGAGTTCTTTTTCTCCGTAGTGTTTGCGAACTAACATGGCTCCAACTGTAAGTGTCTTAAAAAACGAATACTAATAGTTAAATGATAATATAATTTAAAAATTTCTTAATACGGCGCAATTTTAAATATAATAGCATTTGTATAAGAACAAAATTTCTCGAAAATATTAAGTGATTGCTTAGAAAATTATGGATTAATTGTTTTTACAATTTACATTTATTTAGGCAAAAACCCAAAAGGGTGAGAAACCTGCAGCCACCAAAAAGGCTGATCCTCCAAAGGCAGCCCCAGCTGCTGCTAAAGGCAAAGTTGAAAAGCCTAAGGCTGAAGCAGCTAAACCAGCTGCTGCCACTAAAAATGTAAAGAAGGTACCAGAAGCTGCTAAAGATGTTAAAGCCGCGGCTCCAAAAACCGCTCCGGTAAAAAAAGATGTTAAGGCCGCAGCTCCTGCTAAGAAGGACGCAAAAGCCGCTCCTGCTCCTAGCAAAGAAGTACCCAAAAAAGAAGTTAAAGCTGCTGTTGCTCCAGTTAAGAAGGCCGAACCAGCCAAAACCGAAAAGCCTGTTGCTGAGAAGGTTGCTAAAGCAATAGTAACTAAATCTGCTGCGCCTAAACCCAAAAAGTCTATAACTAATTCAGCTGCAGTTGCTTCAGGTAAAGTAGGTAAGAAGGCCGTTTTACGTGGCAAGGGACTTAAAAAGAAGAAGGTGTCGCTACGTTATGCAATTGACTGTACCAATATTGCTGAAGATAACATCTTGGATGTCGCTGACTTCGTAAGTAGTTAGTAATAATATAGAATTAAATAGAATATATAAATACGAACATTTACCTTAACGGCCCTAAGACGAAAGCATTGCTTAAGCGGATTTCAATCTATAAATATATAAAAAAAATTTACATCTTTCTGTAAATTCCCGAAGAGGGGCTCTGGATGTGGCACAACGGGGTAGCCTCTGACTGTCAGAACTTGGCCTGACCAGTGGTGCAACCGTTTGTGAACTACGTCAAGTCGTGCTATGCGAACCGCCACGTGGTGGGCCCTGGGTTGGGTTCACTTGCAACCGCAAGTGCTCGAGCCAAGATGCATAGTGCGCCCTGCCAAAGCGTTTTTCCAAGTTGGGCGCTGCAGGTATTCACTTACGCTAATTCAAGCAAAGCTTAGTTGAAATGTAATAAAAAATCAAACTGCAACCCTGCCTTTTTGTCTTGAAAGTTTGTATTTCCTAAAATGGCAATGAAAGCATTATTTGTAACATCAGGTAATTTCTAAAACATTTAATTATAAAATTTAACATAGATTAAAAAAATTGTGCTTATTGCAATTGTACGACTATGCCACGATTGATTTGTCGTCAGAGAGTGATTACCTTCGCTTTGATGGCAGTGTACTCAGTGGTATAACAAAATTACACTCTTTATATATTTGGCCTTTGAATTTTTATCTTGATTTAAAAGCTTAACAACTGAAGAGACAAACATTTATAGAGCTGTCGATGAAATTTGTAAAGACAATGTTTTTCCTTATTTTGGATTTTAACTGATTTCTTTTCTTGTAATTTAGGAAAAGTACATTAAGGCGCGCATGAAGGTTAATGGAAAAGTGAACAACTTGGGCAACAATGTCACCTTCGAACGTGTTAAAATGAAGTTGTACGTCAACTCTGATGTACACTTCTCCAAGGCTTACTTGAAATACTTGACTAAAAGATACTTGAAGAAGAACAGTTTGCGGGATTGGATCCGTGTTGTCGCCAACGAGAAGGATTCTTATGAACTCCGTTACTTCAGAATAAGCTCTAATGACGATGAGGATGAAGATGCAGAGTAAAAAAATATCTTTTTTGATAAAAGTTTTTAAAAAATATAAAATTTAAATCTCTTGAAAGTTAAAAGTTGTTTTATTATTTGATGAGGGGTAATAAATTCATAATTTTATGGTGGGAACCAAGGCCTTGGTGGGGAACATTTGTTCGGCACAGCTGTTTACTGCCTGCATTCATATATGCAGAAGAGTTTCATGAAAAAAGAAATTTACCGAATGAAAAAATTGATAGAAAAATCTCAATGGGCCATTGATCAAGGTAAATTATTTTTAGTGGAAATCGAAATTTAAATAAATATGTGTTACATAATCGCATCCATATGGATAAAGAAAACAAAAATATTCAATTATTACCCAACGTTTATTGATCTATAATACCCTTCACAATTGGAAGTAAATGTTTCCTTGTAACTTTAAGATTGTGCTGTTTGTAAAATGATCCATTCATAAAGTTACAATCTTTGTAATGTTCAGTACGTAATTCAGGTTCATCTATTGATAAAAGGCGTTTTTGAATAGATTCACACAGATTAGAGTCAGAAATATTAATTATGCCAAAATCACGATGTACACTGTTGTCTTTGGGGTGGATATACATTCCCAATAATAAAACAACACTACAGTTGAACTCTTTTGCAAATTCTCTTATGGCATCATCAGCATTAGATCTCATAATATATTGCTGCACTGGTAAAGGAAATCCTGGCAAAGCCACTTTAATGTTCTCATTTTTTGTCGAAGTCAAAACTTTAAAATCTTTTCTTAATAATTGATAAGCGTTTAATGTACTAACATCTGATCTAGCCTTTATTAAGGATTCAAATAGTTCATCTCTACTTTCCGTACAATTGAATTTGTTTAACGCTTTCTCTAAAGCTAAGCAAATTTCAACGTCCTTTGGCGTAGCTCTGGCGGCCAACTCAGAGAAGTTTACTGTATCCAATATTATAGTACTTCGCATGAGATTTAATATATCCTTTTCCGCTTCACCCAACATTTGCGAATTGATAAATTCTTCAGCCACAAGTGTGGCGCAGGAACCTACTAAGCTGATATATAGCGTACAGTTATAGGGTATGACTGCGGACGCATCTCTAGGCCTATGATCATAAATGGCTATGCACCTTTTTAACCAAGGGCTTACATGGTGGTCGACTAGTATAAATGCATTACTATTTAAGAAGTCATTGTCCAATTCATCCTTAAACGTAAGTAATTCCTCCCTTATATTATTTTTTTCGAAAATATATTTTACTTCAGTCTTTAAGGGATAATCTCTTTTAGGTATATTTAATATTGGCAAATACTTTGTTGAATGTATGTTAGCTTCTTTTCTGTTGTGATAAAAATATGCCAAAGAAATTGCACATACAGCTGAATCCAAATCGCAGGACTCATTACCCGAAACAATACAAATGGGTTCCTAAAAAAAAACAATTCCTATTAAATACATATGGAAGTGTGCAAATATTTCTTTTTATTTATTTATTACCTTGGCATTTACTAACTTTCGTGTTTGTTTTAAAAAGTTTAATAACATGTTTCAATTAAAAGGAATTTATTGTTTTTGGCAAAATCAATACACAATATGTACTATAAACTAGAAGCAGTGTTACCGTGCTAACTTCACAAAAATACCTATACGATAAAATGCAGTTTTCAAGCCCCTTTTACGAATGTCAGTCAAAATTTACCGATGAAATAAAATTTAAGCTTTTTAAAAATGGGTTTGAAAACCATATTTATTTTAAATTAAAAATTTTCATTTTACAGTTCCTGGTCCTCTGTAGTATCTTCAGCTCCCCCCATTTCGTCATCAGCACATTCTAATGTTAAATCATCCAACATTTCCGCTAACGTTATGTGAGGAACATTGTTATTGAAGCCCAAAGTATCTCCTCCATCAACTGGAATTTTCTTAGCATCACGATATATATTGACTTGCCTACGATAGTCAGGATCTTCTTCTAAATCCTCCAAAAATTCATGATAGTCATGTTTACTACGTTCATCCGTACATTCATTGGCCAAATGACGTAGTTTCCACAAACGCTGATTGGAACGCACTTGTCGTTCAATATAACATTTCTTCACTAACACCACATCTGGTACTTGTTCGCTTTCGAGTTTTTCAAATTCACTATTGTTGATATTAGCTTCGCTTAAATTGTAGCCCAACACTGAATCACCGACTTTAAGAATATGTCCTAAATGAGAACGCGTATGTATAGGATTGTCATTAATACCCAATTCGGAAGCGCGCACAACCCATATATCACAGAGAACATGTCGAAATGATAGTTGCCCTTGTCCTGGATAATACTTTCTATCTTTATCCATAATAATTTCTATGTCCATTACAATATACTCAATCAATTGCTTAGGATTACAAATAGCATCAAATGGAGAACGGTAAAATACATGACCTGAGATTTCTGCAATTTGAGCTGTTAAAGGATCTATTAAATGTATTCCACTGGCAACTTTGTGTACTAGACAAATTGGAGAAAGATTTCCCAGTTGTTGTCGACACTTTTTCGATAAACATACTGCACTGTCTTTTGATAATGGTGCAATATCAACCGACCACGTATACTTGTAGTTAAAATTGTTGCTATGTATATCATGGGATATTAAACGTTTTGACGATGTTATTTTTACAGGAACCATCGTCTGTAGAAAATCTACCATTTTGCGAGCATGATTTTCGGTGGCATAGTAGAAATCTAAGCCGCCGTGCATAGGTTTAATGCCTAAAGTATTTTCATGCGCCTTGTGTTTCAGTATCAATTGTTCCAAGTAATAGAAAGTTTTTTTGTTTTCTGCCCTTTGGCGAACCTGCACCATACAACGCCAAAAATCTTTTGCCTCCGTCCTATGACAGTCATCACACATTTGATTTTGTACTGCAAATTCAACAATGAAAACTTGTTGAAGCACAGTGCCCCCCGATATTTCTCCATGAACTGTCAATTTAACTTTAATACGCTTAGAATGTGCCTCTGTCCACACAAAGCCTGCATCAACTAATTTGACTTCTTTAAGTCCTTTCAACTTTTTCAAGCAAAGCGCCAAAAGTTCTCGCGATTCCAAAGCAGCTTGTATCCATTCTCCAGGTGGCTGCAAATAACGTTCACAAGACCGACAGAAGTGTAGTACAGCTTGTTTAGGTATACCTGCGGTGATATCAACATGATTACGTAGACAAGTGACACACATATTTGATGGATTTGGTTGTATAGTAACACCACACTCGCAACACAATATTACAGCTTGCTGGGCATTGTTATTAGCACCAACACCTGCAGTATTAGCCCCAGTGAAATCTACATATTCCATTATTATAGAACTAACAAGAATTGCGCTACTTATACTATATTACTGCTTTGTTTTTAATGAAAACTGTATTAAACTTAATTTAAAAACAAAAACACGTGCGTACTACTATACTTTGTGACATATATTGAACAGACACAGAATATACACAATATGACACAGAATTTACTCTATGCTATTGAAATTACAACAAGGGTTGCCAGATAAAACCAAAAAATTACCATTTTCTTATAAATCCCTATTTTACATAAATTGGTTCGTTCGTACCAAAGCCCATTAATTAGGGTTAAAAAACAGTCCAGAAACAAAATTTTCGGAATAAAATTTTGTTCCGAAAGAATGGACATATCCATTTTTAGATGATTATGCACAAAATTGCAATTTTTGCGCCAACTTTTTTATTTTTATATTCTCTATCTATTCGCCTAGCAGACTATTAGTGTCCTATTTTACAAGGTGACATCACCACGTGTGGTTATATTTTTTGCTTTGTTTCTTTTTAGTTCACTTAGCTGTCAAAATCCTATGGATTACTGGCGGTTTTCTTGTGTGTGTTTTGTTCCTATACTATTTCTTTGACAGTATTTGTTGTACTTGTAAAGTTTATCCACCATGGCTGAGACCTTGGATCTTACCTTATGTGAATGAATAATCGATTTTCATATCAAAAATCGATTGACTAGTCTATTGTAATTTCCAACTTAACAATAAAATTACCTGCTGGCGTGAGTTGTGTATGATATATAAAATGTATCGTAAAAAGCTACACTATAGTGATAAAATAATTAGGCTTAAAATGTTTACATAAATACTTACATAATTAAGTTTCCTTCGTGTTTATTATATCAGCAGGAATCTTTTTATTAAAAGAAACATTTTTTTAACTTTGTTTTTTTTTCTAGAACATCGATTGGCATTGTCAGCAATAAACACACAAATAATAAAATGTTTACATATTCTTTTTATTTGTAAGGAATTTTTATAAAACTATAAAATTGAAAAATATTTTCCATTGCACTTTTCTCATACACAAGAACATACATACATACATATGTTTATACATACACATACATACATATGTATGTATGTATGTACATATCGAACCTTTGCTGCAATAACCCAATAATTCAAAAAGGTTGTTTTGCAGAGTTTAAAGTTTTGAATTTACACACAACTTAATGGTAAAAAAAAATTTAAATTAAATTTGGTTCTTTTCCCAAGAGCTGAGTATACAACATATTTTTATGAAACTTTTACAGAATATAAAAAACGACAAGGCGAATGATTTCGTAATATAAGCTTAAAAAATTCAAATTTTGAGTTACTACGGTATTGCATTGGACCATATGTATATTATTCTTGTCAGCTTTCCCCACTGGTAGAACATGTATTTAGTTGTATAGATAGTTCATCTATTGTTTCTGCCAAATCTATTTTCGTAATAGCAACTGTGTTTTCTATCCCACTATTGGCGTTATTCAGTTCAGCAATTTTGGTATGGTCGCTATATATATTAACATTTTTACGAAGTTCAGCATCCTCCTCCAAGTCTTCTATAAAATCAAGTTTGTCTCTAACAATCCGTTCGTCCTCTGGACCATACGTTAAATGTTTAAGTTTCCATATGCGTTGTTTATTGCGGGCAGTACGGTCGTGGCACTTACGTACAAGTATTATGTCCGGAATTTGGTCAGCATTTAATTTGTCAAATTCGGTCTCGTTGATATTTGTTTCTTTCATGCTATAGCCCATAACAGAATCTCCCACGTTCAACACATAACCCAAATGAGAGCGGGTATGTGTAGTATTTCCATCTATTCCAAATTGTGAGGCTCGCACTAACCAAATATCACATAATTGATAACGGCATGTATTTTTACATTGTACAGATGCGTTGTTAAACTCTTTCCGCTCCAAAGGCTCAATATCCATCACAACAAACTCAACTAATTGCTTAGGATTACAAATGGCTTCAAACGGCGAGCGAAAATAGTTAAGACCACTCAATTCAGACATTTGGGCCGTCATAGGATCGATCAAATGCATTCCATGTGTTACTTTGTTTACCAAACAAAGAGGAGGCAGGTTTCCAAGTTGCTGTCTAATTTTTCTCGGGAGACAAACTAAGCTATCTTTTGACAGTGGAGCAATTTCTACAGACCAAGTGTATTTATAATGATATATGTTACTGTTTAGATCCTGTGTTATCAGACGCCTCGATGGTATTACTTTTATAGGCACCATGCTCTCTAGGAAGTTTACCATTTTACGGGCATGATTTTCTGAAGCATAAAAAAAGTCTAAGCCACCATGAACAGACTTTATTCCTAAGGTATGTTCATGAGCTTTATGCTTCAAAATTAGTTGTTCCAAGTATAAGTATGTCTTCTTATTTTCCGCATGCTGCCTGACTTGAACCACACAACGCCAATAATCCTTTGCTTCAACACGGTGACATTCGTGACACATTTTATTCTGAATAATATAATCAACGACAACACCCTGGCGCAGGGAGGAAAAATCGGATGCATTTGCTTCAACAATTAATTTTATTTTAATACGTTTTGAGTGCTGTTCTGTCCATATAAAACAAGCGTCTATTACTTCCAAATTCTTTAAACCTTTTACCTTCTTCAAGCACAACCCCAATAACTCACGAGATTCCCACTTGGCATTTATCCACTCACCGGGGGGCTGCAAAAAACGTTCGCAGCCTTTACAGTACTGCAGTTCAATTTGTTTACTTATTCCTGCTGTGATATCGATATGCTCACGTAAGCACGTGAGGCACATATTATATAAATTTGGTTCAATCAATACACCACATTCGCAACACTTTATAATATTCCTTTTAATTTTAATTATTTCTCCATTTTCTACCTTTGAAATGCCCTTTGCATTAAAATCGACATACTCCATTTTTCTTAGCAAGATAAATAAATTTAAAACCCCGATAAAATAACCCTAATCACAGTTTTCTAAATGTTTGTATTCATTTAATTCATTTAATCATAACTTATTCATGCACACAAATTTGTAAATGAATGCCTTGCAATACCATGGTGAAATAAATTTACTTTAAAACTATTTCACCATAAGATGCAAGAGATGAGCAACGTTCACATGACTGGCATCAGTCACTTAAGTAGTTGAGTCGTGAATAAAACAATCTCGCTATATCAATACATTCTTCATGAGTATCAGTTTTTGTAATAATGAGCATGAGCAGAAAAAACGAGAAGCATGACATATTGGTCAACATGCATTATAAATAATATTTTTACTATGAACATGAATGATCATTAATGATGTATGTATGTACGCCTCACGATGTCATCTCCAGAAGATTTTCAGGCCCCAAAAGTTACTTATGTAGCTTTTAAAATGACACCATCATTTGAAAAAAATAAAGATCTCTGGTGAAATTAAAGGGCACTATACACGTTAAAAATTTTCGGGTAGCAATGTTATTGATAAAAACTTATGTATATGTACGCGTCACACATCCGATCAAATAATTAAATTTTTGGTATATATATATATATATATATATATATATATATATATATATATATATATATATATATATGTATATATTATATCAAATTCGTTATTCGAGATATTCTCCAAAATAATCATTTTAGTAATCTATTGTTTGTTGTTGGCTTAGCTAGGTATATGCCTGCATTTCATTGGCGCTAACCAAATCATCAGTACCCTTTTAGCCGAATCATGATTGAAAGCATTCAAAGCTCATATAGTGTTTGTAGTCTGTGGCATAAGTATACGAGCTTAGAATGCTTTCAATCATGATTTGGCTAAAAGGGTACTGATCATTTGGTTAGCGCCAATGAAATGCAGGCATGTACCTAGCTAAGCCAACAACAAACAATAGAATATTAAAATATATATATATATATATATATATATATATATATATATATATTATATATATATATATATATATATATATATATATATACATGTATGTATATATATATATACATATATATATATATATATATATATATATATATATATATATATATATATATATATATATATATATATACATATTTTTATACAATTATTAATAATGTGAGTGGTCTAAGATCACAATCTAAGCAGTAGGTAATAGACTACTAATCTGTAATAGTAAAATAGTAAAAAATATATAATGTATTAATTTTTGATATAAAATCATCAAATATGTACATATATATTAGCTCGACTGTTTGCAATAGAAATCTAGAAAAAAATTTTTTCACAAAACGCCCACTGAATTGTCATCACTTGTCATTATTAAGAAATTTGATTTTTTAGATCAACTTTGTAAATGTCATAATAAAGTAAAACCCGAATACAGTTAGAAAGAATTTTTTCTCATAGTCGCTGTTCGTAATCCCTGGTGAATTTTGTGCATTGAATTTTAAGCATTTAACTAGTAGTTTAATAATAAAAAACTATTGCAAACTTATATTTTAACTATGAAAATAGTCTTAAAGTTAATGTAACTTTAAAACACAATGTTTAGTCGCTTAAACAAATTTGTGCAAAAATAGATTCGATTTATTAGAACTTAATATGAACGAATAACATGAAATGACAAGATTAAGCAATGTATAAAAAATTTCAAAGAAAATATGGTCAAAGTGTTGTGTTAAATTGGTAATATATATTCCATAAACTCGGTAAAAAGGTAGCAACTGCAAAACGTAAAAAGAATAGCATATGTAATCATCATAAAATTAATTCGCTCATGAGAAAATTAAAAAAAAATTTTTTTAAACACGATTTTGTATAACTAATAAGTTCACTTGATATAAATTGTAAATATTTTTATATATAATGGAAAATTAAGCTCCTCTCAATATGAAATAAGTGCAAAATGGAAAATGACGTGTTTTGGCTGTAAGAGTGCGACAAATAGTGTACATACATATGTAGTGACCCCTATGTGAGAATAACAGATTTATTTGCATTAAAAAAAATAAATATAATACACACACACACGTATATATATATATATATATATATATATATATATATATATATATATATATATATATATATATATATATATATATATATATATATATATATAGTGTTATACATATATGTATATAAGAATCAAAATTTAATTACTATCTATAAAAAATTTCGAAAACCTAAAAGAAATTTCTTGCTTGATTATTGCAATTTTTATATTTAGTGTTGCCAGCTCGTATATGAGTAATATTCTTGTAATATGATACCTTAATAAATTAATATGAAAAGTAGTAAACACGCCTATATAAAAATATCAACAGGCAGACACGAAAAAAAATTCATACGTTGAGTTTGTGTTGATAAATCCTAGGGCCATTTGTATTTCTATAGACAAATGTACATAAGTATACTTATATGCCTGGAATTTATTTTGTGTTGTCTATTTCAAGAATGGGTTTTTATTGGATAGATGTAAAATTTCAATAAATTTCTTAAACTTGATATTAAATATCCTTTCTGGTTATTTCATAATTATATTATAAACGTTTTAAAAAGTTGTGTTAATTATTTTTTATTTTATTTATTTGATCCATATTGTAATACAAGCAAGCGTTCAAGTTCAAAGCACGTGTTAAATATTATTATGATGTAAATACTTGAGTAAACTTAACTAAATAAAAAAACCATAAATAAAATATTACTTTATTATTTTTACATTAAAATACATCAATATGATATATAGTAATGTCTCCAATATAACTATAATATTTAATAATCACACTTATTTGGCTCTTCAGACCATATTATTTTTTATTAAGAACAAATTACTATATCAAAAAAATTTGCGAAAGAAATTATTAACCATATACTTGAAGATATAATTAATTGAAAAAATACACCATTTTCATAACCTATGAATATAATTATTTTCTTCTCATTTATATGTATTAAAAATATTTTTCATGTATACTAATTAGAATTCGGTATCACATCGAATTTTGCTTAGTTTTTCTTTTAGCTCTAATATAAATTACATATTTTTCATATCTTCACATTTTAATGTTTTAAAATTTAGTTGATTTGAGAAAACGTTTTTGCTGGGGAACAATTTTTATATAATTTATACTCACAATACATGTATAATTGGCCATAAAGGCTTTTATGTATTGAAATAAAAAATAAATAAAAATAAAAAAATAAATATATTATTGAAATCATAGATTATTAGATATGTAAATAAAACTATAGTCTAGTTGGAAAAAACAAATTGGTCCAATAACATACAACTCTGCGTATTAAACGTTAAATTTTTGTTTTTTTTTCTCAATTATTTGCAAATATGCATGAAACATTATTTGTTTCACTCTTACATCTTGTGATTGCATATGCGGTTGCTTCTAATTGCTGCACCATTGAAATGGCGAACAATTTTGACAATTCGTCAGAAATCATCGTCCTGTGTTTTCTATGCAATACAGTGTTGAAAAAACATTCTTTCAAAGAAAAGGCTAAATTGCAAATTAATATAATATTTATTAAAAATTTGTATGACTAGTTTGTGTTAAAAATCTAAAAATAGAACCTAAACCACAGATGTAAAAATATTAAATCTGCATGCGGTAAAAAACGACTGAAAAAGGAAGTGTTGAACTCGACGTATGTAAGAAAGCAAAAACTTTTATTACTAACTTTGTATTTTTTGTTACGAAAAATCATAGAGTTAAATCGTACTCTAGTATTAAAAGGTGCAGTTAAAAATAGATACCAACGAGGTCGTTTGAGACACTGACTGATCAATGAAGTCACGTAAAAAGAATTCTGCTGCAATATATACACAATAAAGTTTAAAAATTTTGCCGGCTATGTACTTGAATTGAGCAAAATCCTTCAAATAACTGTAGCAATTAGTGCTTGCAGTTGGTTGGTTTATTAATTGGATATGCTGTTAATTGATCTTAGACGTTGTTGAACAGTTCAATTTAATGGCATTTGTCCAAATAACACATGTACTGACTGCGTCACCACCGCTGCTGCTGACACCGTTGTTGTTGCTACTGTGTTCTCTTTTTTTTCACAAAGATGAACAATGAAAGTTTTAAATCTCCCAAAATCAGTACTACAGTATCAAAAACGTCTGCATATAATAATTGCACCAATACCAGCAGCGGTACAACCACAGCGTCCACATTATCATCAATATCATTACCGTTATCATTGCCACCATCAGCAACACATTCTTACTCAACCTCAGCACAATTTGACGTAACTGTCAACGCCATCGCTGCTGTGGTAAATGCGAGCAACAATTTGGCTGTTACTACGCCCCCTAACGCTGCTGCTGTTGTTGCAGTTGCTGTTTCTTCTTTGGCTGCAGCTATAATTCCCGATACACCAATTGTTTCAATTGCCGGCTCGACTTTGAGTGAAATTACAACGACAACAACGTCTACGAAAACTACACCAACTCCTGTTCCCACCAGCAACGAGACAGGTAGTAGCAATAACAAGAGCGATACTTTAAACACTAATAGCAATAAACATCAGAATAATAAAAACTTACAAAATAAGACACCACCTTCGTCATCATCTTCAACTCTACATCCATCGTCATCACTGTATTCAACATCAAGAGCATCCGAAAAGAGTTTAGATCTAATGTCGGTTGCCAATTCATCTGTCACGGGCGCTTTAAGGAACGCCTCAACTACAGCTGCGAGTGCTGCTGCACCTGAAAATGACAACAACTCAAACACCATTACACTGATAAAAGACAATTCTACAAGCAATGCATCTTATGGAACAGCAGTTACCAAATCTGATACATTGGCAGCAATAACAGAACCGAAATCAATTACAGCAACAACATCGTCTTCTCAACCTGCTGTTGCAAATGCAAATGTTTCTGCAATCAAAACCGATGATAAAAATATAACACCTAATAAAACTAAATCAAAGGTATGTCTGTTAAATATTTCATCTAATTTTATTTCTTTATTTTCAAAAAAAGTTATTACACGCCCATGTTTGGGTGAAATTAAGAATAGACAATTTTTATATACTCGTACTATCAAATTGTGATTTTATACACATAAATTCACATGTATATACATATACATATGTATCTTATATTAAGCTTTTTTGGTTTATAAGAAAACTAAATGTCTGACTTGTCTTGCTATTTTTTAATATAGATATTTTATACTTAACTGCTTGCTGCAAAGACCATAAACAAAAAACAGCAGTCGGCAATGTCAGAATAAAATAGTTGTTTTTATATTTTGGTCATTGCCATTTGGATTTATCTGCAATAACATACGTACTGATTTTTGCAATTGTTTCACGAAAAAAATTATAATTGTCTTAGTCATTTTACAAAAAAAAAAAAGTAATAATGATTCGGCTTTTTATTTTTCGATGGAGAAAATAAGAAGTGAAAGGATTTTTTAATACTTTTGCTCTAATTACAATCCATTTCTGCTAAAATAAGTAAAAATTATTAGATCGTATCAAAATATATACATACATACATACTTATATATTATAGTATTAACCCTTTGATGGTATTAAGCATAAGAATGTGTTTTAAATTTTCATGATATAAATTCTTAGTAAATTGGCATACATGATTTTTATACCTTTTTTAATTAAAATGAAAAAGAATATGACGTAAAAGTGTGCGCAGGTAACGCAACAGGAAGTAGGTACAAAGATCATGGGATACTGCTACTTTAGTACTGCTTTATGAGGTCTATTACTTTTACCGCAAAGAAATTAAGGCGGGTCATCTACATACTTATATGGAAGTTGTTGAAAATTTGATATTTCGGATACGTGTCACCATGCAAGTACACATGACTTGGTTAATGCATCTTATTCAGCTTAGTTCATGGTATTTCAATATCGCATATTTGAAGTTACCTAAACCAAATTTATAAACAGTAACCATGGGTTGAATAGAAAAACTTCACGTTCCTAACATATTATTCTTCGGAATCTAGCTTTCTATAATTACCCATACGAAGTTCTAATTTCTCAAATTTTTGTTTGTTTTTATACTGCAATTTAATGGTCACTGCCGACAGCGAAATTGTTTGTTTTTAAATGTTATATTAACATTTTATGTACATATGTATTTCTCAATTATAATTTCGTTGTACAGAGGCTTTTGAAAAAATACTTCGCTATATAGAGGCTTTAAAGCTGAGAATTTTTTCGTTATAGCTATGGAGCATTTTTGTACGAAAAACTTTGTAATAAAAAGGTTTTTCCAAGGGACTCAGCTAAAAATTCGTTATATTGAGTTTTTCGTTATAATGAAGTTCGTAATATCAAAGTTTCACTGTATATATTTATGTACTTATGTACACATACATACATACATACATAATATTTAAAAGAGTTAAATATAACTTACTTTAAAGCTTTGATGAAATATTTCATATACATATGTATGTATGCATGCATGTATCAAAACAAAAAACCAATTTATCAAAATGCGATTAAAGTTTTCAAAATATTAGCTCCCATGTCGACATATTTTCGTATAACTTCGGCTCAGCTTTGTATATAATTCTGATTTTTTTTTATACTTAAGAGAAATTATATTGTAACTTAAAATCTTTGGATTTTTGCATGACTATTTCTCATTAAAGCCCATATCCACAATTTTTGGTTTAGCATCAGATACATATATGTAATTCTGATTATTTATCCTCATTTATATACATATACATACATACATATTTACATATGTAAGTATGTTGTCAATAGCTGGTTCTATCTGTTGTTTTTGTTGCGTTTAAAATTTAAATACGTTTAATGTTTTAAATGCTTCGAAAACACTCAGAAATGCGATTTGCAACCTGACAATTTATCTCTTATTAATTTTTGAAAATGGTACTTTGCTACCCTACATATTTGATAGTGAATAGAAAGTTATTTTATTAGCTGAGATAAGGGTTTAACGAATGTTTGCATTCGTGATCTACATATTTGTTTATTTTTATATTTCATTCGTGTTCGCTAAATTTTATGCGAATTTCGAAGTGAATATTTCATACAATATTAAAAAATCCGGCAACTTATTCGAAAATAATTTATCAGGCCTGTCACAGAAATCAATTTCGATCGAAAGTGGAATTGATTCCGTATTTTGCTTCTCCAGAAAACAAAAAAACGCAATTTTTTTTCGGAATGAAACCACTTTTAATTTCATTATCGAATTTGCATTTTTTGTATCTGATAGTACAAAAACAAATTTAAAACTTCCTTGATTGAATAAATAAAATAATAAAATACGGAATCAATTCCACTTTCGATCGAAATTGATTTCTGTGACAGGCGTGTATGATGCACGTCAAAAATAAGAAAATGCTTATCATATATTTATCTAAGAATATGTGTATGTAGGGATATAAGACTGTATTTAGACAGGCAAAGATTACTTCTCTTATAAACTTTGTTTCGTGTTAAGACAGGAAAAGTGTACTAACTTTTATTATTTTTTCAAATTAAGATTTGTACCTTTAACCAGAAAAAAACGAACACATAAATTTTACAATATAAGTTTTTGCACTAAGTTTTGGGGGTAGTGTAAATTTGGATTTTATGTACATAAGTTTCTGGTTACAGTCTTAATAGTTAACATTTTTCCGATTTAATTTTAATGATGGAAAATTATCGATTGCGATTAAAAAATTTAAATGGGAAATAAAGTATATATGTATGTCGTTTACGTTTTTTCGGCGGTAAGAGCACGATATAACACAACTACATACATACATATGTATGTATGTATGTATGTATGTATGTACTATAAACGAAAAATAAGACATATTCACACAGTGCAGTTTTCAGCTCATGGGAGAGAGGTGAAAGAAGCATGAGGGGAGTATAAACATTATTTTTCTGTGAAATTCGTTTCATTTTTCGTTTGTTGTTTATGTATCTGCTATATGTATGTATGTATGTTCTTTCAAATATTTACATACATATGTAAGTATGTAGAACAAAAACCTTGTGAAATTAAAGTTTTCATGTCTGAGCGCGAAAACGAAACATCTGAGTTCATGAACATTCTCTAACATTTTTTTACCTTCTGTTCTACAAACTTAAGACTTTGTAATATAAACCTTTCCTGTCTAAATACAGCCTAAAAAGAAATGCTTGTTCTTGTCACCAAAACGAAAAAATACTAAAACCAAATCCAGTGGTGCTTGAGAATATTCGTATGTTTTTAGCTGGACTACGCAGTCGTGCAATCCGTCAAAAATCATGAACATATGCTCAAAAGGCGTGATAGTGAATATCAAAATACATATGTACATACTACTTACTTACATATGTATGTATGTACATATACTTACATACATACATATGTACATACTTATGTACATACATACTTACATAAGTACACACATATGTATGTACATATGTACATATGTATGTTTTTGAAACTTGTTTAATGGTACAGAATTCCATCAGATTTTACTGCGAATGAATTGTACCATTGTGTAAGATAGGCCTTAAGGCCGATTTACAAAAAGTTTCGTTATTCATTTTAAAATAAAACATAATGATTGAACAAAATTATTTAATAAATATGTATGTACATATGTACATATGTATGTACATATGTAATGGAAATAATTCAAAGAATAACTTTTAACTAATTTTTTTGTAATTCTCTGTTAAGAGTAAAAAAATTTCTTTAATTTATGTTAAAATTTTTAAGGAATAGCAATGCCGATGATACATACATATGTATGTACATATGTAAGTACATACTTATGTAGTACATAAGTACATATGTACATATGTAAGTATGTACATATAAGTATATGTACATATACCCATGAAAAATTAACCATCATTTCAACAAAAAGTAGAAGAATACATACATATGTATGTACATATGTATGTACGTAAATAAAATGCTTCTTAAAAGAGCCAAATCAACTACTTATAAAAACGGTTTTTCACACATTTGTATGTATGTACATAAGTACATACATATGTAAGTTTGTACATAAGTAGTTTTTAATTTGCACATATGTACTTACATATGTACATACATATGTATGTACATATGTCAGTATATACTTGTGAAGGCTGTGCAAAAATAACACCAAAAGCCATTTTACACTATAATAAAAGTATTTAGATTCCCATTTGATTTTTTTAAAAGAAAAATCAAATGAAGATTGTTACGATTGTCAAAAAATCTAACGCATCATTACTTATTCATATACATACATACATATGTATGTAAGTACATACATATGTACATACATAAGTATGTACATACATACATATGTACATATTTCGTAAAGCAGTAGTGCCGATTGAACTACATAGATTGGTTCTCTTTAATTTTTATATTGCGCTAATCCATCCATAGCGACGGTACTGATTTATAAATTTCGAAAAGTTCCGTAAAATTTTTTTCTTCCATTTTAAATATCCGCGACTTCTGCACCCTATAAGAATTTGTGTTTATTCAAAAATTTTACCACACTTCACATATGGTTTGACAAACATCCAATATAGTAGACAAAATATTTGCACATATATACATATGTACATACTTATATTTTTTTGATTTTTGTAAAACAAGCTTCAAACAGCTGTACAAACACAAAAGCAGTACGCAAATCGGTTGAGCAAACGTAAAATTTAGCTCTGCTCTATTGCGATGCGTAAGAAAAATGGTACATAATCGGGATAATTGGTACCCTTTATTGAGTTTACGTGCATCTGATTTTTTCACTTTCGCAAATCTGGCATCAATGCACTCTGTAATTATCAAAATCGTTCGTTAAAACCAAATATCTTGCGCTAACAAAACATCAAACGCATCGAACTAGCTTACGCATCGCAATAGAGAGTAACCCGTCTGTTTTTGCATAATACATACTTTCAAACTAAATATTTTCTCAGTGTGTTTTTTGTTTGTTTTTGCTACAGCGTTTTAATATTGAGAAGAAATTCTGGCAACACTGTTTATGGTAAATAAAAAAAGGAAGAAAGCACATACTTATGAATACCGTTAGAGTTTAATACTTCTTATTTATAGTTGTTGCTTATTTGAGAACAAGTAAAATAGTGAAAAACAATTGAATTTTTTGTGTATTGAATAATGTAAAGGGATTGGAAATAAGTTTATGAAATAATAAATTATAAACTGAAAACTTGTGACTAATCATATTATGTAGTGTATAATGTTTGTACATGATATTTAAAATTGGTTTGCATCATATACAGTGGTTCAAACGCCTAATCGTACATACCAAGCGTTAGAATCTAGCATGGATTTTCAAGAGAAAAATTCTCTTAATTAAAAATAAAAAAAGTCTTTTTCATTTCTTTAGAGTGTCATTTATTTCATCATGTACATAATTTTACTTTTTTTTTGCAACACTTTCATAAATAAAAACAAAACGAAACAAAATCAAAAACACTTACAGTGTGCAGCATAACTCAAGGTACCCCAGTATATGTACGTCCAAACGAATAATCGTGCATAAGAAGATGTCGATAGGATCCCATTATCTAATAAGCATGCATTCAAATTATGCAACCAACTGGACGATAAATAGATCATTGTTTAGTTATCCTTACGATTTTAAGTGATTAGGATGTTTTTTTAATAATGGCACCATCCCGAAAACAGACAACCATAGAAGAATGGAAACATACAATTAAAGTGCAAGAAGAGGGAAAAACTTACAGAGAAATTGCAGATATAGTCCATGGAGCTCATTCTACCGTGCAATACATTATTAAGAGATATAAAGATGACCTTTCGATTGCAAATAAAAGTCGCCAAGGTCAAGGGAAAAAGATCAGCAATTCCGAAGAACGTATGATTTTAAGAGAAATCGATAAAAATTCCCTTGTCACAGCGCTAAAAATCAATCAGACGCTTAAAGAAATTACTAATAAGATAGTTTGTGATGAAACAGTCCGAAATGTTTTAAAAAGAAATAATTATCATGGAAGAATAGCACGAAAAAAGCCCTACATTAGTTCAAAAAACAAAAAGGCTCGCATGAAATTAGCTGCTGACTATGTGACCAAAGACTTGGACTTCTGGAAACGGTAAAATAAAAGAAAAATATACTTTATTTGTACAAAAATTATTATTTAAAGGTCTCATTCACCAATGAAATCAAATTTAATTTAAAATGGGTCGGACGGAAAATGCTTTGTTTGGCGAAAACCCAACACAGAATTTGGGTGTAAAAACACAAGACCTACTGTGAAGCATAGTGGCGGATCAGTGATGGACTGTTTCATCACAAACTATCTTATTAGTCATTTCTTTAAGCGTCTGATTGATTTTTAGCGCTGTGACAAGGGAATTTTTATCGATTTCTCTTAAAATCATACGTTCTTCGGAATTGCTGATCTTTTTCCCTTGACCTTGGCGACTTTTATTTGCAATCGAAAGGTCATCTTTATATCTCTTAATAATGTATGGCACGGTAGAATGAGCTCCATGGACTATATCTGCAATTTCTCTGTAAGTTTTTCCCTCTTCTTGCACTTTAATTGTATGTTTCCGTTCTTCTATGGTTGTCTGTTTTCGGGATGGTGCCATTATTAAAAAAACATCCTAATCACTTAAAATCGTAAGGATAACTAAACAATGATCTATTTATCGTCCAGTTGGTTGCATAATTTGAATACATGCTTGTTAGATAATGGGATCCTATCGACATCTTCTTATGTACGATTATTCGTTTGGACGTAAGTGTTTTTGATTTTGTTTCTTTTTGTTTTTATTTATGAAAGTGTTGCAAAAAAAGGAAAATTATGTACATGATGAAATAAATGACACTCTAAAGAAATGAAAAATACTTTTTTTATTTCTAATTAAGTGAATTTTTCTCTTGAAAATCCATGCTAGATTCTAACGCTTGGTATGTACGATTAGGCGTTTGAACCACTGTAAGTATTTGCATATACATATGTATGTACATAATCTGACCTAATACGCACATATGTATGTACATACTTACATTCATATGCATGCACATAGTATGCATGTACGTATGTACATATGTATGTATGTATGTATGTAAGTAAGTATATACATATGTATTTATGTGTGTACATAAGTATGTATGTAAGTATGTAAGTATGTACTTACGTGCACAAATACCAGCTACTTATTTACATATGTATGTATATTGTTTGTTTCATTAATCATATTTTCCCGACATTCTTTATCACTATTTCACTCAGTAAAAATTAGGGTATCATCAGCATATAAAACAATTTCACTTTTGTTTAGAACATTTGTTATATCGTTTATACATAAGTACAGTGGATACATGTTTATTTAGAAAGATATAAAACTTAGTAAACAACATAAAATAAGACAAAAACCAAATAAAATTCTTTTTTGAAATATTCAATAGAAATTATAATTTAAGGAAACAAAATTAAATTGAATAACTTTTAACGATAAACTGGAGATTAATGCAATTTCATGATAAAGTCCTAAGTATCCACTTCTGCACGTTTAAAATAAGCTGTTTTATTTAAATTTTCAATATTCTGACAAGAGCCCTTTTGCTTTAATCACTCTTCTGACACGTCTTGGCATACTTTTTACCAAATTTTCAATGGTATTCTGCGGGATATTTGACCATTCGGTTTGGAATCGGGACCAAAGTCCATTTAAACTTGTTAGCACATTATCGTATCGTAAAAGACGTTTCTTCAGCAAAACCCATAAGTTTTCGATCGAGTTGGGAACTAGGTTATGCGCTCGACGTGGCATTGTTTAAAACTTTGCTTTGACAACCAATCCTTACCGATTTTGACCGTATGCTTGTGAACATCGTCCTGCTGGAAAACTACTTCTTCCTCCGGGTAACCACTTTCTTCTACAAAATCGGGTTAATTATCACTCATGATATGAAGATAATCTTTCTTTTTCATTATTGCCTCAATTTTTACCAATGGACTAAGGTGCCACCAAGTGAAACAGGACCAAACCATTAAGCTTCCACCCCCACGCTTCATGGTTTCTTTCACTTGGTGCTTTTTAAGGGTTTCATAAGAACGGTGCCAGTTGCACTCCTTGCCATCTCACTGAACCTGATTTATTTTCATTTCATCTGAAAATATAGCTCTTTTTCAGTCTTCCACATTCCAGTTTTTTTGCTCTTTGCAGAACTTTAGTCGTGCTTTAGCATTTTTAACCGACAGTGCCGTTTTTTTAATAGCTTAAGTGAGCCCGATCCTTATAAGTTCCCTCCCTGTGTGCTGTCCACTCACTAACTGCCTTGTTTAATGCATCTGCTGCCTGTTTTGGTGTTTTTTGCTTCTTTCGTAACCAATAAATGTTCCAAGGCCCGAGCATCTCTCTGCGTAAGCACACATCGTCGCCAATTTTTTGCAGCTTGCCCGCTAATATTTTTTCTTTTTCTTACCTGAAGCACTGTTCGGTGGCAAATTTCCAATCTTCTCGCAATTTGGAATGCAGATGGATTGTTTTTTGTCATTTCAACAACTTGATTTTCTAAAACAGCGGAAATCTTTCGCATTTTTATTGTAAGTGTAATGTTTTTAAAAAGATAATGACAATTAAAAAAATTATGCTACTAGCATAAAGTTTTTGTTTCATTTATCATACAATGATCACAAATAACGGAAAAACAACAGATATTTTCCTACTTATTGTGCTGCCAAAAAATAAAAACTTAAACGGGCAAAAGTGGATACATGGACTTTTTCACGAAATTGGGCAAAACTTCGGTTTAATGTGATACATGTATCACAAGTGCTCGCCACTGTACATATGTATATATTATAAAGAGCAGTGCTCCCAAAATTGATCCTTGTGGTACTCCGTATTCATTTTTTTATGTATCCTGATGTCACGTTACATATTTTCACCAGCTGCTTTCTATTCGTGAGGTAAGAGTCAAACCATTCTAGTTCAGCCCCTTGAACTCCATACATACAGTGGCTCACATCGAAAGTCGGGCAACTTATTACAGTAAAGTTCAACAGCTTTAATTTTATTATTATTATTATTATTATTATTTCTTTATTAGTATTAAAAATACTTTTTAAAAATCTATTAAATTTTTCGTATTTACATATATCTTATATAATAGACAATACGTTTTTTAAATACATTTACATTGCGTTCTAATTTTATATTATTTGGCAGGGAATTGTGGAGTTGTAAACCTTTATAGAATAGTGACCGTTGCATTGCAGCCGTTGATGCTCTTTCAATTCTAAAATGGTCCACGTTTCTTAGCTGGTACGGTTGAGCGTCTCTCACATATGTTATTTGTTCCGTTAGATATTCTGGGGCTTCACCGTTTTTAATTTTTTGAATAAATTTCAGAGTGTTCAGTTTGAGCCTTTGTTCTATGGTGAGCCATTTTAATGTTTCCAGCATGAAATTAATAGATGTATATCTGTTGAACTTCAGTATGGTTCGCATTGCTCTATTTTGTAATTTCTGTAGACGTTCAATCTGATTCGCTGTGCAACATGTGTACAATATGGTTGACCCGAATTCAAAGTGTGGTTTGATGATAGTGTTATATATATTGATCGCTGTCGTGATTGAATTTTTTTTCTAATTCGTTTGAAAAAACTAATTTTTTTGCCGATTTTTTTTACAGATATAGTCAATATGTTGTTTAAACTTTAAGTCCTTGTCAATGATAAAACCTAAATATTTTATTTGTTCTACTTTCTCTATTATTTCATTATTTATTTTAAAAATTATGTTGCTTTTAGTATTAATCTCCATTATCTTCGTTTTATTTTCATTTAGTTTCAGTTTATTCATGTTAAGCCATGTATTTACGTTTTCCATATCGTGAGTAAGATTGTTATAACATTCGTGATCTGATCCTTCTTCCGTAAAAATTAGAGTATCGTCAGCATATAAAACTATTTCACATTTGTTCAATATGTTTGGCATATCGTTTATGTAAATGATAAATAACAGTGCTCCCAAAATCGATCCCTGTGGTACTCCATAATCGTTATTATCTGTTTTGGATTTGAAATTATTTACTTTAGTAATTTGCTTCCTGTTTGTTAGGTACGATGTAAACCATTTTAATTCTTTATCTCTAATGCCGTATTTTTGTAGTTTTTGCAATAATATATTTCTATCGATTGTTTCGAAGGCCCTTTTAAAGTCCAGAAAAATTCCTACTATTTTTTGGTCCTTTTCGGTTTTTTTCTATCTGTTTATTAAATAGTTAAATAATACTTAAAGTTTTGCAAAATATTTTGTCAGAATATTTGTTCTGCATATTAGTAAATATAACAAAACAAAAACTAGGTACTTCAGCCCTATAATAATATAAATAATAAACAAAAACTCAAAAAAACCTAAAAACTATGATCACACTGAAAGTCGGGCAGTCTTTAAATTCGATTGTTTATGCATTAATTAATGGTTGGTTGCATATCCTTTTTGATTTTCCACCACTGTTAATCTTTTTAAAATAGATTCCACTAATTTTTTACACACATCAGGCGTTATTTGGCTCTATGTATCCTGTAATGCGGCCTAAAGCTGGTTTTTATCACTGCACAATCGGTTTTTCATACGACGTTCAAGTTCGTCTCATAAGTGCTGGATAACATTTGTGTCGGGGCTTTGGGCAAGTGCTTTGATGACTTTAGAACAGTTGCAAAGCAACCAGTTTCTTACTATCAGTAATGCGTGCTTAGAGTCGTTGTCTTAATAAAACTTAACATTATCAACAATGCCCAAATCCTTAACATTAGTAGTTAAAATGTCAAGATAAACGTTCTTGTCCATCATATCTTCTATAAAGTGAAGATTTCCAACACCTGAAGCTGCCGTGCAGCCCCACACCATCTCTGATAAGCTTCTATGCTTCACTGTTTTCTTAGTGTGTTTGTGCAAAAAATCTGCATTGTGTTTACGCTACACATAGAGCTCGGCTGTGAGCTGTGAGATGTTAAATGTTGATAGGAAAAGCCAACATAACGTGCCATATAAATTTTACCGTGCTCCAAAACGAGAAATATTTTGCTATGTGTTCCATTGCAAATTCCAAGTTGTCCTTTCCATTTTTGACACTGACTCATGATTTTTTTCGAGCCACTCAGCCATGCAATTTGCGTTTTCTTTAAACTCTTGTTATTGTTTCTGCATGTACTTCCTATCCAAAATTGGTTTTAACCATTGTGGCTAGTTTTGGAGCGGAGATGAATGGTTCATTTTGTATTTTGAGAACTATAAACTTCTCATCTCTCGGGATAAGCTTTCTTTTTACAGACAAGCGTTGTTTATTTGTTATTCTGTTGTCTTTTTGTATCACGTAGTGATATCGTGTACAGTTGATTTGCTTTTATTAACGATACTTGCGATTTCTCGCTGAGTTTTACCCTCCAATAGTTATTAATAACTATTTTTCGCTCTACCAAGGTAGACTGTGTGTTGTACGCGGCATTACAAAAAAAATTTTTCTTAATATTGTAACACTACAAAAGCAAATGTCCAACTGACCGCTTATAATATAAAAATAATAAGAATGAACAAATATAGCGATAATTGGAAGAATTTTATGCCCCTTTATTGCTTTGCCCGACTTTCAATGTGACTATAATTTTAGAATTTTTTTGAGAAAAGTTTTAGAGTAATGTGTTGAAAAATTCTGGGGAATATTTTTACTATAAATTTTTATTGTGTATTAAATGCTTAATTAAATGTGTTCAAAAATAATAAGCTATGACATCTAAAATATTTGATAAAAATCTACCAATGATTTGCCCGACTTTCAATGTGAGCCACTGTATGTACATATGTAAACAATTTTTGCATTAAAATATTTCTATCTATTGTCTCAAAAGCTCTTTTAAAATCTAAAAATACAGCCATTATTTTTTTATCTGTTTCTTTATATTTCCATCTGTTAATGCACTGTGGTTTCACAAGAATGATTTTTCCTTTAACCGGATTGATATTTGGATAATAAACTGTGTTGTTCAAATTATTCCTCTAATTGTTGTTTAACTGCTTTTTCTAGAATCTTCTACAAAGCATATCCACGTTTTACACGGGTTGTTGTTGCAGTTGTTTTCGCATTGTTATTATTTGTTTTTTGTCTTGTATCAATTTCGGTAATCGGTTCTTGTTCCAAATAAGTAGATGATTGGTCTGCTATAGCAGGTCTAGGATAATGGGGCTGCCATCTGTCCTTACCTAGAAATAACGTCCCTTCTGTATTTTGGTGTTGTGCTGAGGAATCTCGCTAATCTTTGATTCTTATCTTTTTTTCCAGAAGGTGGTGGCTCTGTCTGACCTTTGTTTATCATGATGATTTATACTCTTTTCCAGCGGGAGAGGGTGGTCAGAGGGGTCATTGGATGGATTTTTAGGAGGGGGTTGAAGCCACTTCATTTTTAAAACTTGAAAAACCATAGTGAAAAAATTTTGTCCTCTGCCAGGGAGCGAACCTGGGGTACTCGGTTTTGTAGGCAAGCACTTTAACCACTACACCACGCCACCACAAGAATATCAGCATACCCACTATAAAACTCCGCAAAATCAAAATCCGATAAACAGGAAAATAAACCATACCAGTCAATGGATCTAAAGTCACGATATCAAGGTATTCATTCAATGAAATGTTCAATCCTAAATAAAAGACTAGAAAATATGTCATGATGAGAAATCAAAAGCCATCACATCAAACCGGATAATTCTACTTAATTCTTTGGAATAAACAGCTTACACCTTGAGCATATAGTCCGCATAAAAAAAACTAACAAGTTAAAGCCTCCAATAACAATAATATTAAAATAACATCGCAACCCCAAAGAGAAGCGTATAGTTATTGCAACAAGCCCCAATAAATAACTCACAGCCATCCTCTTCATATACATGTAATACTCTCCAATATTTATCTTTCCTAGATACCCAAGTTTTAACACTGCCGCCCTTAGTAGAGTACAGACTATCATTCCTGCAAAACTTGAAGCCAAAAATCTCTACAGATCAAGTAAAGACATATGGCTTCGTTCAGGTTTCAATAATAGCAAATGAGTTACGGAAAGTGACACTCACAACTCATCGATCTTAGAATAATTGGTAGAAGGCCTAATGCTTTGGCTAACGTTTAACTTCCGAATAAGCAGTTGCAATAAATTGCGCAAAAAGTTATTACCACTGAAAGAAGAATCTGTACTAAGTTCAGAAGCTCAACTTGCACGATTATTACGTTATTATTTCAAATGTTCCGTCAGCGTTCATATTAATTTCCATTAATTTTGTCTTATTTTCGTTTAGTTTAAGTTTGTTCAACTGTAAACATTTATTTTACTTTCCATATCTGAGATTAGAGATTTGCATGTTTTTTCTTTTGAAAATAAGAGTATCATCTCCATATAAAACAATTTCACACTTTACTATTACATTTTCAATATCATTTGTGTATATTAAAAAATAATTAAAAATAACAAAGCTCCTAATGTGGCACGAAAATTATTCACTATTCTACCTGATTCATTATTATTTACTTTTGCAATTTGTCTACGTTTTGAATTGTGAATACCACACTTGAAAGTGTTATTTTTTAGCAAAATATCTCAAATGATTTTTTGAAATCTAGAAAAAGGTCAGCATTTTATGATCGTTTTTAATAAAGTTTCATTTGTTTATCACGCAATTAATTGCTGTTTTAAAAGTTTTTTCTAAAGCCTGAGTTTTACTTTGATAATAAATTGTGCTAAAATTTAAAAAAATTTTTTAGCCATCAAGAGTCGACACATCTTTTAGATTTTTTTTAATATCAATACGCAACTAAAATACACTAGGTATGTATATTGAAATAGGAATGTGATATGTTATTATTATTTTTTAAAAATGTTTCTTAATTTTTTAACTGAAACTATTACTTTCACATAACAAAAAATAAATTGTGACTATTGCATTTTACTTTCATTATGTGAAACCAATAGTTTCAGTTAAAAATTTATGAAAAATGCTGTTTTCATATAAATATAAAGAAATAAGTACTTTTTTCAATTTAATTAAGATTTTCTCAACTTAGCTCCGTAAGAAGTCGAAGAGATGCACTAACGGATATATTGGATGCAATGAAAATGCCATTTCTTAATAATAACTTCCATTTTTTCACTGGGTGTGATTTGATATGAATTTCTTTACAGAGATATACAAAATATGTTATCAAAGTTGCTTCAGTATCAGTAAATGTTATAAGCATTTCAAATTGCTACTAACGCAAACATAAAACATAAACATGCTCGTACGCATATGTATATGCATACACGCACATTTATCGAACAAACACGAGATTTAGAATAATCTGAAATAAAATGTTTGAAACTGCTTGTAAATATATTGATTGAAAGTAGCTTCAAATGTTTTTCGAATTCCGGCCACTAGAAGACCATTAGTTGCAATAAATGAGACTAATTTTAAGTTCATTTATCACTTTTCAGTAAAAAAAGTTTCCAAAAAGTCAATGAGATCCACAACTTTCAATTTGGAAGTCCAAAAAATTCTTTTTTGATGATTGTAACATAGGCTTGTCATTGCAAGATGTACTCTTTTTTAATCATCTTCATGGGAACTGATGTACTTACACTTTAATGACATGAATCTATTTTTGCATCAATTTTGGATCGTTATCTAAATATAAAGTCGTTTTCTTTATGTCTTATGGTATATGGGAAATTTGCTCAATCTCACTGCCTCTACAAAATTATGTTTGAACAAAGCTGTTTCATATAGCTCCCAAGTGGATACATTTGATTATATCTGTAAACAAACTGCTGAAAAGGTATTTCTCAACGTAATGATGTCCATACTCACATACATAATATACATACTCACATTTATAAGAATATATTATATTCTTCATTCTTCACAAAAATTAGTGTACGGGTATGTGATTTGTTTGCATAATCTAGACATTTTATGTGTTTTCTTAAATCCCCTTTTTAACATAATCTCGGCCAGATCCTCCTTCTGATAAGAATACCGGTGAGTGCTTGTTTAACTAAATAAACGCGTTCGAGGTTGCATAGAATGATAAATACTCTTTGAAAAATTATTATGAGTGAATTTTTAATATAATAACTTATTTATTATGAACACACGTATTAAAATAAATGTATTTAAACAAATGTATTAAAATAAAAGCATTCTATTATGAAAAACAAAAAATAAATATATATATTTTTTTTATCAGGACTTTATATCTGAATCATGGGAGGAAAATCGTTTAAAAGATTGGGATGATAGTAAACTCAAGGAACTGCTAGATGAAGCCTACTCCTACAAGAATCCAAGAGACAAAGAAAATAAAAGTAAAACATTTTTGGTAAGTAAAACAAGAAAAAATGTAACAGTAGAACATATTTTAAGTATATGACGTAAGCAGGCTTAGGGGAATCCAATTGTTAAGTAATATTGCAAATACTCGTTTGTCAAACCAACTCTAATGGAGCATCCCTGAAGTTTCTTCATAATTATACTACAACCACAATTAGGGTTTCTAGAAACACTACCAACGAAAATATTATGTTGAACAGCATTATTTTAAAAAGGTGCTATTGCAAACTTTTTTTTCGCATTTTGTTTGAGTAAAATTTCGTCCGATTTTCAAAAATAGCTAAGTATAACATACTGTATTAAGCATGGCATTCAATTCAGAGCTCTTATTAGTGTCGAATTATGAAAAGCTTACAAAACATGCAAGTATCGGCGAAACAAGCATTGTAGGAAGAAATGATGATGAAATAAATTTATGTATGTACATTGTTATAACTTATAAGTAGAATATTAGTGAAACTACGAAATCTACAATACTTTGACGTCGAACAGAAATGCTCACAAATAGAAGGAAAAGGTATAGTTAAAAAAAATCGTATGGAACCTTGTATCATCAAGTTGTGATAAACTTTATAATATGTCCGCGCAATGATATGAATGCTTCCCTAATATCCTTAAAAAATATAATGATAATATTTATGCTAAAGAAAGCAACCAAGAATAACTAAAATTTATTAGAATTGACAAAATATTTTGTTTTGAACTTTAAAAGAGTATTTGAAACAATTGATAGAAATATAGTTGTTTCAAAACTACATGGAAGAGGAGTTAGAGGAATAGAATTGAAATAATTTAAATAATGTAAACAATGTAAACATCAATGTATGTACATACTCGTACATACATAAATAACATGCGAAACCTACCAAAGAAATCTGAAATACTTTTTATGCTGGTGACACATTTGACACATTTATATTCACAGAAAGATAATCTAAACATGAATGTTATGAAAATTTTACACGCTAAACATGAAAAAACGAAAATAAAACGAAAGTTACAAAAATACATACATAAGTATATAGTAACAACAACGACAGATTTAAAATAAATAATGAAGTTGCATAGATGATGGATCAAATAATTCGTTATTCAGAAACATATAAAATTTGAAGACAGATCATATTGACTATATTTGTAAAAAAACAAATTTTAATCATAACTGTGAGTAATATATGTATGTTTGTATCATAATAAAATCTCTTTACGAATATACATCAACAATATTATAGAATTACGTTAAAGTGCAATAGGTATGCATCTATTGATATTATGCTAAAATTCATGAAATGGCTCAACATAGAAGAACGGGTCAAGTAAGTAAGTAAGTAAGTAGTTTTATTAAGTCTTCTTTTTTTTTTCGATAACAATTTTGTTTGTCTTATAAACGATAACAATATTTTTCTTAGAGCTGTAAACGTCTTACTCTAATAAACTATGACATGGAGTTAAGTATGCATCCTTGCTAAAATTATAGAGATCACGTATTAAAAAAACACATTAAATATTTTTTCTTTAAGGCTTGCTTCCGGCCTTTAGTATAGCCTACAGAGCGAATGTCTGTGCATGATAACTTAAAACTAAATAACACAGCACAGTGAAGGGATCCGTATCGACATCAAAATCATCATTAATAATTCCGATAGGAGACAAATAAGTTTGAGTAGTCCAGTTTGTTTGGTGCTCTCGATTGTAAATTTCGGTGAGATAAATATTTTCATGCTGGGAGAGCTTTTCGACAAATCTTTTTTGGAGAGACATGGCATACCGACAGAAAGGTTTAATATCTGCATTTTTGTAAACAAAAGAGTTTGAGAATCGTTTTATATTATTTACATAATTTTTCCCAATACATTTTCGTAAGATTTTCCTTTCGAACACCTCAAATTCTCTGGCAACTTTTGGCGAAATAGTAAACCAGATGGGAAATCCATAGGTGAGAATAGATCTGATTGCTACTTTATAGATTAGAAGTTTAGTTTTTGTTGGTAGGTTCTTGTTGTGAAAGAGAGTTGAGAACATCCCTGTGATTTTCCTGGCTTTATCTAGAAGACTTCTTGCATTTAGGTTAAATTTTAAGAGTTTGTCAAAATGTAAACCAAGATATTTAAAGGAATTTTTGAATGGCACACCTATGCCCTCTAGAGAGAGATGTAACGTTCTGCTTTCTGGAACTACAAATCTGGAACATTTACCAGAAGCATTTCTGATACAAATAGCTTCAGATTTTGACGCATTTATTTTTATTCCCAGATCCTTGTAATAGTTGTTTATTTCTCTTAGGTGAAGTGCAGCGCTGTTTAGTGCATCTGAAGGAGAGGTATTGTGAGAATAAATAAGGCAATCGTCGGCGTAAAGTATTGCAGTTGAACTGTCAAATTGATGTGGAAAATCATGCAAGAAGGTATTAAAAAGCATAGGAGCCAAAATACTGCCTTGTGGAACACCGCATTCAACAGCGCCTGTTTCAGATATAGTGGTATTTATTTGTATGCAGAATTTCCGATTGCTGAAATAGCTGTGTAGTAGTTTCAACATATAGGGATCAATGCCCAGATTTTTAAGCTTGAGAATTATATTTTTATGGCAAACTGAATCAAAGGCTTTTTCGATGTCTAATGAGATGGCAACAGAACATTTCTTCCTCCTCAAATTGAGAATGACATCAGAGTGAAATTTCAGCAATGCATGTTGTGTTGAGTGATGACGTTTAAATCCGAACTGCAGATCTGGTATAGGCTCTATTACAAATTCTTTTTCCAATTTTTCTTTCAATATGCAAAGAACGGGTCAAGCTGAACGCTATAAGCTTCATAGGAAATCATTAAAAGCGGAGAGCAACAGCAAACTTAACTCAACAAATAATATGTGTATGCGACCGTATCACCTAAGAAATAGGGATCATTTTAGAATTGAGCGAGCAACAACCGCTTTTGATCTATATTTTCTAAACTTGTAATAAAAAATGCTACAAGGGATTGTTTGTATAATTGTCAACGTAACAAAGGGTAGTAGATACCTATATATGCAACACTGTATAATACAGCAACCATGTTACTTTTTAAACTTAACCGTAGAAGATAATTCGAGTACACGACGCCGTCCTGATCGTATTGAAAACAACTTTTGTGCTGAATCAAATTTTAAATTCAAATAAATTTTATCTTTTTATTAAATCATTAAATTCAAGAATTTCAATTAACTTAACAATTCTCAGAAGTGGGATACGAATTACTGAACGACAATATGGAAAACCTACGAAGTTTGACCGTCAAACAACTGCAGGCGAAATGCAGAGAAAAAGGTATTTCATCATCCGGAAAAAAGCTGTATTAATTGAACGTCTTGAAACGAAGAACGCTGTGGCACGTAATGGCCACAAACCTGATGATTAGGCAGAACGCGTCCTGCAATTGGAAGAGTTGATTTCCAATATGCGAACACAAGTAAGTACGAATGAACCGGTGGGTTTTGTTCCAGAAGTTGCATCATCTCCGTTAAATGATTCTGGCCCACACACGAATAGCGCTTCATTCAACGGTTTTACGACAGCCTCATCATCTCATCAACCCCTCCAACAAACGTATCGCAAATGAACCCGTTCCATGTTACAATTGCGTCACCACGTCCCGTATATGGCGAACGATACGCCAACGTTGAAAACGTGATTGCTGCTCCGTGCTCTATCACAACGCCTATGATAACATCACGAAATGTATCATCATATGACATTCCTACAACTAACGTTCCAGTTGTTACACAGTCAAATACGTTTTTACCCAGGGGTTATGCTCAACAGATGCCGCCGCACACTTACGGGCAGCAAACGACAGCATCAACTTACGTTCGACAACCAACTTATAGTTATTGCAACGCAGTACCACAACCGTATATTTCGTCACATCCGTATACTTCAGCACAACCGTATATTTCGACGCAGCCTCATATTTCGTTACAACCGCATATTTCGACACATCATGTTCCCCAAAACGTCTACAACAGTGGAAATAGCTACGCAAATATAAGAGAAATGATAAGCCTTCTACCTGATTTCAACCCAACATCGAACGAATCACTAAACTCCTTACAGTTTGTAAAACGTGTGGAGATGTTAAAATCTGCTTATGGTTGGGATGACCAATCCGTAATTTTTGCTGTGCAGCAGAAAATGAGTGGTCCTGCAAAGCATTGGATTGATTCGATGCAGGAAGTATTCCTCTCATGGCCGCAATTTACTAATCAATTTCTTTCAGATTTTCCGTGTTCAGAAAATGTAGCCGATATACACATAAAGATGTCACAAATGACTCGTCGTTTTAATGAGAGCCCCCAAGAGTATTATTACAAAATGCTGTGTTTTGGTAAAAAGGGTGGTTTGACTGAAAGTGCTATTACCCGTCATATAGTAAATGGCATCAACGATCCCGACTTGAAAAAGAAAATCTCCAATGACTATGTAACGTGCAACCAACTCCTCTGCGACATCAATAGCTACTGTAACTACAACGAAATCAAGAATCCAAATGCAGCGTACAATAAGGTAAAGAAAAATTTTAATGAAACAGCAAAAACCGAGGTCAACAGCAGTGAAGGTAAGAAATCCTTGGATAAAATTAAATGCTACAACTGTTCAAATTACGGACACTACTCTTCCAAGTGCCCAGAGCCACAGAAAAAGACGCGTTGCGCAAATTGTAATAGAACATCGCACAAAACAGAAGATTGCAGAGCCAAACAAAATGAAAATGCAAATGTAAACAAAGTTGTTAGCAGCATTTCAAAGTCGACTGAAAATCTTACTAAAGTGGTTAAAATAAACGGCGTTGGAACGGAAGCATTTGTTGACTCTGGCAGTGATTACAGTCTTATTAGAAAAACATTTACACATAATTTTGCAAATAAATTTAAGTGCAACCAAAATTTAAGAGGTTTTGCAGGTGGAGAATTTCACAGTGACGAAAAGGTAGTAGTGACTATGGAAATAGATGACATAAAATTTGAAGTGGAACTAATGGTGGTCAGCGATGAATTATTGTCTCACGATATCTATTTGGGCCGTAATGTGCTGTGTCAAGAAGGTAAGAGAATCATCATAGAGGGAGGTGACTGTCGGGTCCAGAATGTAATAGCAACAGATACGAACGATACTACAACCGAAGATGTTGAGAAACAATTGCAGGCATTGCTTATCGACCGTAAAGCTTGTTTTGCTGAAAACGTCAACGAGTTAGGTAAATGCAATCTACAACAAATGGAAATTCAAGTGACCACTCCTCAGCCGATATGTGTAAAGCCGTACAAAATACCTTTTGCCAAACGGGCCATTGTCGCTAACATTGTCGAAGAACTACTTGTAAACGACATTATACGTAAGTCAAATTCACCATATGCTTCTGGTGTTGTACTTGTTGAGAAGAAAAATGGAGAGCACAGGTTGTGCGTGGATTACCGCCAGCTAAACAAGGTCACCATGAAGATTCCGTATCCAATGCCTGTAATGGAGGAACAATTTGCAAAATTGTCAGGTAATTGTTATTTTATAACGCTTGATCTGCGCATGGGTTACCATCAGATCGAAATAGCGGAGAACTCGAAGAAGTTCACAGCGTTCGTTACATCTGAAGGCCATTACGAATTTAACAGGATGCCTTTTGGGCTCGTAAACGCCCCAGCAGTATTTCAAGCCGTAATGAACCGGGTTGCCGAAAGAATGATGCCAGGTGAAGTGCTTATCTATTTAGATGATGTAATAATACTCAGTAGAACTTTAGCTGAAGGCATTGAACGTTTAGGTCGATTCCTAAAAATTTTAGAAGAAAGTGGTCTCACTTTGCGCATGGATAAATGCAACTTCCTGGCAGAACAAATTACACATTTGGGGCACAACGTTTCGGCTAATGGCATCACACCCGGTGATGAAAAGATAAGTGCCATTCGTAATTACAAGGTACCGAAAAATGTAACCGAGGTTCGCCGATTCCTTGGTTTAACCGGGTTCTTTAGGAAATTCGTAGAAAACTACTCACTTATAGCAAGACCACTCACATCGTTGCTGCGGAAAAGCGAAGAAAATAATTTTCATTGGGATGAACCCCAACAGCAAGCATTTTGTAAATTGATTGACATTCTTGCCAATCAATCTGTGTTGGTGACGTATGATATGGCAGCAGACCACGAGGTTCACACTGATGCCAGTAGTTTGGGACTTGCGGGTGTCCTCTTGCAGCGTAATACTGATGGCAGATGGCAACCGGTGATGTATTTTAGTCGACATTGCTCAGATACGGAGGCGAAATATCACAGCTATGAGTTAGAGGTACTGGCAGTAGTGGAGACGTTAGAGCGCTTCCGAATTTATCTATTGGGCAAACCGTTTCGGGTCGTGACTGATTGTGCGGCAATCACCAGGGCCAAAACTAGCAAAGAACTGCTTCCGAAAATTGCCAGGTGGCTAATGAAGCTTCTCGAATTTGACTGCGAGTTTGTTCACCGCGAGGGCTCACGTATGGCTCATGTCGATGCCCTAAGTCGATCGGACGATTTACCAGCAAGCGAGCCGGAGCCAGCAGGATTTGTGATGAACATAAATGCCGAAAGTGAGGACTGGATTTCTTCTATGCAAATAAAAGATGAAAAGTTAAACAACATAACAAAAATTTTACGTGGTGATATAAAGTCAGATCAGTGTCGTCAACTTAAAACAGACTTTATATTACAAAATCAACGACTGTATCGTAAAACGCCGAATGGACTACGGTTGGTGATACCGAAAGCAGTACGATGGCGTATTGCGAAACATTGCCATGACGATGTAGGTCATTTTGGCCTTGAAAAGACAATGGAACGAGTCCAACGATCGTTTTGGTTTCCACGTATGAGAAAGTATCTCAAAGAATATATAGCCGCGTGTACCGAGTGTTGCTACAATAAAGCAAAGGGTGGTAAACGTGAAGGGGAATTACATTACGGTACAATAGACCCCCTTCCTTTCCGTTTAATACATATTGACCATTTGGGGCCTTTCGTTAAAAGTAAAAGTGGTCACACTCATGTCCTAGCAATATCCGATGCATTTACAAAATTTGCAGTTGTAAAGGCAGTACGTAATACCAGGACAGCCCCAGTAATAACGACTTTAAATGAACTCTCTAGTTACTTTGGTCTGCCAAGACGTATAGTAACAGACCGTGGCACAGCGTTTACTTCAAAGATGTTTGGTGAATACTGTGATGTCAATAATATTCAACACACGAAAACGGCAGTCCGAACGCCTAGGTCGAATGGCCAGGTTGAACGGCTCAACCAAAACATTTTAAACTATCTCCGTACCACTACTGAAGAAACCAAGGATTGGGACAAAACGTTACATATTCTTCAGTGGTCTATCAACTCACAGAAGAATTCAACCACCGGATTTTGCCCAAACGAACTAATCTTTAATTACAATCCCATTGATGTAACCCAAAATCGATTGCTAGCTGCTATACAAGACGACGTGATGCCTGATGATGCAGTAACTATAGATGAAAAGCGTGCCTTGGCTGCTAAGAACATCCTACAAGAAAGAGAACGGTGGAAAAAACGTTTTGATGTCAAACATACTCGACCTACGACATATAGCGAGGGAGATTTAGTCCTTTTAGAAAATGAACCTCAATCTTTAGGCGACTCTCGCAAATTGGAACCTAAGTATCGCGGTCCGTATACCGTCACGAAGGTGCTAGGAAACGACCGATACCTAATCGAGGATATACCAGGTCTTCAAATAACAAACCGCAAGTTTTGTTCAGTATATAGCTCCGACAAGATGAAACGATGGTGCAGTGGCGATCCTGAACTTGATATCGATGATGACGAAGTCGAGGACGACTTAGACTCAGGATTGGCCGAGCTGTCAACGTAACAAAGGGTAGTAGATACCTATATATGCAACACTGTATAATACAGCAACCATGTTACTTTTTAAACTTAACCGTAGAAGATAATTCGAGTACACGACGCCGTCCTGATCGTATTGAAAATAACTTTTGTACTGAATCAAATTTTAAATTCAAATAAATTTTATCTTTTTATTAAATCATTAAATTCAAGACTTTCAATTAACTTAACATAATTATGGAAGTTATATATAATACCAATGAAGAAATTATACCAAAAATAAAAAAGACCTTACCTATGGAAAAATAGTTTTGTCGTTTTCTAATAAAAAAAAATTAAATCTAAGAGTGATCTTCTCAATTGAATATCTTTTTAAGGGAATATTTTTAATGCTTTGGTGGCATATTCAAAAGTTTTTATTTCATATTTAATTCCAATAAAACATTTTTATTGAATATTTCTGACAACCATGTGGTAGGCATGCAAAAGGACGAATTGAATATTGTTATTTCAATTATATTGTGATGTAGTTGTTATATTAATATATATGGTTTAGCCTTCTATCTGATAGTTATCGCTGCTGTTTATTTCACAATATTTTTACCCTGTTATCCAGAAACCCAAATAATTATGGTGGTGTTATAGTTATAAATAATACTATATAAACCCGTTTAGAGCTGCATAAATTTTTTCTACTTTTTTATTTCTTAAAATCTCTAAAATAGCAATTACTTGAAAAGGCAGAGAATGAGGATCAATCATATCCTTTTTGCGTAACTTCCCGTGGCACGCGTAATCTATCCAGTTCCATAACGTCCAATAATTATCATCATTATCAACAAAACTCACACTATCCTTCGCACAACCATAATCATAATCGTTCGCATCATCATAAGCAGGGTGGATCCTTGCAAGATCTCTTTGAAATCGGATTACATGAAACCCAGTTGGATTATGATCAAACATTTGGTATTGGCATAAGTGGTAATCAGCGCACACGTAGACAGAATCACAACTCACGACAGAAAAAATACTCCACGTCTGTGTCATCACGACAGCGTGAGGGTGGTAGTTTACCAAGCAACGTTAATGTAACACATCAATTGAATGTAGGTGGCAGTGGTGCCGTTAACGACTTAAGTCTATTGCAACAACAAGAAGTTGGATTTGGGGCACAGGGGATCAACATTACAACAAATACAAACAAAGCTAGCAAAAAAGAACAAAGACGTAACGTGTCAAAAGTTGCAACAACCTCCATAACAACCGGTTGCCCAGAGGTCAAGGAGCACAACATTACGAGTACTGATGAAGAGGCTGCTGCACCTAATAGTAACAATACTGTAAATAATACGAATCCGGCATATACTGCTAGTGCTGGTGATTTCATTATAGATATTGGTGAACCCATGATGGATATACAGCAGCAACAGAAAATTCTACAATGCAAGGGACAGGATGGAGCTACACAGGTAACACTTTGCTATTCCTGTTTTTTTTATTTTAATCACCTAATAATGAAAAAAATATGCTCTTTTACTTTAAGGGACATTCATTTTATGAACGCTTAGCTAATAGTGACAAACGTATACCTAGAGCCAATATAATTGGGTCCACAAAGGGTACCACACATTTTGCTCCTACCAATTCACATGGCTATGTTGATGAAACCGTACGTTTTAGTGCTTTGGAACGTAACGGTACCACAAACAATAGTCCCACATCATCTTCAATTGAAGCTAAATTTTTACCCCTAGATGAAAATTATAAATCTTGTAAATCAGTTTTAGGAAGTGATGGTGATAAATCGCCTGAAGTTCTTGGCAAATCAAAATCGAATATGGTAAGGACGGAAATTTTTTATTCTAAGAGTCAATTGGAGTACAGTCGTGTGATATTTTTTTATAAATTTTTTGTTTTCTGCAGATTTATACAAAAATTCCTTCCCCTTCTGCCTCTGGCTCTACAATTTTAACTACAAATGGTAGTAATGGTACTACATTGGGTCAGCGTCAGTTGGATGAAAATGGTAATGCTCTAAGTGAAATATATCAAAATTCCTCAAGTGCTGGGTCTGGTTCCGGGGCCACTATACATATAAATGCTGTCTCCCCCACAGTAGCCAATGCGTCGGCCGCTCTGTTGAACTCCTGCAACAATGTATCGACCTCGGCAACAGTAACGATTTCTCCACATACTGCATCAACCACAGTGTCAACATCAGCTACAGTTACTACTACATTCTCCTCTGGCCCTTCGCAGGCGAAGGCAAAGGCTAAGAAGAAATCACAACAGGAAAGAAACACAAAAACTTTAGATGTTGAGTCTGTAGCCGGCTATCGGGGAAAAGATCCAGTCGAAGAATTGGTAAAGTATATTGAAAGCAGTGGCGAGGATAAACAAGCTGGCTCCAGTTCTAAGTCGGGTGATAAGAAAAAAGAACGCAAAAAGGACAAAGAGAAGCACCAGAAACTAAAAAAAAGTAATTCTCTGGAAGAATTACGTAGCGGTGCCAAAATGGAAGTACATGAACTTAAACGAACAGCTGCCACGACAGAAAGTAATACCGTACTAGTACGACAAAAGAGTGGTGGAGGCGGAAAGCAAAATAAAAATAATTCCTCTTCTACCGCAGACATCAATAAAAACCTAGAGGGCAAAAATACAACACAAACCGCAAACTCGCGCAAGCCAGATCGAAGATCTTGGGGAAATGAAGATCTTAAATATTTGGAAAATCAACATAATGCAAATTTAATTAGTGAAGACAAATCAACCACAGCTGCAAATTCAGCAAAAGAGCTGAAAAACAAAATTGCTAGTTGCGTTGCCGGAAATATAATTGCGTTATCGAAAGATGAAAAAGAAATGAAAGACAAAACACCGGAACATAACGATCGTAATTTTGCAGTTAATGATGCACCAACATTACTTGTTGAAAAAACCGAAAAGTTGGAAAAATCGGAGAAACAGGAAAGATCAGAAAAAGGTGAAAATAAAGTGGATAAGGCTGAAAAGCGTAAGAAACAAGATATTCCGCCAAATGCTGTCACTGTGGTCGATATTCTAGCTATAGAATCAGTTTTACCAGAAACTGCCGAGTTTCATGTGGTCACCAAGAGGAAAAAGCCTAAAAAACAAAAGGTAATCAATAATCTAGAAGAAACAACGGTCACTTTTAATCGTACGCACAACTTTACCATGCAAAAAACATCGACATTCAATCAACAGCAGCAACAAATGACTGTTCGTTATAAATATTATCACTATGATAATTCATCTAACACTGGTATTTCAAACACAAGCTCTAACAGTCAAAATTATCAGCAGCCATCCTCTCAGCAGTATCAGCAATCAAGTAACCTAAACGCGAATGTTGTTGGTGCGAACAATTCACATCATCATAACCAACATCAAAATCAGCCGCAACATGTACAACAGCAACAGCAGCAGCAACATAATTCAACTGAAAACTATAATAATACTACTGACAAGTCTAGACGTAAATCTACTTCATCCGTGCCACCTTCAGAAAAATCTGATTCAAGTGATCTCGATTCGGTTCATTCATTGCCAATAGAATCATCAAAAGCTAATGATGCAAACAAAATATCAAATGCGTCCAAGGGTAATGCACAGCAGAGAGTAAAAGGTGTTAAAACCAGCAATGTGATTGTAGGTAATAACAATTCTTTGGCGTCAAATAAAAGTCATAATATACCAGCTCCAATATCGTATGCGGATATTGCACGAACAAACCAAGAAATTGCTGATGCTGCTGCCGTCTCTGCTTCTGGTATTTTAATAAATAATAATGAAATTTCCACTGAATGCAGAAATGCTGATGCTCAAACAACAACAGACTCATTAAACACCGAAGAAAAGCCGGTGTCCACTGTCAACACAGCAACAATGACGGCCACAATAACAGCTTTAACTGCGGCGGCAAAAACACAAAAAATTAAAAAATCTCATACGAAACAAGACTTTCCGGAGCTAAGTGGTACTTTAGCAGCAGCTTCTACCGACGAAAAAATTATTACGAATGCTAATCATAAAACTATAACTTATTCCCAAAGTTTGACAGCTGTAACAAATCCTATGCAAAATGCAATTCCAACTCAGAATCATCCAAGTGGTATTGGTGGTCTAGGTAGTTTTAATCCGACAAATGAATCTTTGATCTCTTCCGCCCCCGACGGTAATACCAAAGATTCGCCTATTGACCAGCACAAAAATTTGATTGTACACCAACATGCTAATATTCCGCCACTGCAACATCCCCAACAACAGATTTTACAAAAATCTAAAAGTGTTGAAAATGATTCGACCCTTTCTTCCACAAACTCGTCTGTGTCTTCTGCTGCCATTTATATGGCCTCGTTGAATAGCAACAATTTAGATCAACAATATCCTGCCCTAGAGAAAACAGTCAAACGCCATAGTTCCACAAATGTAAACATGATGGGAACAAATTCAAGCAACCAAACGCCATTTAACTTTGCGGCAGCTGCTAAGCAACAAATTTCAACTAATGTCGCAGAACCCCACATTACTAATTCAAATAAAAACTTAGCCTTAACTACCTCAAATACAAACAACAACAATGCAACCCAAACGACATTATTATCCGGCAGCAACATAATTGTAAATAAAAAATCCAAAGAAAAAACTCCGCCACCACTTTCGTCGACAAGTAATTTAGTTCCACTAACAACACAGCAAATAATTCCAGATAGTTGCGCGTATAATGCAAATTTAACAAACACCATTGACGCAGCAACAACAACGACACCACCAACAGCAAATCCCAAAAAGACGAAAAAAGAACGACAACAGCAACTGCAGCAGCAACTTCAACTGCAACAAAGTTCTGTGGTGGACAATCCTCAATCTAGGCAGAATCAAAATCAAAACAATATCTCTTATAAAAGGCCATTGAAAACACAATTGAAGTCCTCAAACTCATTACCCCTTGGATTGACATCATCATCCAGCACAGCATTAGTAAATCGTCCCGCTGTAATCATACTTAACGATGATCGCAATTCTGGCAGCTGTACTTTAGACAATCAATTCACATTCGGCGATTTCAATGAAGAAGAATTGAAACTGTTTGACGATGACAACACCGCAGTTGCTGAAAATGCAATGGATAACAATTTTGATGTTAATATGAATCAATCGCAAGAGGAGGAGAACCAACAGGGGACTTCAACTAGCAGCGAGGCTGATGCTATGAATTCACCCTCTGCAACAACGTATTTGAATGACTCAGGGACTTCATGTGGTAGTAACGATGTGCCCAATAAAACAAACTCCGACATGTTGTTAAATATCAGTATTGATGCATCGTCACCTGATACATCATTTGTTATTAATAGTCATGCAAATAATCCCGCTGGAGTTTTACATATACCAGCGGTACAAAACAATCAATTCAGTGATAGCGGCATTTATACCGACAAAATAAAGTCATCCAATAGCAGTTGTAGTAGTAACAATAGTAATAGCGGAGCCGCTACAGCAAAGCAAAAACAAAAGCAACAAATAACACCGAGCAAGGTGGAAAATAATCAACTTAATACGTTTATTTCCAAAAACAAATGTGCAAGTGTTCATACATCGATGGACAATTTAGAAACACAATCAAAACCGCCACAACAGTTAGAGACGTGCAATGATATTGAGAGTGCTATTATTGCAGCAGCTCGTGCGGCTGCTAAACACCAGCAACTTCCGCAAAATAATCATAAGCAGCAGCAACAACAATATAAGAATTCAAATACTTCGTCAAATTCTAGTTCCTTTTCGTCATCTTCACTCTCATCAACGACATCTGCATACCATCATCAACATCACCAACAGCACCACCACTATCACCATCATCACCACCAGCAGCAGCAGCAACAACACATTACTAATATTAATAGCAGTAAAAATTATCAAAATCAACATGGCAGGGGCAATATCATGTCATATCAACAGTCGTTACATAAGCAATACGATGAGGATTATGACAATGATGATGATAATGTTGATGATAATGATGATGATTCCTTTGCTAATACACCACGTAGCCGCAGTCCTAGTCATCCAAGGCGTATTTCCATTGCAGGCGGTACAGTGGCCAATAAAGAGTTTGACATTCATTTTATACCGCCCACAACAATGCCAACAGCATTTACTACGCAACAACATAACGACACAATAGTCGATTTTATTGGTTCTGGTAAGTTTTCAGATGCAATATTTTTTCAAATACTTTTTAAACTAATCACGTTTTAACACTAAAAACTAAATAATATATAAAACATTTATTCTAAAAAAACCCATGCCAAAATCGAAAGAGAAATCTACAAATAGTCTCAAAACACTTTTAGTTATAAAAGAAAATATGACAAATTGCAACGAAATCGATTATACAACCAGAAATTAATAATTAAAATTAGAAAAATGTTTACAACTAAGAATCAGAAAACAAAAATACGTATTCAACTACATAACATTAACCAAAAATAGGGGAATAGTATGACTATAATACATATACATACATACATATATAAGGACATATTGAAATCGCAACGTGTAAATGTTGCAAGCGTTGTGCATTAACACATCTGTTGAACGAATTTATAAAAACTGTTGAAACAGTTTGAAAATTATAAACAAAGTGGCAGGTGATTTATGTATATATTAGAATTAAAAAGAGTTTTCAAAAGTTATTAAATATACTCAGAAGAAACTGTAATATTTACTATTGAAATATGCAATTAAAAACCGATGTCATAAAATATATGTAGGTAATTAGACGTTTTAAATTTAAATTTTTTTATTTTTTTTTAATTTGCTAAAATTGAACATCAGGAAAATCAGCAAGATTTTAAATCGTAGCAAGCTGGATCTGTAAAATTTTGCAATGCAAAAAGTGCCATCATAGTATTAAATATTACAATAGTAATTATTCATTTGTTTGAATAAAATAACTAACAATGAACATAGAAACGGACGATATGCATTTATAAACAAAATATGCAACTAAATATTCACGCTTCGTTGCAAGCTGCCCATGTAAATCTTGCAAGTATAAATATGTATACACATACTTCATATATGTATGTAGAGCGCGACAAAGTATACGAGACTTAGACTTGCTATATTTCATTCAACAATATTCCGTGAATTATTTTGCCTACTGTACATACCCCGAAAAGTGGTGCTCCACCGGCATCCTGCAACTGTAGTTATCATAGTGTGAGACTATGATATCTACAGCCGTCCAAACAGTTTTAAATATTCGATTGTTCAAAGTTAATGGAAGAAGCTGATATTTTATAATTTATTTTCAACATTTTTATTTCACAATTTATTTTCAACACCATTTTTCACAATTATGCTAAAAATTTGCTAAATTTTTCATATGCTTTAAACCGATGCGAAAGGTACGCGCGCAAATTTATGACAATTATTTCTTTTCTTTATTTTGTCATTTAATAAAAACATTTGAAATAAAATTTGTTGAAAAGGAAATATGTATAAAAGCTTTCTAGGAGAAGCTTTATATAAGGTTGCAAGATTAGCTAAATAATTTATAAATGCACATGATTGTTTATTTTCAAAAATCAGGCCTTAAAATAAAAAGAAAGCTGGTTAATAAGGTCAATACAGGCCTGCAGCCGCTGCCAGAAGATAAATATCAAACCTCAAACATTTGAATTATTTAGCTAATCTTGTAGTCTTTTATGCTTTTAGTGTACTTAGATTCATTCAAGCTTTCTTGTTAGAAAGCTTTTATACATTTCTTTTAATCCTTTAATTCTTTGTAGTAAATGACAAAGTAAAGAAAATAATTATTTTAGTTATAAATTTGTTCGCGTGCTTTAAACATCGGATGACTCGTAAAAAAGTAAATATTAAAAGAATTGTGTGAAAAAGTGTTGAAAATAAAATTAGAAAAATTTAAATTTCTTTCAATAATTAAGTAAAGTCATATATTAATTAAAATGGTTCGGGCGGTTGTGTTTACCCTAGTGTAGTGTGAGTGTATTTAGTGAAAGTAAATTGCATGCAGCATCCCTTTTCTCTGGGTATACAAAGTAAGTCTCAGAATTTCAAACAAAAACAAAAATAATTAATTGTGGTTGAGTTTTTGCCACTAGGAGACTGCTGGTAAAAAGGCAACACAAAAGTTAATTATTTATGTATGTTTGTGTATATATGTATAAATTTTTATTCATATGATAGAAGGATGTGAGTGAGTGTGCAGGAACTGACTGCTTTTGCACACACATTAATTTCTTCGTCACTGGTTGGCCGATTTTAGAGTCTTTTATATCAAACTAGCTGACCCGGACAAACGTTGTTTGCCTTCAAATTTTATTTTCATTGCAAGTCTGGTTTCGTTGAAAAGTTATGGCGGATTGATATTTCGAAGAAGAATGAAAGGTGCACTAAATCGACATAGCAATTATTGTTCAAATACCGGTATCGGACTAATTAACAACACTACACGCTGATTAAAGACCCAACGCCTTCAGCGAAACACAGCATAGGCTTATCGCGCTAATCTCTATCGGGCAAAACACAAAATCGGTGCAGTAGTTCTTGAGTTACGGTGCAAAAACACAAAAAACTAAATATTGCGCCATCTGTCTTACGAACTTCAAACTACACAGAAATACTCCTCACGGCCCATAGAGCATGCATATAAAATGGTCAAAATCGGTCCAGTAGTTTTTGAGTTTAGCGATCACGAACATACACGTAATTTTTATATATGTAGAGATATATGGCTCCATCTTTACCAATATATTATAAGGGGGTGGGGAGCTTTTCATACAAAGTAACATATCATATACATACATACATATAGGTTATGCTTAAAATTGAACTTTCACAAACTTTGGTCCATGTGAACCCTTTATGCCCTTTGTGAACCCTTGGAGACCATCCTCAGTTCTAGTCTAGTACACTAGCCACCCAAGCAGGTTCAGTTTTCAAACTCATTGTGGGTTACTGCGCAGCCTTGTGCGTAGTAAACCGAAAAATTCATGCAAAAGAAATTAAACAGCAAAAAGATTTTTTCGCTAATTGTGTTGCTGAAATAAATTAAATAGAATTTAAAGCTTAAAATGCCTAAAATAACGGAAAAAATAACTTTATAAATTTTTAGGTAGAAAATGCACACAGGCATAAAATAAAAATACAAGAAAAAAAAGTGGCGGCAAAACGAACAGCTGTTTGCATACTTGTAAATAAAGGTACATAATAAGTTGACAACAGTTTTTGGTATAGTAATTTAACAACTATGTGATAAAATAAAACTTAATGCATTTTGTTGTTGTGGTCTTGTCAGCAGTGGTATATGTACAATATTCGCAAGACCTGCTAGCTCTACACTGCTAGTTTATAACAAAGCGTAAAAACCGCCAATATTTTATCAGAGCGCGACAAAATATATGAGACAGGCTTGCTATATTTCATTTAACAATAACATATACATATGAAGCCTAGATTGGAAGAAATTTTGAAAACTTTGCCATAACAGCCAGTGGATATTATTTCAAAGAGTATTAATGGTTGGAATAAAATAATATACAGTTTGTCAAGAAATTGTTTTGACATAGTGAAAAAAATTATTGTTTTGTCTTTAATAATGCAAAAAATAGTTTTCCTTTGTAGTTTAAAAATTTTTTCTTTTCAATTCTATTTTATCTATATATTAGTTAACAAACAGGAGCAAGGGAAGGAGAAAATAGAGAATAATAATAAAAAAATTGAAGAAAAACAAAATAAATACAAACATTTTGTTGTGAAGAAAATGTTTTTACAATTTCTTTTTGTGTGTGTGTTTTTTTTATACCGGTAGTTTTTACTGTTCAAACAACAATTTTTTTCGTTAGTCAAGTGACCATTGATAATGATTTAATTATAGTTTTGTTTTTTATTACTGAAAACGATAATTTTACGAGGATTTAAAATGCCTGGCAAAAGGACGCCGACCGGTGTAATTCAGTTAGTTTACTATAACCACGCGATCGGGAAAACGGTCCAAGAGTTATCTGAAATGTTTTCAATAACTAGACAAACAGTGTACAATATTTTAAATCGCGCTGAAAAAGAAAATAGTCTAACATTAAAGCTTCCTACTGGCCGTCCACCTAAAATTTCGGAGAGAACAGAACGTATTTTAAGAAGAAAGGTACACGAAAACCTTTTGGTATCCATACGAACACTTGCATGTGAACTTAAAGAAGAATGTGGCGTGACATTCTCCCACGAAACGGCAAGACAAGTTTTGAAAAAGAAGGACTATTCATCCAGATTGGCACGAAAAAAAAAACACTGCTTACAATGCAACATAAAGAAAGTCAATTGTCTTTTGCTGTAACACATATTTCCAAGCCTGACGACTACTGGGATGACGTTATATTTTGTTATGAGACCAAAATAATGCTTTTTTACAATGATGGTCCTAATAGAGTATGGAGAAAACCTTTGAAAGCATTGGAAAGTCGAAACATAATTCCAACTGTAAAATTTGGAAAACCTTCAGTAATAGTTTGGGGGTGCATTCCTAGTAAGGGAGTTGGAGATCTTTGTTTTATTGAGAACACTATGGATGCTAATCAATACCCGGGTATATTAAAGCGTCATCTAGTTAACAGCGCGACTAAATTTGGGTTTTATTCTGATAGAAAGCCGAATTTCAAATTTTATCAGGATAATGACCCTAAACATAAGGCTCTTTTGGTAAGGACGTGGTTTCTCTACAACTGCGGTAAGGTACTCGATACACCTGCTCAGAGTCCAGATTTAAACCCAATTGAAAATTTATGGTCTTGTCTAAAAAAAAATACTGCCAAAAGGCGTCCCAGAAACCAAAGTGAGTTAAAGGCTGTAATTTTTGAAGAATGGAGTAAAATACCAACAGAATATGTACAAAAACTAATTTTTTTCAATGAAACGGCGCCTGCAAGCCCTGATTGATGCCAATGGTGGCCACACAAAATATTGATAATCCTACATTTAAAGATCCAATCCATTTTTTCATATTATATTAGTATGTAAAAACATTTTCTTGGCAACAACATTCTTGAGTTTCTTTTACTTTTTTATCTTATTTCTTAATCTTAAGTTTTTGTTTTGTTCTCCTTGCCGTTATTTGTTAGTTAACATATAGCTAAAATTAGATTATAAAAAACAAAATGGAAAAGAGTTAAAACACGTTTTGTTTTTTAATGATGAAAGTCAAAATAAAAACTATTTTCACTGTGTCAAAACAATTTCTTGACAAACTGTATGTAAATGTTACTTTTTCTAGATTTTAGGATTAATTTTTAATTATTTTAGTTTTATTCTTTTTTGTAAATATTAAATATAATTCTAAATGGCGAAGTATATGCAATTCTAAACGGAAAACGAAAAATTATTATGGTAAATCATTTTTAATTGAAGATTAGATGTTTCTAATGATAAATTAAATGACGAATCCAGTTGGTGTTATAAAGACATATAATATCAGTGGCAGGAGGTTTTAAGAGCTCTCTCGGATTCAATCATCCAAAAACAGATTTCCTGATATTAATAAAAATTAATTTACATTTTGGACAAACCGAAGTTTATTGTCAATTCATAAGGTGATTGTGCGTTGCATATGTGTGTCCCAAGTTTCAACGTTGACACATTTATTATTATTGCTTGTTTATATTTGCAGTTTAAACAGTAGTTCAGCACTTCACCTATTTAAATCTTTATAATAAGGATGATGGTATTCTGTACATATTCATAATTTTCTTTGTTAGAAATGATTTTATAATCCATTGTAATAGGGGCGCTAATAGCAAATTTATTTTCAACTATATTATTTTCTATCATATTGGTGTCTCCTGGTGTCCATAGAATTGTTAGTTATTTATGAGTAGATCCTAGATATAATTGATATATTTATGCCAATGAAGGTTTTTGTTGCAGACGCCTTTTATAGTAATATAAATGCTATTGATTATAGATAGCACTTGCTTCTGCAGTCAAAACAAATGTATGTTTATGAAGAATTTTTCAACGAAGTAAGGAACCGCTTTTATTCACAATTGCATTTTGGAACCATCTGTAAAACAGAAACCCCAACTTTTTAAAACAGACTATTGTCTCTTTTTAGATATTGTTGTCAAAAATATCATTATAATAGTTGCTCTAGACAAGGAAATATCACATGAATTCTTATCAATCCAGGCAATAAAGACAATCAGCAAGAGGCTATTATGTTTGTCTAACGGTACAACTATCATCAGTGCAACATCCTAGTCACAATATCAAAACGATAACGATGATTGACCGTCTTCCGTCTTTTGATTTCAATGTCGCCACAATAATGTAAATTTAAATTTACAATGTAGTCACGATGATAAAATTAATGTCAAATAACCTTCTTCAGACTATTGATTTCAATGTTTTTAACACAAGGAATATCTATACATACTTATATAAATATAAATAAGCAATGGCTTCAAATAGCGTTTATTCAGACAAATTTGGGTAAACCTTTGTAAATAAAATAACCGACGTATACTTGAATTTTTTTTAAGTTGTACTTTATGAATTTATTTAATTTTCCCAAGTGGATTACTTTTTCATTAGAGGAAGAATGCACCATGGGAACAACGTTTTTATTAATTGTTTGAGTACACAATACGGTAAGGAATTATATATTCCTCTAAACTGGCCCCGAAATAGAATGGAACCAGCAACATTCTGTTTAATCGTGTACACTATATCCACTTGGTTATCGGTGCTATAAGTAATGAAATTATTTATATATGCCATTTTGAAACTGGTCGAATTTTTGTATTTCCAATACTGAGATCGTGCAAGATTTTGTAAAGAGTCATAGTTTTGTATTTACTGTGTAGTTGTGGTACATATTTTTTGATGAATCGCAAGTGTTAAGTAGGTTTATTGGGAGTTGCAAGACGAAAATATTCACCTATTGCAGATGTTTTACGATAATGTTTTTTTAGCGCCGAATAGTTTTTTTTTAACGGTAGCATCTACTATAATATAATTATTTGGAGAAATTATTTTTGATATTAATTTAAGTTTAACAATATATAGAGATAGTAAACCAGGTAAGAAACAAAATCAAGTTTCTTTTTTCATAATATTTGCGAATAAACGAGATTTTCTTATTTTAGAGGTCCCTTAGCTATTTAAAGAGAAGAAGTACAACGATACTAATTTTATATGAATCCAATGACGCGTTCTAAAGGTATGAAGTGTTCAATGTGACTAGTTGTTCACAAAAATGCCCGGAACAATAAGTGTTTTATGCATCATACGGATACAATATTGAGAATATGTGCGCTTATTCTTAAAAGAAAATCGGAGGGGATCAAAATTCAGCCTGTGTTGAAAATATTTCGAACGACACCTTATTAAACGAAATTAAAACAAAACAAGAGTTTTTATCTACTTATATAAACAAATATGTTTCATGTGCAAAATATTTAGAAATGAACATTTCTAATCTAGATCAGAACACAAATGCGCAGGAGAGGCAAAGTATGTGCAACATTATTGTCATATACGAAAACGCCTTAACACCAAACTTTTCAGCATAATCACTTGTCACATTTTTTCTCTTCATTCACTTAGCAATTATGTTCTGGAATAAAGAAAAATATAGATTTAATAACGACTCCCTTGTTGCAGCATTGGTGCAATATGTAAGAAAATACATGATGAAATTTTTGAGAATTATTTTTCCTACATGTATACCCCGAAAGGTGGTGATTCATCGGCATTCTGCAACTTGCTCCTTGAATGGAAAACACTCACACTATGACAACTACAACCGGCCAAACAGTTTTAAATATTTGATGTTACTGAATTATTGGAAGGAACTCATGTTTTCTAATAAATTTAATTTATTTTCAATTATGCTAAAATTTACGGAATTTTTCATGCATACTTACTTTACGCATCGGTGTAAAATACGCGCGCAAATTAATGACAATTCTTTTCTTTATTTTGACATTTAATAAAAACATTTGAAATAAAATTTGTTGAAAAGGAAATATGTATAAAAGCTTTCTAGGAGAAGCTTTATATAAGGTTGCGAGATTAGCTAAATAATTTATAAATGCACATGATTGTTTATTTTCAAAAACCAGACCTTAAAATAAAAAGAAAGCTGGTTAATAAGGTCAATGCAGGCCTGCAGCCGATGTGAGAAGATAAATATCAAATAACAAACCTCAAACATTTGAATTATTTAGCTAATCTTGTAATCTTTTATGCTTTTAGTGTACTTAGATTCATTCAAACTTTCTTGTTAGAAAGCTTTTATACATTTCTTTTAATCCTTTAATTCTTTGTAGTAAATGACAAAGTAAAGAAAATAATTATTTTAGTTATAAATTTGTTCGTGTGCTTTAAACATCGGATGACTCGTAAAAAAGTAAATATTAAAAGAATTGTGTGAAAAGTGTTGAAAATAAAATTAGAAAAATTCAAATTTCTTTCAATAATTAAGTAAAGTCATACATATATTAATTAAAATGGTTCGGGCGGTTGTGTTTATCCTAGTGTAGTGTGAGTGTATTTAGTGAAAGTAAATTGCATGCAGCATCCCTTTTCTCTGGGTATACAAAGTAAGTCTCAGAATTTCAATGAAGTTGTTCTGATTTTACAATTAATTGTGGTTGAGTTTTTGCCTCTAGCGAGTGCTGGGAAACGGGAAATACAGAAGTTAATTGTTTATGTGTGTGTGTACATAAATTTTTATTTATATGATAGAATAATCGGCCACTGGTTGGCCGACATAGAGTCTTCTTTTATATCAAGTACATGGTTCCATTTTTTCCATGCAATGTAACACACTTGTAATTGTGCATACATACATACATATGTATATAAGTATGTAAGTTACGCTTAACATTCAGCTTTTACAAACTTTGGTCCATATGAACCCTTTATTCCGTTTTTGAACCCTTTGCGACCCTCTGACTTCCAGTCGTAATACACTGGCCACTAGCATACTAGGCTATTTTTTATATAGCCCGATGATACGGGTAAACAAAAAGAATTTCTGAAAAGAATGAAAATAGTTTTTTTAGAAATCATTCACCACTATCGTAAACATTTTTTCCCTCGAAATATTTTCCCTTTTCCCCAAAGTGCAGTCGTGAATAATTTTTTCCCTGAAATGTGTTTCTTTTTGTGAAAAGTAATTCAATGGGAATAACATGCACAAAGTTGTTCCCATTAAAAAAAATTAGCCTTTTCGTGAAAGACTTTTTCAAAGTTGTTTTTCACCTTATTGTGTTAGTTTGTTCCCTTTGTTTTCTCTAGGGAACTGGATAAAAATTTTAAGTAATTTTATTTTATTTTGAATATTTCGATCATTTAAAATTATTTTTTTTTACGTCTAAATCGATAAATAAAGTACAAAGCGACATTTTTCTCAATAGGACATAAAATAACCGACCCAATGCATGTATTTTGTAAAGGTTTGCAAAGATGTGGTGGGCGAATTCTGGAGTTCTCTTGTAGAAGAACTAAATAGTCGTTGTGAAAATAGTCCTTTGGATAGCATGTTACAAAAAGTGGAATGTGCCATTCCCAATTCGTTGTCTCTTCAAACACCTTTTTCGGTATCTATCCTCTACCAGATAATTAGAGCGTATATTTAAAATATACGAAAAAGCTGCTTTATTTATCCTGTTATGTTGGGTAAATTTGAAATGAGAGTTAATTAATATTACTTTTTTCATAAAATTACAAAGTATCGGGTAACTCTTAAGGGACTAGACGCATGTCGCAAAGCGCCACGAGATATTCTATGTTGCAGTATATCCTCCTCTTGTAACAACACAATGGTACCAATTTTAAACATTTCGACACTTTTTTAATAAAAAAAAAACAACTTTATTTAAACTAAAGAATTTATATACTTATCTTCTTTATATATATAATTCTACTGTACGTGTGTTGTGACTGAACTACTCCTAAACGGCTAGACCGATTTGCATAAATTTTTTTGTATGCGTTTGGGTGGCGCCCCGCGTGGTTTAGATTTACAATTCGGTCCAATTGGACAAAGAGACGTAGTACCTTCCATACAAACCACAAATTAAAAATCTATTATTTCTGCTCCTGATAACGGTATTTGAACAAAATTTGGTACGTCGGTTTGTTGTGCATTTTTTAAGTGCTGGTTCAAATATGGGCGGGATTGTACAAAGGGGCGTGGTACCTTCCATACAAACCACAAATTAAAAATCTATTATTTCTGCTCCTGATAACGGTATTTGAACAAAATTTGGTACGTCGATTTGGTGTGCATTTTTTAAGTGCTGCTGCAAATATGGGCGGGATTATACAAAGGGGCGTGGTACCTCCCATACAAACCACAAAATAAAATTTGAAGCCAAAGCAACGTTTGCCGGGTCAGCTAGTATATTATATATTTTTTATTTTACATTCACTACGTATTGATAGTAGGAACAAACGTTCCCATGAAATTTACGATAGCAAATTCCCCTTCTTAGGATATGAAAATTGAAAACAGAAATTTCACATTTTATTCACGATAGGGGTCAATATAAAATGGAATCACCTAAATACAATATGACTGTCCCCCTTGATATGTGTATTATAAAATAAGAATTTTTAGATAAACTGCAAGCTCACAAACAAAATTACAAGCTCAGAACAAATATTTGATTATAAACTTTTATTAGATAAGTTTTTATAAAATTTTCACACAATAACGAAAATAAAACAAACAAAACCCATATTTGTATTAACAAAATATCATTATCGCTTTGGAAACTGAACGACGCCGGCAATATAAACTTTGTGGCATTTTTTAAGGTTGTCTTTCAACATATTCATATAAATCATTTTATCCATCATGTCCTCAATGAATACCAATTACTCCTAATACAGTTAGTTCTGTATTGGGCTTTCTCTGCACCGTTTAGCGGTCAATAGAGCGAAATATATTGGTTAAACTTGCTTATATCCGAGTATAGCACCGGCTCACAAATATCATTAGGCTTATGTAAATAATCCTTGGCATATTCTATATGGAATGAAAGGTTTACATACGTCTAACAACACGACAATTGTTGTTTGCCTCATGTAGTGCTTTCCAGACCGCAATGGCATGAATATCTTTTCCAAAATTTTGTTTGGAATCGATGTGGGTTGAGGATATTTTGGATTCAATTTGATTTTTTTTGATTATTTGGCTGCATTCACGATTACTTAAAGATCTATGGCGGCCTTAATGTTGTGTACTTTCTAATTTTTAGGCCACTTAATACGATGCATGATGATCCAAATGGTGTAGTAATTTCTATCCATCATTTCTTCAATCTCAACATAAAATTTGCACTGATTGTGCAAACATAGAACCATACTTTCAAAAAGAATAATCTTTTCAAAAAGGATTTTTGGTTCATACATATAATGTTAAAAAAAATTTCATTCCAAATTCGTTTTATAAATCTTCTAAATAAAAAAATATTTCTCAAAGTTGACACTCTGTCATTACTTTTCAGGTTATCTAGCTTTTGTGATTTTTATATTTTTCATTATGATAAATATTGTACACGATATAAAGCAATATTTGTACAACTTTTTATATATGAAATTAAACGCTTATTTATCTACTAGCGGACCAGGCGAACTGCGCCCCGCCCCAATTTTAAGCCTTCAGACAAACTTTCTATTTTTTCATTTAAAAAGCCATTAAGGAATAATTTCAAACAAAATTTCATAAAAAAACTCAATTTTAGATTTTTCCAATTTTCCGACTTTTCCGGAGGGATTTTCCAAAATTTTCTTCCATAAAAACCTTCTCCTCGAAAATACCAACAACTGACAAAAAGATCTACAGAAATCGGACAAGCCGTTCTAATTTTATGAATTAGTGGATTTTGCCACACCCCTCCGCCCACAGACCGAAAATAAAAAATCGGACTTCACAGTGTCACCCGCCCGAGTATTCTGAAGGTTCCCTGAAAATTTCGTCAAAATCGGCCCAGCCGTTTTGGAGCCATTACGTTACATACATACATACATACATACATACATACATACATACATACACACATCCTATTTTATATATATAGATATATATACATACATATATGGTATAATTAATAGGCCAGGCGATTTTTTGTCCTCTCGTTTACTCTCACTTTATGAGCCGATTTTGACAAAAATTATCCATTTTAAATAATGATAATTTGCTGCAGACGGGAACAAACTATATTCTATTAAAATCGATGCAGTATTTTGGGGATATAAACGTTTATAGTTGCTACTAACAGGTGCACACATATTATTCATGCATATAATCTGAAAGAAAAAAACATATGTACGAGCAATGGAGCATTTTTTAAATTACTTGGGCTACGTGCATTCGAATAGGGATTTTTTTTTATGTTGTCACGCTTGTCTCGAACATATGTTGTTAGTTTAGTTTGTATGTGTAGTTTAGTTTGTTTGTGAGAAGCATAACAGTTAGACGTGTTTTGCTTGTTCGACGGTTTTGTGCTGTGGAAAAAAATTATCAAAGTATTTGCATCACATCTTGCGGAAAAATAGAATTATACAACAAGTACTTTGAGAAAGAGAGCTTCCAAAAATGTTATGAAAATGCTGAAATTATGATACGGACGTAGTGGATCATTTCCAGTGATTTTACATTGCAATTAGGATTACTTATTTGCTACTGGGAATATACTTTACGTCTGGAAGGCGTACAAATTTGTAAGTAGTCATGGTTTCGTTTTTGTATGAAAATAATTTTGTTTTCTTTTATTGAAGAGAAATAATGATTCCATTTGGATTCAAAGAAATAACAAATAAGTATTTTTTTTAACAAACAACTTATTTTTTAATCTAGTTTCACAGATTTTTCGAATATTGTCATATATTTAATAAATATTTTGTGAAGTTGACTTGCTAGGAAATTGAAAGTTGCACTATTGGATTTTTTGAAGCAATGAAAATGTATGTCCTTGAGAATGACAAGCAGACTACATGACTTTGTCATGTAAATCGGCAAAACCGTCTTAGTTAGGATACTGGATAAGGATAATTACAGATAACATACTGAAATGAGATATTCAAGGGGAGGTTTATGCCATATCCGAGCTAGTCAAAGGCATTGTGAGAGCCATCTCTTTCAGTGAGCGGCACCATAAACCACAATCAGTGTCCACTGGCATGTATTCAGTCTCTGAAGCTGCTTAATCTTCGTTCGTTATGAAATAGGCAATGAATACATCAGAACCTTCACGGCCTTGGGCATAGCAGACTCTCAAAGATTGACGCATATTTCCCTGTAAACCTTTAAAACTCGCTACATAGCGTGGAAAATCATTCGCACTACTGGTTGTCATTGTCACAGGCTAAACGTTTAGATTTTTGAGATTTGTTTCGATGAAAAGGTTTTTACGGTTTAGTAACAAAGGCCCAAATAACTGCACAATCGATCCAGCTTACCTATTAAGTTCTATGGAAATTTTGATCGGTATTTTAGAGCCTTGATTTCCGTAATATTTTTGAAAGTAGCAGGAATATACAGGTTGCAAGTGGGTCCTCTTATATATGTATGTATTTATGCTATTAGAATAAAGAATGGAACATACCATAAGTTAGTATAGTGATGGATAATGAAAAGTTTATAATAAAATTTATTACAAAAAATTAAAATAAGTAAGAATGAAGGCTAAGCAGATATGTATCTTTGTATAATTATGGTGATGGAACCAGTTACGCTTGTACAGTACACAAGATCATTTGCAAAAAAAAAAAAAAAAAAAAAAAAACAATTTCCATGCTTGTTTTTAATCTTACCATCAGTCAGTAAAATGTAGTGTACAACATTATATACACGATATTACACCTGCAAAGCCCACCTATACAGAATGGGTTTATCTGACACGGACATCTGCAGATTTTGCGGTGAAGATGAGGAGTCGATGGAACACTTGATAGCAAATTGTGGGGCATTGTGCCCCAGGAGACAAAGGACTCTACATGCATATACGCTGAGTGAAGACGATCTGCTTATGCTCCCACTGAAGGAGCTGATCCTATTTGCGAACGTATTAAACTGCTAGGTACAGGGGAAGCACAATAGATCAACAATGGTCGCAGTGCAAAGGGCCATCCTGGGCCAAACCCCCATTACATTACTTACTTACTTACTTATATACACGATACAATCGGCGAGAAAAAACCATGGAAGCAATATGCCTTAGTTGCTTTAATGGTTGCCTCTTCGTATATTCAGCACTAATGCGAATTGATGATCAATTGATGGCATCAATGGCGAATTAAATTCGCTTTAAAAAATTCGACTGTGTAGGCATCTTGCGAAACTTCATATGTGTACATAATTAAACATATTATATTGTTTCTATTTTTTTACTCTTCGCAATAAGAAATAAATTTTAATAAAATTTATTGATAGTTGCCAAAAAATTTCGGATTTTTATTTTTTCAATTTACAGATTCAGTAATATTTCGGGAGTTGAAAAACTACATCGAATGCCGTAGGTTTATTCGTACAAGATGTATCGTTGTCCAATTATTTGGAAAGTGTTTCTTTTTAATCAAAAATAACTTTGAATGTTCTCGTAGAACCAGTTGTCTAAATTTAGTTCCGTTTTTGGATTTCTACAGCTGCGCCGTATACCATAAGTTTTATCTAAATCATTTAATTGGTTCGGAAGATGCCGTTGCTGAAGTATTAAAATTTCGAAAATTCTCCTTAAATCGCGTTCTATATATATATATATATATATCTATATATGTATGTATATATATATATATATATATATCTTTTTTCTTATCAAGTTTGAAAAAAGTAGACCCAAAGAAAATGGTCGTTTCAGTGACGCCATCTTATAAAATAAACTCGCGAAACGTATGCTCACATTTAGAACATCTCACATACCACACCATACCATAATTTTTCATATAGTTTATTGTATATTATTTTCTGTAAAATAATAAATTAATAACAAAGTGAAATAGAATCACATTTTAAAGAAGTTGTGCACTGAGCCCAATACGATTGTTATGGGAAGATATTAAAATCTTGACGATTTCATGGCAGATTTTAGTGGCTTTCAAGTATAAAAAGGCTGTTAGGATATAGTATTTGAATATCAAAATAAATTTATTTTACAGGTTGGTGGTAACGCTATTGCTGTCACCTTGTAAAATAAATTATTTTGCTTGTACGTTAAGTCATGTTTTATAAAATTAACCTTTTAATTTTTTTTCTGTCTTTTCTAGCATGGGAAGAAGTCGCAAATAGCAAAGTTACAAAGGTCTACGATGGACAATAAATTTATTTGATTTATGTGCTGCAGCAGCATTATTACTAGTATTGTAATTAATTTTTCCTCCATCTCTCATTACATCTTGTTTTTTGTAATCGCAATGCGTTTTTCGACTCCTAAAGCAAAAATTAAATAATTTAGTCGGCTTAAAAAAGAAAAAGAATTTTGTAACAAAAGAACGGTAAAAGTTTTCTTACAAATATTATATAATTTAGGCAACAAAATAGACAACGCAGCCTTGCAGTCTTTAATTTTTATTGTAAAAAGCAGCAGAGCAAAGGAACAAAAATGAGGAAAAAGCATTAACATTTAAAGCAAACGTATGTATAATTTTATTTTATAATATAGTATTAGAATAAACAAAATTGAAAAAAAAAAAAATGAAAAAAAAGAAAGAAGAAACATAAAGAAATTATATAAAAATTAAAAATGGAATGCAAAATCTAGAATTAAAAAAAAATAAATAATAATAATAAATAAATAACTAAAGCTTTAAATAATAAGCTCTATGGCTAATTCAAACAAATTCGCTGCCTTTCTGACTATAAAACTCCATATGCAATATAATAATCAAAAATTACTACTTATATTTTATATACGGAGCTTGATAGTCAGAATTAACTCGAAATGGCTTGAATTCGCTGGTGCAGAGACTTTATTAATGGGGCTTGAATTAAAGGTTCTTTTTGGGGTATAAAAATATATGACAAAGCAAGCATGGTTATTTATAATAATATATGATTCTCTTTTTTTATGATTAATATATTTATTTAAACAAAACTTTATTTAGTAAAAATAATATGAGATCATTTCTCATATCCATACACCATTTGACATTGTTTACTTCCTTAACAATCTCTAAACAAAAATAAATATTTGCTGAAAATAAAATTTTGCGCTTGTTTTGTCATTTGTATATATATGCCTCTATTGACTTTAGCTTAAGGAAATTATAGAAATTTATAGAGCTGAAACACAAGAATTAGATATAAAAACGTTTTTTTTTTTTGTTTATTTTTCTCATAATATTTTCTTTTAATTTTTAATTTTACTAATTATTTTATTTAAATTAATAAAAGAACTAATCCTTTTTATATTTTAATGTTATTAAATTCGGATGCAGTCATGAAATAAAAAGAAAAGAAACAAATTGTTTTTTAAATATATAAATTCGAATTAATCAAATCATTTTTGTTGTGAATATTTTGTGTTTAAATTGAAGACAAACAGGTATCTTTACAATATTCTTTTAAGCTTCCAATTTTGGTTAATTAGTGTGTAATTGAATAGAAAGTCCTATTAATTAATTCAATAAGACAAAAGCTTTAATTTTATTAATGCCAATATGTATGGGAAAATTTCTGCTTCCTACGTTGATAAATATAGAAAGTTGTTAATATATAGTGATTGTTCAATTCGTTTTATGTTTCTATAAAAAATTTTAAAATAAGCCAAAATTAAAAAAAAGAAAACAAAAACTGAAAAATAAAAAAACCAAAAAATTTGTAAAAAATAAATAATAGAAAGAAATAAAAATGAAATTAATAAAATAAATGAAAAACCAAATGGAAATAAAGGAAAAAAGAAGAGAAAATAAATTAATGAACGATATCATTAAAAAATAATTCAACTGAATATAAATATAAATAAAATTAATTAGTATATTAAATAAACAAAAAATTAAATTTATATATTAAATGAATATAAATAAATACACATAATTAAATTAATAAAAATAAATAATATATTAAATAAATTAAAATAATTAATATATTAAATAAATAAAAATAATATAATACATAAATATAAATAAACCTAATTGAGTTTTAAGTAAATATAAATAAAAATAATTAAATTCTTGAACAAATATATTTAAACATGATTAAATTCTCGAACAAATATACTCTTAGATAAATAAATAAAAATTAACAAACAAAAATAAACAAATAAAAATAAGCAAATAAAAATATACAAATAAAAATAAACAAATAAAAATAATCAAATAAAAATAAACAAATAAAAATAAAGTACTAAAAATAAATATATAAAAGAGAATAATTAAAAATAAATAATTAAACATAAATAATTAAAAATAAAAAATAAATAAATGAGATTAAATAAATAAAAAATAAATAAGTAAATAAAATTAAATACATAAAAATATAAAAATAAAAGTAAACAATTAAAAGTAAACCAGCAAAAGTAAACAAGTAAAAGTAAATAAGTAAAAGTAAACAAATAAAAATAAGCATAAATATGTAAATATAAATTAATAAATGTAAATTAAATATAAATAATATAAAAAAATAAAATAATAAAAAATAAAATGATAAAAAATAAAATGATAAAAAATAAATAAAAAATAAAAAGATAAAAATAAAATAGAAAAAAATATCACAAAAAATAGAAGACAGAAAAATAGATAAAATAACAAGTAGATAAAATAAAATATAGATAAAATAAAATATAGATAAAATAAAATATAGTTAAAAAAATATATAAAAATAAAGATAAAAAATTAGTAATTTTATTCCATTCCCTTAATTTGGTAATGTCATTTTGATTTCCACAATTGCTTCTCAACTTGTATCTCTTAAATTCAGTCTGACTTTGTCATTATTGTCTAATTATAATTTTGTTTTTAACTTTAATATAGGCGTATTTTTTCTACCTTGCTTACTTCTCTACGCTTTTATAAAAAACAAAGATTCATAAAATGAATTAAAAAAAAATTATCGTGCAATAGAAGAGTAATTTCTTTTATTGACTTTTTTATTGCTGTTGTTGATAAGCTATGTGGAAAAGAAGCAGTTAACTGCTGCTTCCATTTTTTAAGGGAATCGTTTTTCATAGAACAAAAAATCATCCTAAATTAAAAAGTAAAATATGATCCCAACTTTTACTGTTTTCGGGACCATGTACCATATTAAGCTAATTTTTTATTTCGGGACCACATTCGGTTTAGGAAATCATGAAGAATGGCTCACATTTGTAGTTTTCAGGCATATATAAGTATATACATAAATTAAGAAAAAAAAAGTATTCAATATGATTATGGCAGTTTACATTTTAAATTGTTTACTGAATTTAATTCCGAAAGCTAATTTCTAGTAATCAAACCATGTTTCAAACACAATTTAATTTCTTTTTTTTTTTCTTTGTCAAACTCAACTAAATGTTGTAAGCAAACTGTAGATTTTACACGAAAAACATTTTAAAATTTGTTTAATAGAACCTTTTAAAGTATTTTCTTTTGTTCAATGTAACAAAAATTTAACTCTATAACAAAAAACACGAAAATGTAGAAAGCTTTACTACTTTTGAGACCATTTTTTGTTACTCCAGTATTTTTATTTTTTTTTTTAATCAGGATAGGAATCATTTTCCAATCATTTATTTCATACTTCTTTAAAAAAAAAAAGATCAATCCAACTCAAATTGTTCACTTTTAAATATTTTGACAAACTATACTGAAAATTTCTCTACCTTATACGAATTCGTAATTTTTTTTTCTATTTCAATTCGAATCTTCTTCGATATAGGATAATAATTGAAATTTTAGTACTTTCCAGTATATCGGTCTTAAGGAAATTCTGGCCCAATTTACGAGTCAATGTATGACATTCTTAAGGCAAAAAAGCTTAATTTTTTATCTGGTTAAGCAATGAGTAATTTTGTAATTGAAAACTCTGCTGTTCGATATCTAATCACAAATATGGTGCGACTGTGGAACCTTTTACTTCGCCATTATTGAATACGCAAAAGCAATAATTTCAAGAGTTTTATGGTTTATGTATAATTTCATAGCAGTCTTGCTGTCACAACTAACTTCACACTTTATAAAATCATACTGAATTTTCGAACTTATTGTATAAAAATTCATAATAATTTCTCAAAGATAAACAAAAAATTCATACAAAATTTTATTTAGTTCTAAGACTTGTAAAAGGGCGCCCTCATAGACTAAGTGGCCAGTGTACTAGACTACTAAGTCAGATGATCGCAGGTTAGATCAATGCCGTAGACTCTGTGTGACCGAAAGCTGTCTATTGAACTTAACCTAAGAAATAAAAACCTCTAAGTGTTTTTATGAATAAGGCCGTATGAAAATTATTCTTCCAAAGGTTTCATGTGGTTTATGTTTTTTTTCCAATCAAAGAGAGAGTCTCTTATATAGGTAAAATCAAAATCAGAAGCGGTCTTCGTGTGCTTCCCATCCTGTGGCATTCATATATTGACACTTTTTTGAATTACAAATTAATTGGAAGTTTCCTTCGAACATTTACATATGTATATCTCAGCTTTTTTGTTTAAAAGAAATTTTTGTAAATTTAAACGAAAATTCGTTTCTATTATTTGTTTTGAAAACAAACAGATGTCAGATCATTTGCTTGTTGTTTTCAATATGAACTGCCTCTTTTTGTAACTTAAACAATTCGTTCGAACATTCATATCGAAAACAAAAAACGAGTTTTAGTTGTTGTCGATTTCTCCATAAATTTTTTACGAAATTTTCTTTGAAATTCATCAAAACTGGTAGTAAATTTATAATATTAAATTTAATTAACGATATACTCTGTACATAGTTTGTTTATAACTGTCTTTTTTTAAAATAAATTTTAAATAAAATTTCATTCGAGAATTTATATCGAGAGTCAGTAGAAAGTCATAAGTAAAGTACATTAAAGTAATTTTTAATATACTTCGAATATAGTATTATATATTTTGGGAACTCTTGGGGATGTAAAGTCTCCAGTCTTACTCCAGTAACAAAAGTTTCCCTACATGAATTATAGCATTTCAATACTGTTATGTTTGAAAATAAAAATATATGTTGATAAACTATACAATCCGGCGCAATTAGAATTAAAAAGAAAAAAATATATTTTTACATTCAGATGATTTATTAGACCTTTAGGTCCTTTTATATCCAGTTTTTTCTCGTGAAAATTGGTTAATTACGTTTATGAAGACTGTTTTTGTACGATGTGAAAACAATTTGGAAAATTTTCATATGAAAATTAAATTAATAAAATTATGGCTCTAGTTTTGTAAATGGCGCCACCGAAGTGGTATTCATATAACAAAATTTGTTTTTGTTTCTAAAATGCCCGAATTCCTATGCGTTTGTTTGGTGAAAAATTTGTACATGTATGAGAAACAAATACGAATTTTTGAAATTTCATTTTTAAATAAATGGTGGTAGTGAATTCTATAAACAGTGTGATTGTAATTATTGTTCTTTTAGGTTAAATACAAGCCAAATAAATACAAAAGAAAAAGTTATATCAAAAGTAAAATAGTAAAATGAAAATAATAAAATTAAAATATTGAAATGAAAATAATAAAATTACAATAATAAAACTAAAATATTAAAACTAACATAATAAAATTAAAATAATAAAATTTAAAGAGTAAATTTAAAATAATAAATCTGAAATAATAAAATTTAAATAATGAAATTAATGTAGTAAAATTAAAATATTAAAAATAATAAAAAAAAAACAAAACAAAAAAATTAAAATGCAAAAAAAATGTACTAAAATAAAAATAAAATAAAAAAACTAATAATAAAATGTTAATAATAAACAAAATAATAGTAATAATTAATAATAATAAAACAATATCAATAAAAATAAAAATAAAATATTAATAATAAAATATTAAGATATTGAAAAATGTTTAAATACTAAAAGTAAAATAATAATAAAATATTAATAATAAACTAATAATAATAAACTAATAATAATAAACTAATAATAAAATACTAATAATAAAATAGTAATAATTATATAATAAAAAAATTTAAATAATAAGAAAATTTAAATAATAATAAAATTTAAATAATAATAAAATTTAAATAATAATAATATTAAAATAATAATAAAACTAGAATAATAATACAATTAACACAATTTAAAAATAATAATAAAATTAAAAGAATTAACAATTACTATAATTTAAAAAAAAAATTTATAAATAAAACTTGCAAAAACATAAAAAAATATAAAAATATAAAAAATATAAAAAATATAAAAAATATAAAAAATATAAAAAATATAAAAAATATAAAAAATAAAAAAAAATAAAAATAAAATAAAAAAATAAATTTATAAAACTAAATATTCTTGGACATCCGTTATTTATCGCGTCATAGCATTCCCCATAAGGAAGGAATATTGCGAGGGGGATGCTACAACTATGGATTACCCACTTTAATAACCTCATCGAGCATTTAAAATTTTGTCATCGCGAATCCAAAATTTAATGTGCATATCAACCCTTCTGTTAAGTTGACTGGGTTGTAGCGATCGCTTCGGCAAAAAGAAATTATGGGAAGAAGGAGGCCATTACATAGTGCTTTTGGGGCCGAAAATTCTGGTCATGCGCACGCGTAGTACTTAATGATACTCTATGAATATTTGAGAAATCTATGGCGTGCCGTTAGCAAATATTTGTTAAAGAAGTTTAGCTGTATGGCTAGTTCATAGTTCATGATCTCATGACTTGTTTCCAAGTTTGTTAAAATATACTCCTCGAAATAGCAAATAATGAGCCCGTGATATATGTATTTACTACGCAAGTTTAGTTGTTTTTCAAAAATGGTATTGTGTTTGGGAATACTTGTTGACAGTTTCGACAGTTAGAATGTCGGTATAAGGATGAATAGTACGAAATTGATGATGATCATATATGTACATTCTCTCATTGGGGTCAAACTGCGATAATTTACTATTCGTGTATATTTTGCAAAGAATAGATTAAATTGCAAATTGTTAAATTTCACAAATTCTATTTTGATATTTTCTCTCCCTTTCTCTTCTCTGATATTCGTTTCATCATGATTCGTCCCATCTATACAGGTGACACGGAGACAAAGTCTGGATCCATCCAAAGTTAGCGAGAGCTGCCGGTTTCAACCTAACCTAACACCGATTTAACTTTTTTGTTTGCTATTTCATTAAAATTAAACAATAGGAATGTTTTCTTTTTTTGTTCGAAAATAAAAAAAATTTTTCCCCTGTTGGGCGCCCCGTATCCTGATAATAAACCTTGTGTTTAGGAAATTTGAATTTTACGTAGTTTGTTAATGAAGCTTAAAATTAAGGGTAAAATTGTGACAAATTTTGATGGAATATACATAGTTGTGTTTTTATACAATCGAAAAATACTGTCTTTCGTTGACTTGAGAAAAAAGTTTCTTTGATTAGATATTTTTTTTTATTAAAGAATGAAACTAAATAATAGTTATAAAAATTTGATTTAGACGACAACTTTTTTCACAAAATTTACGTAGTGGAATTCCAAGCAAGGTAGGAAAAATGGCATGAAATGAAACTTTAGGAGAGTATTAAAAAAACCGTGATTTTAAAATGCAAACTATGGTTCGGGGCCTACAGTTTATTTGTTTTCTATTAACTGCCACTTCAGCCAATTTTTATGACCATGAATTTTCTTCAATACTTAATATTGAAATTTTTTATTTTGTGATATTCCCCCCTACTAATCATTTAAGCAATTAGAGTTTAAATAGTATTGTTTATTGTGAACTTATTTTTTCATATGTATATATGTCGACATTTCGTTTGCTTAGTAGGTTTAGAATGTTGCAAGAAGAATAAAATAGATTCATGTTGCGTCTATTTTATTGATAATGTAAGTATTTTGTATTATATACAATCTACTTAGATCTCTAATATTGTATTTGATTCGTTTAGCATAAACATATTATGAGGTTCAGTGTTTTCAAACTGCTTAAAGTTCACTGACGTTTTGGTTTAGCGACCAATTAACATATATGTACATATAAATATATGTATATGAACAGGTAAAGCCACAACAAACAATACTTAACTTAAAATTGTTTATATAAAATTCTTCAAATGTTTATCTGTTTGTTTTCAACTATTTTAATTAAAATTTTTTTCTTTATTTTGTTAAAAAATAACAACACAAAGTTTTTGTAAAAAACAACGTGATTATTTTGTGAGGCGAAACGAAAGAAAAAGTGTTCAATTTTGTATTGCCATTGGGAAACATTTTTTTTGCGAATTGAATTGTGCAGGAACCTTCTATAGTATATCTATTGAGGAGTTTCACAAGCATGTGCAATTCGTTGTAGCGGTTGTAAGTGGTAAAATTTTACGAAACTTGTAGAATTATTGTTCATATTCTCCGCTACAAAAATGGCAAAATATCAACAATAATTTTATAGGTCTTGCATATTTTAGTACAATTTAGTGCCTACATTTATTACAACATTTAGTATATTTTTGTGATTTCCCTTATTATTATTATTTTATAAGTATTTTCCTAAGTCTTTTTTTATAAGTATTTTCATAAAAGCTTTTACTTCGTTATTTTGTTTTTAGTTTTTTGTTTCTTTTTAATTTTGACAACTATGGACTTTAACTTATTTACTTTGTTATTGTTTTTGTGCTGTAATTTACGTTAAGCTACTTAAGTACTAAAAAAAATTAAGCAAAGTTTCACAACTATGGGAAATGCAAATGTTTTCTTGCTTTTATATATATTCAATATAAATTTAATTTAATTATATACATAGATATATTAAAAAAAACTAAATAATATTAATTAAATATTGAAATTAAAATAAATTATATTTTTATTAAAAGTAACTACTGAATTCAAAAAAAAAAACGTATAAATATTCAAAAAGAAGAAATCTCTTTTTTTATTAAATTATCTTGTATTACACTTAAAGAAAAATAAATCAAATTGATAAGGCAAGAAAGCTTAAGTTTATTACATCTAAATATACGAGTATATAGTAATATAATTATAAATATATAATGAACTTAAATAATTCTATATACACATATATAAATAAACAAATGACATTTTCTTTATATATAAAAAGAAATTAAAAAATATATATATATATAAAAGGAAATTTAAAAGAAAGTTACATTTTAGTCCCTTAGATAAATACATATGTATTTTTAAATGTCCTATAAACAATATTAATAAAATTAATAGTCATGTAGATATTTATGTGTAACAATCAAAACAAAATAAGTAATAAAATAAAAAAGCAAAGAATTATTTATATATTTAACTTATATACATAATTTTTTAAATAATAAAAAATAGACACTTGCTAGAATTTCTTAAACTAATGCTTATACTCGATAATAATCCTACATTAAATATTAAATAATAATAAAAAATTAATAATAAAACTTAAAATTATTAAACAACATGAAAATTACAAAAAAAAATAATAAACAATTCCTTATTTAAATATGCAACTGAATATGTTTTATTATTTTTTCTCATAAACTTTTATTTTGAAATTTTAATTTACATTTTCTTTGCTTTATTTTTTATTATTAAACCTTTCTTGTAGAAAAACACTTCGCCTTAAAATACCTTTAAACAAAAAACTATTTTGCCTCGTTCATAAAACTTAAAGCAATTCTTTAAAAAATCATTACGGATGTTTAAAGACGGCACGAAGTTCCTTTTCTTTGTAAATATTAATTGAAATAAGGAACTATAAAATCAAAGAATACTTGCTTGTCGTGTTCTTTTGTTAAAGTTTTTTTTGAGAACTTTTTCTTTATAAACTTACAACAGCTTTTTAAATTAACCCTATAACCCACAGAAATAACAAACTTATAATTAAATCAAGTTCTCAGAAATTAATTAATTTTTGTAAAGTTTATTTTACGTTTGAGAGTAATTAAATGAAAGAAAATTGTGTTTTTAATAAATTTATTGTAATAATTTTTATTCATGTCACTATTCCCATAAATTTAGTTCGAACAACATTCGAATATTTTTCATTTCAATAATTTTTTTTTAATTTTTGTTAGAATAATTTTTATTCGAAAATGTTAAATTAGTATTTTTTATTCGATGAACTTTATCGTAATAATTTTTATTCAATCAATTTCACTGTAACAATTTTTATTAAAAAAAATCCACTCGAATCAATTGGCCTTATCGCCAACGACTTCGACGTTTTGTACTAATTATTCTAATAAATTGATTAAAATGAAATTATCCAAATAAAATAGAAAAACAAAGTCAACTGAATCATTTAGATTTATTAAATATCGTGCATAATTTGAAATAATTTAGTACGGAAAATAATACTGAAGAAAGCACATTACTGACACCTTTTTGTTTTTAAACTGAATTCCATGTGGAATGACAAAAAATCATTCCAAATTCAAACGAACACTGTAGAAAGAAAAATACAACACTGAATAATTTTTATTCGTAAAGCAAAAAATATTCTAAATTAGTAACAATGAAATAAAATAACAACACTTGAGAGTGAATAAAAAAATTAAAATATTATGCCTAAATTCACTGGAACAATTTTATTTTAATCATTTCATTAGAATAATTTTAATTGAATCCACTAACCATAATTTCATGTCCGCAGCGAATCAGATATAACTTCCAAGAAATAAAGCGATGTTTAAGAAATAACACATTTGTAATGATTCTTTCGTCTGCGTTTCTTGGGAGTTACGCGTCAAAATTTAGCGTTTCAAGTTGCCATACACTAACACATCTGTTTTTACTAACTCTCATACTTTTTCAACTTGAACATTAACTTGGTACTTGATATTAATTTTTGTTTCCAAGTCGTGTATCAATTTACTATGAAATTTTAACAGCTGATCACAATTCTTGCAAATAAGTTTTCGCGTTTCTTTTTTTATTTATAATTTTCATGTTATTTATATTTATTTTTTCTTTTATATTTATTATATTTTTTTATATTTATTCTATTTTTTATATTTATTTTAATTTTTATATTTATTTTAATTTTTATATTTATTTAATTTTTATATTTATTTTATTTTATGTATATATTTTATTTTTTATATTTATGTAATTTTTTATATTTATTTTATTTTTTATAATTATATTATTTTTTATGTTTTATTTTTTATATTTTATTTTTCTATATATTTTATTTTTTATATATACAGTAGAGGCTCGAAAAAGTTAAGTAGTTTGTTATAGGGGTGCTTAACTTTTCCGAATTCTTAACTTTTCCGTGATATGAAAAATGCATATGTTTATACGCGTATTCATACATTGTATATATTATTAATGTGTATATAATACACATGTATATATGTATGAATGCAAATGTATTAATTTTTAGCTTTTAAAATAGGATCACTTAGTGAACAGTTTCTTTCACGTTGATATATGTAAGAACCATTTGTACAGCTGCTTCTCCAAATTCACGAATTCTGCCTTATGTATAGTCTTTCTCCTAATTTCGTCACATGTACCTGACACTGCGGCATAAATGTTTGCTTTATTTTTTTTAATTTTAGAATTGAAGATTCAGAATCATGAAAATCCATGGCCAATCGATTAGCCAAAAACGCCTTCATCTAATTTTTTTTTAAATCTTGCATTTTTCGGAAACTGATAACCTTTTTTGCTTACGTGCTGCTGATATTAGAGGTATTCACGTCAACTAGTGCAACTTTGCACAATTGCGTAGTTGCACTTTTTGACGTGAACAACCTATTTCTGTTTAGTTTGTGCAAAAGTCAAATAAAATATACATGTATAAACAAAGTGCGTAATTGTTAAAGAATTTTTTAAGATTTTTTAAGATTTTTTTTCGTCTTTTTTCCATTTTTTTGATATCTTCTCTTTCTTGATTTTTTTGCTTTTCATGAAAGTCATATTAACGTACGCAATCTTTTTCAATTAAAAAATAAGAACGTTAAAATGGCTGTTCTGCGTTGCTATATTATTTAGAGTTGATTTTTTGAGTACTTTTTGACTATTTTATGGAATTTGGCAATGCTATAAAAAGTTGTTCTGCTTTGCATATTTTACTCTGATAATCTTGCACTTGCTTAAGCCTTGACAATCTTGCATCGTTAGTGCAAAATAATTCTCTATATGGTTGTTGTAATGATTTTAGAAAAAGTTGCAACTTTGCATTTTCGCACCGCTAAATTATTTGACGTGAATACCTCTATTGTTAAGATCAAAAGAAAACTAATAGCTGATGCAAAAAAAGTATGAAACATTACGTACGAATGTAAAGAATTTTATAACGGTAAATGACGAATGTGTTGAATTTTTTTATGATACCCATGTACTTATATAGTACTACATATATTAATGCGACAATCGACATATGTATAAGAATTCAAAATGATGTTAAAAATATAAAAATTAAATAAAAACAAAAATTACTCAAAAAAGTTAAGAATCACTTAACTTTTTACAGTTCCGTATGGTGACAGAAAGCTGCTTAACTTTTCCGTATTCTTAACTTTTGCGCGTCTTAACTTTTATGAGCCTCCACTGTATTTTATTATCTTATATTTATTTTATTTTTATATTTATTTTATTTTTATATTTATTTTATTTTTATATTTATTTTATTTTTATATTTATTTTATTTTTTTGTTTTATTTTTTATATTTCATTTATAGTTTTAAATATTATTTTGATAATTTAATATTTTATATATTTTATGTTCTTATATATATATATATATATATATATATATATATATATATATATATACATATATATATATATATATATATATATATATATATATATATATATATATATATATATATATATATATATATATATCTATATGTATAATTTTATTTTTATATTTGTTTAATCTTATTTTTTATATATTTTTAATATTTTATTTTTTTATATTCATTTTTTATATTTTTTGCATATTTTTTAAATTTTATTTGTTTTTTATTTTTTATATATTTTATTTTTATATATTATATTTTATTTTTTTATATTTTATTTATTTATTTATACATATTTAATTATGTTTTTATACTTATTTAATTTTATTTTTATATTTTTTTAATTATATTTTTTTTACATATTTTTAATATTTTATTTTTTTATATATATATTTTTTGATATATTTTTAAAATTTTATTTATTTTTTATTATTTATATATTTTATTTTTATATTTTATTTATTTATTTATACATATTTAAGTATATTTTATATTTATTTAATTTAATTTTTATATTTATTTAGTCTTGCTTTATTTTAATAAAAACTTTTCGCGTTTGAAACAACAAAATTAATAAGAGTAATAATATAATGATGGATTGTGGTTTATTGAACTATGCATATACAAATCGTTTAGTTCAATGGAACATGAATCTTTCGACATATTGACGAAATCATTTAATCATGTGAAAGGCAATGCTTATACGAGTTTAGATTTTTCCATACTTTACAAGTTCAAATTCTAGAGAAATTCATAGCAGATAGAATTGGTTGCGCAGCTGATAACTTTTTTCTAAATTGTTTTGTTGCTCAATGTAAAAATTCGTGTATTTGTTTAGATTATTTGCAGGTCAATAAGTCTGTAACTTATTGGTTAAAAAATCGTTTTATTTTTCAACATGGTCTCCTTTGAGATCTATGTATGTATATACTTTGTCCAACGTTTCTCCAATTCTTTATCCCTTCATTGAAACAAACGGCTGCCATGTCTTTATTGGCTGACAAAATCAACTTGGCCAAGGTCAGTTGGTCTGTGGTGTGTTGTGGATCCACGTTTTGTCCACGATTATGAAACGGCGCAAAATCTCGTCCATATTGTGGACGAACAACGCCAAACATTCATGCCAAATTGTTACACGATATCGTTTGTGGTTGATTAAGACAAATGGAGCGCCGATCATGCGAAAGCTTTCTGATACCCAAGTGATCATTCAAAATTGAAACCATGTGATAAACCTTTGCCTTCCACAATCGCTTCTACTTTCAATCTCCAATCAACCAATATTATATTGTGAATTTTTTTAAATTGTTTCGGGTGTAGAGATCTCCACTTGGGCGTTTGGCAGGAGCAGTATTGCCTTTTCACTTAAGAGGCGGGAAATTCAAAAAGTCAAGAAATTATTGAGCCTCCTTCGTAGTTTGGAATATTTTCCTTTGCTTTCTATTATTCTGCTTCTTTCGACGTTGAATTAAGATAGAATTGTGTATTTTTTGTAATGTTGAGTTTACCTGTTTACAAATGATAAAAGATTAGTTTTTCAGTGTTCGTATTCAAAAATAATTTAGAATTTTCGATTTCAAGTAGAAAGTTAAAATATTAATATTAAAATATTAATATTTTTCCAAAGATATAATTTTCTAATTGAGAAATCTGTTGATGAAGTGTTAAAAAAAGAGGAAACGTCTGATTGTGGCAAAATATTTGAAAATTTAAAACTTGTATTTTGAAATAAAATTTGAAATGAAGGATTTTTGAATTTTTTTAGAGTTTTTGGCATTTACATATATTGAATTTCTGTTATTTAAGCAGAATTTAAATTTAATTTATATATGTATGTATATGTGTATGAATATACCACAATATTTTACAAAATTAGAGTTATTGAAAAAAGCTTCTAAAATTTGATTCTTATTAAGACAAAAAATTAGGACTTTAAAAATTTAAGTTTGATAGAAATTGGAATTTAAATCTGAAAACTGCAACTGCAATTTGAAGTCACTAAATTTGTGTGTTGGGAATCGCAATAGCAAGAAATTTGGCGATTTAAACACGCAAGTGAATATAGAAGTGAAGTGATTGATATACGATTTATTGTGAACATTAAAGAGAAAAATAAAACGCTGCACATCGCAAATTTAGTATGTTTTCTTTAAATTTTAACAAAATCTTGTAAAATTTTTAAAAACTAAATAAAAATATGTAATTCAAGAAATTGCATGGATTTCTGCAACTGCCTGTGTCAAATGTTTTCTAATCACTGACGATTCTTTATAGGCAGCTGATATTCTTTTTTATAGAAACTGCTGTTGAACATGTGCTTGTGGAGTATAAATTAAATTAAAATTAAAAATTTGAAAATGTTCTTTTTCCGATTTGACTTACATAGTCACCCCCTACTGGCACATTTTCAGTTAGTTCTATATTTATTTCGTACTTTTCAAAAATTATCAAGAATTCGCAAAATTTTAAAGCTAAAAAAATTATAAAACTAATTGTGATACGACCGTTTGAAAAATATTTCCAAAATTATCAGGATGTATGTACGTCTTAACAAAAACTTGTGCCAAGTTTTAGAATTTTCTTAAAAAAAATCTTTATCGAACAAAAATGTTCAGATTTCATTCATTTTCAAATGAAAATTAATCATAAGAAAGGCATTCCAATACGCTTGGGTAGTTGTAGACAGTCTATTACGACCATTTTGTTTTTGCAGCGTGTGTCAAATCTATGTGTTATTCTGTTGCTGATGCCAAATCATCATTGCAGACTAAACATTCCATCCAAATAATACATCTTCCTTTTATGAAAATGTAAACGAAGCCTCTATACCCGTACAAGGTTGTATGGCTAAATTCGTAATGACCGAGTTTAGAAAATAATCAGTCGTCGACTACCACACATTGGAGAAAGCATTATGTCGGCAGTTGTTCTTGAAAAAGCTACAGGACAAACCGAGGTAGAAGATTCCTTGCCGTGCATAAGATCTCAAACGTTTACAGACTTCAACAGACATTATATGGATCTAGTACAACGGCAATAAGTACCATAAAATGAACGTCATAATGCACAGTATGTATGAACGGAAGTAAAGTAGTCATAAATAGTTTGAAGAAAAGCTGGAAGATATAGTGAGTGATATGCTGGACCAATAGTATGGCTGGAAATAACTTCGGAGCTGCGCTGGCATAGTTTTTTTTAGAGTCGTCCTTTATAAGGGACTTCTACACGGCCCATGTAAGAAATTTCGAATTGTATGTCAATTTAGTATGCGAAGGAGAGGTGATGGTTAGATCATTGTGAGAAAGGTCAAAAGGCAGCTACTCAGTTTATTCTTGGTCACACTTTGTGGACTTATGCTTTCACAAGTCAACAAAGTCATTGAAAATTCTACATAAATCTGCTAATAGGACTGAATGTTAACATCCTAATATATATTGGGGCTTTTCTACAAGACGAAGCTTTTCGAATTTGTACGATTTCATTTGAAAATTTTAAAAATCTTTCGTCTCGAATTATAGGGTGACACCAGCGTATATTTTTAAACTTGGAAAATTACTTTACGGATGGCAATCAAACTTCAGTTAAACTGATTTTTTTTAAATGATAACAACTGACAACTGGGAGTCAGTCATACAAATTTCAATTGCTTATTAGATATTTTCTAACTCAACTGAGGTTCGGTTGCCATCCAGAATCGATCCATAAGGAAATGAATTCCGGACCGCAGGATTTTAAAGGTGAATTCGCCCATTCGTTCTGAACGAAATTTTTGTTGTTGTTCCGTATTAAATTTACTCTCTTTCACTCTCAAAAAAAAAAAAAAAAAATAGAGACGTCAAACTACATATAAACAAAAGAGTTCGGAACGTTCAGAACGAGTGGGTGAATTCACCTTAAGTAAACATATACGAGTACATATAAAAGTTAAATTTTCTTTTAAATTTCGGAATATATGGAAAAAATATTAAGTAAATTTATCATTTACTATTATTTACTATATTTTTTAAAACTTGTCTTGCTCTCTTATTTCATGTGAGAGTTTTTGCTCTCTGATTATCCTTAAACCAAGCTGATGTTGTTTTTACTTTTAAACCGATTTAAAAAAAAGGAATTCGTGTGTGTTCTTTTTAATGTTTGTACACGAATAACTTTTATTATTTTTGAACCGATTTTCAAAATTTGTTTGTTTGTCTGAAAGCGTTGCTTGCAGGTTGGTCCCATATTTTCTTTAAATCGGACGGGCAATTTTCCTTCCCCCTGCAATTATTTATTATCTCATAACTTCTTCAAAATTATTTTTGTATTTGAAAGAGTTTGCTTGTAGTTTGGCCCCTCCCAAATATGGATTATGGTTTAATTCCCCCATTTATGGACCGATAAAAACAACTATTGGAAAGTCTGGTTTTTTAAGAGCCTTTCTTGAGTGTAAAATATAAACTAGAAATTGATTAAACTGACACATACATACATATATTTCCTTTTTATTCAGTTCTTATTAAATAAAACAGAATTGTGTCTACCACGAATCATACCACTCACTCAAAGAGATTCTCTATGAAAGGTGTTAGCAATTCTCCAATAGTTATAAAAACTACAAATAATTTTCCTATCATGTGTATGACACTAAAATGTATTATGAATTGTGTTTTTCATAGCCATTTAGTGCAGAACTGCCAGCATCTTTCGGACGTAAAATCTGTGGCCGAAAATGAAACATATTCAGTTTTGATTAATTTTGAAAAACATGTAAATATCTAAATAGTATTTAAGTAAAAAAAATCCTTAAAGTAATTTATATGTATGTTTATGTCTAAGGTATACATAGTTAGTAATTTAATTTAAAAATTAAATAAAAAAATTCATTAAACATAAATAAAAATTAAAGATAATAGAAACTATCATTGCTAAATACATAAATGAAATGCATTAATTAAAAAATAATTAAATAAAAATGAAAAAATATATTGATTAAAATAATAAAAAAGATATTTGTTTCATCTTAATCAGCTTTTAATACTGTTTAGTATTTTAATGCAGATCTAACAAGAAAAAAATGATTACATGCGCCAAATCAGTATTAAGGATATAACGTCGACAAAGGAAATATCCAATACGGGAAATAAACGGAAGAAAAACTCACAGTCATCTCGTTGCAGCTGAGAAAAGCAAACCAGGCTTTTAGAGATCTATACAAATTATGAAAATCGACATAAAACCTACGACTTTTCGTCCCTAATGTGCGTTCCGTTTTGTTATATGGATAATAATCGTGGAACACTACAGCCAAATTTATGCAATATTACAATTATTTAGTAGCTTACAAAAGTTACTAAAGATATTTTGGACAGACGTTGTTTAGAACAAGGAACTTTTGGAACGAACAGGAAAGTTCCCAATCCGTAAATTACCAAGCGAATATGGTGCTGGGTTGGCCATGTTTTAAGAAGAAGTGGAAGGAATAGACCTGGCAATATTTGCATGCGTTTTTTTCAAGTAATAATTTTCACATGTGCATAAATGCATACATATGTATGTACATATACTCGTATGGTTATTGTATGAACAATAATTTTTTTTAATCTTAATTTAATTATATTGTAAAAAAAAATCAAGCAAAAAATAAACAAAATTTCATTCTTCAACTATTTAGAACAAATTTCTAATCTTTTGTTTTAGATGATAAAAAACACTTTAATTTTCATATAATTTTATAATTTATATCATCTGTTGCTACTAACAATTCGCTTGTTCAGAGAATGAAAAACTAATTAGCTTGACAAAGCCGGCTGATTGCGTTAATGTACCGACTACATTAACAGCTCTTGGCTTGGTTGAATTTTGTACGGGCGCAGGCCCAAGCCACGGCGCAAAATTCGTCAAATTGTAGTTTGCGAAAGGGGCAGTTCTTTTGAGCGACGCTTAATCGACTGCTTCAGATTCCTCTGTGTCACGGATAGCAGCGATGTTTTCGGCAGATCTTGCATTTCGTCTTCGTACAGTTGCTGGTTCATTGTTTACTAAACCAGTGGAACCAAAATTTATCTACCACACTGATAGGACGATTATCGCGAACGTAAAATGGTCGAAAAGCGTGGAACATATCCGTAACAAAATACATATTTTTTTTAACGATATAGCCATTCGTGGTGATTTGGCAAAACAGATTGAATAATCGACAACCAAACCGACAGATATGACTCAAAAATATAGGCACTATCAAAGCTCGCAAGTTGCTATTGGAAGGCCCGATATATAGTCGCAGTAGGATTAGAATGACTTAATAAAAATTTTGCACAATAAACAATTTGTAATCGATAGGAATTTATTTTATTTACGTACAATCTTTATACGATAAAACATCTTTTGGGTTCCAATGATTGTATTTATTAGGAAAAAAGAAAAACAAAATTAAGTTACAAGAAAAATAAAATATAAATCGTTTGTTGTGCTGTTTACATGAGAGCATTTTAAGGCAATTATGACTATGTATTTTGTAATATTCATATATGATAGACAATTGTCATATTGTATTTGAATGCTTTGACAAAACTGTTCAAAGTTCACTGATGAGTTGTTTTAGCGACCAATGAAATGTTTGCATACGAACAGCTACAATAAACAAACTTAAATTTTTGTATTTCTTTCTGGCTTAGTTTAGCTACAACAATAATTATTCAAAAAAGGATAATACTAATATACTGCGCGTTCTCCCCCAGGTTTCCGGACCTAGGCCTTTTTGCTGATAACCCCTAAAAACTTGTATGTTGCTACCCAATCCCTGAATTAACAGGCCAACGGGCGCGCATGCAAGTAAATTAAAGGTGAAAGTGGGTTCGCTCGCTCGTCCGGTAAGTGGGTAATATGGCCAATTACCCCTTGAACTTAATATGTTACTACCCAATCCCTGAAATAACAGGGCAACGGGCGTGCATATAAGATATTTAAGGAAGTAGCTCTGCCTATGCTTGTCTGGGTGCTACCGATACCTCAGGTTTGCATGAGACCTAAATTGGAGGTGTTTTTAACACGCGGCTGACCAGAGTCCCATCTGGTGCCATGGGAACCAGTAGCCTCTAGAACTTGTCCTAGACTGGTTATTGGTGAGGCCCCTTAGGGGATCACGTGGTGGCTGTGGTTAAAACCCAAAGATACGCGGGAAGAGTTATGGGTCGGATGAGTGTGTCTACAAAAGGTGCTAGTGACCGATTGTAGATGCTCTTTTCAGGCCATATATCTCTAGGTGTTGTTGCTTTCGACAAAGCTGCCCTAATGTTTTGCGGTTGGCGAAGCCTGAGGTAAGATGGGGGCACTATTTTGCTGCCGGGCCATTGGGGTAGTAGGAGGTTAGATAGCTCCAACACTCTAGCAAGGTGTCTGTACATGGTTCTGCAGCCTGTACAGAATTTGCTACCATGTTCGTCCCTATTAGGGGCACATGTTGTTGCCTCTCCCGGTATGTGCCTCTGGAAGGGACGACGGGACGGTGGTGAACGGCTTTATTCACCCAGTGCGAAGAGCACCGTCAGGTTAAGTTTATGACAGGTACTGACGTAAAATCTTTGACATATATACTACACGAATTATAATCCATATGTTGGGAGATGTGACAATTTGTTTTTTATCCTTTATTACTTTGATCAGCCTCATTCTTAATTATTCAAAAAGGATATACGCGAAGTACAAATGCATGTATACTTGCTGCTACATACATTCCATTGAGTTCCCTGATACACTCCGTTATCGCCCGAACTTCTGCCTGCAAAACTGTGCAATAGTCCGGCAGGCGGAAAAACAGTTCCGTGGTGTTTTCTATATGAACACCAAGTCCCGTTTTCCCTCTCGACCTTGATCCATCCGTGTAACAATGAAGCCCCATGGGGATCTGGTTCCAAGGGTCGGTCAACCAGGAATGGATGTCGGGGATCAGTGTTCCGCAGTTGACCTCTAGTCTAGTCTACGGCATGCGGTCATTTTCGACATTTTCCGGTATGGACTCTCCTATGGCCGTAAAGATTCGTTGATGATACGCTTCGTGTTCCTGATCGATCCACTCACCCATCAACTTTAGTCGTTTTGCTGTAAGAGCCGCTTCGTATTTTATACGAATTTCGATTGGCTGGATGGATAATATTGATGTCCACCATCGATGTCCACCACACAATAGAAGCGTAGGTCATAATCGGCCTGATAACGCTACTATAAAGCCAGTGTGTCATCTCTGGATTCAGCCCCCATCATGTGCCTATGGCCCGTTTACAGATTGACCAACATATATGAGCCTTTTTGACTCTTTCGTTTCTATTGGATTAAATAAATAATTTTTCAATTTTAAGAGTAATCCTTTTTTTGTATCTTGAAATAAAAGTATTTTGTAAAGGGCCGCCCACAAAAAAAGTCAGCTTATTTTTATGGAAAAGTGGTAGTGGCGGTATTTTTACAGAATTTATAAAAAGTAAATGTTTTGTTAATATACCATATAAAAAATATATAAATATATCCTGAAGGCTTTGGATAATTTTTAAATCAGACCACACACGATCCACAGGAGACCGCAGGCGATCCCATGCTATGAACCTATCGAATATAGAACTAGGAAATTTTTCACTAAAAACCATAAAAATTCTTATTAATAAAACACTAACAGACCATTTCAGTTTTAACGATATATTAATGTTTCCCTTTCTCTGCTAAATATTTTTGAAATAATGTCCTTAAACATTTCTATACAATGTAGACTGTTTCGTTTACAAATGTAAATGAGTTTTATGCATGTAAATTCTTTGCAATAATGGATTCCAACAAGTCAATAGAAACAAACATTGCAACTAAGTTTACGTTTAATCATCATTTTACAAAACCCACTTCATTAAATAAAGCCAAAAATCTACCCTGCTTAAATGTCCTGTGAGTACCACCAGCAATTGCTCTTTGATCTCTGCTTTATTTTGCACATGCATGCAAAATTTTCTGTCTAGTATATTGTACTGAAAATACATTAAAAAAAAGAAAATATCTGATTTATGTTTTAGAGGATTGAAAATTCAAAAACTTTTGCGAATAGTTAGAAATTATTTAGTAAAACTGAGCTAGTTAGGGGAATTACCCCAAAAGCGAAATTATAACAACTAAATGACATACAAAATTACTACGAACAATAAATTATTATTTGGTTTCGAGAATTTTCTTGTTGTTCACAATCGCATTTTAGCATTTTGAGTATTTTTAAAATACTGTTTTATTTTTCTTGTATGTGTTTTTAAATGTGTGTGTGCGTGTATTTGTGGCAAATGTTGCATATCTTTTGTATGGTAAATTTACTTTTAATTTTTCTTGTGAAATATTCAAAATGTATTCTTTTAAACAGATTGCTAAGCGTGCGTGTATGAGGAATTTGTTTTAATAGTAAATCATAATCATATGCAATTTTTATAAGAAAAAGTTAGTAAAATTTTATACACCACGTGCAACAAGTTGATGAATAGAATTTCGATTTACATTAGCTGCTTGTTATGATAAGATTTATCGTTAAAAAACTTTGATCTATTTGCTATTATTTGAAAAATCAATTCTGAAGTTTGATGGTGACAAATACTAGTATTTCGAGTTAAGAAAATATATTCGAAATCAAATTATAATTATAAATTAATATAATTTATATAATATAAATTATATTTATATTGAAGATATTTTCTCAATTGAGGCCAAGATTTAACATCTGCCTGCATTTCACATTAGAAGGAATCTTCAAAATATGTCCACAACGTGACATCGCTGCGCCAGGTGATTATTATTAATTCGGAGGATTTCTTAAACATTCTCTTTAACGTTTGTACAACACGCATAACTTTATCCAATTTAATTTTTTTTTATTAAGGGGTTTACTTACAGGTTGGTTGCTCCTATAATTTTTGTTCAATAATCGGAGGGGCAATTTGCTCCCTCGAAATATTAATTATCGCATATCTCTTGCATTTATGCACCGATCTTAAAAAAATACTTTTATTTGAAAGCGTACCCTAAAAAAATATACTTAAATCTAATACAAATTAAACTGAATACTAATTCTTGTATTTAACAAAAAATTTTATTTGAGAAATTTATGTCATAAAATTAAGACATTTTTATTCCAGTAAAATATATTTAGTTCAGAAAATAAGCTACTCGCGAGTACTTCATAAAATTTTATATACTTAAAGGCCGTATTAGCTGTTTTAAATTTTAGTTCATACATCCGCTAATGTAGTAAAATTCTGGAATTAAGAAAAAATAGTTCTAGATGGCATTTTTTAGTTCGTGACTTGATGAATTTTATGCAAAGAGTTACTATAAATCTGACCTTCGTAGACTAGTAGGTAGTGTACTAGACTCGTAGTGCGAAGGTCCCAGGTTCGAATCCTGCCGCAGAACTCTGGCAGTTTGTGTTTGATAATTAAAGGGAGTGCACAACAAGCCTTCACTGGCTTCAGTGTATGTCGTATGACATGGGCTATCACACCCCTCCAATCAACCTAACCTACTATAAATCTAAAACTAAATACGATACTATTTTTGATTTTTATTTGTGTGTTGGTTATGAGTGTTAACTGGAAATAGCTTAAAATAATATCATAAACAGAGTAAAGCTAAAAAAGGGGAATAACCCAGGAACGGTAAACACAAATTCAAAATTTTTTTTCAAATTATTTAAAATGAGTTTATCTTTCAAACTGCATCAGTAGTTTTTTTTTCATTTTTATAGAAATTTTAAAAGTTATAAAGCGTTATTTACAAAATATATGAAAAAATTACGAACAATTGTAATGCAGGCTACCTAAATAAACCAATGCCTTGCGAAAAAATAAAGTTTTTGCACACAGAAATAAAGCCTGCACATTTTATTTTAAATTGTGTTATGAAAAGTGAAAAAGTCGTAGTTTTTGACAAAGTTGTGAAAAAAACTGAAAAAAAACGGCCGTCAAACCCGATTTTTGGCAAAAATTCGACTTGAGTGACCTCTAAACCTTTTCCGAAAATTCTAAAAAAAAATCTCAAAAATACTTCAACCCATACCCTTTCAAATTATGCTTGATCGTCCATGAAAATAAAAAAAATTTTTTTGCGACAACCTAATGTACATATGTAATAAGCAATAAACATAAACAATTCAATTGCTTGTTAAAGCCTAATACGTAGTGGAGACCTTTTCCGTCAATTGAAACAAAAATGAATATTCAGACAATTGTTTTGGTCACGAAATTTTTGACATTTTTCATTTTCTTCAGAGTTAAGTTTCTTGTTATTTAAATATTTACGAATTTAAATTTCTCCGCACATGACATAAATTCCAAACTTCCGCACAGGTCCACCTGAAATTTCATTAATCAATAGGTGGGAAGTTTTCATGATACTACCTGCAATAATATGCAGGTTAAGCACAAATAATGCTAACTGAGTACATGTTTTGAAAACTATATACGCTTTGTGATTTTCCCCAATCTCAACAAATTTCTTATATAAATTTACACTTGCATAAATTTTGCATGGCACATTATAACTTTTATCTGAAATTAAAGTTTGGTGTCACAAAAAAAAAATTGTAGTATTTAGAATGGTTATCCGCTAACGCACGACAAACTTGGTTTGTAAACAGACCAGCTTTGACTATGTCCACCTGCAATCTTCTTTTTTTTTCTTAAAAAATCGTTTTCCTTTTCTTATATAAGTAGTTCCTTCAGTTGTTCTTGACCCGCTCTCATGTTTTTTTATACTTCCCGATCTACTTCGTGTCACTACGTCGTCGTTGTTCTTTTGCCTGTGTCTCTCTCCTTCTACCTGTGATCTCTATCTCACTCTCCTCACCGCATTTGTCTCTATGTTGGTATTTCCTATTCCATTTCGTGAACGCATAGTTACCTGGTGTCACTTTCTCCACGTTGTTCGTTTGACAATTTCTCTCCTCTATCTTTCTCCTCATCATTCCTTTCTCTCTGCATCATTATGTTCGTATTTTCTATTTCATTGCGTGAGCGCGTAGTTAAGGTGAATTCACCCATTCGTTCTGAACGAAATTTTTGTTGTGAGACAATTTTAGTTTACTGAGAGTTTGCTCACATAAGATGCACCCAAATCGAACAAATGTTCTGGAGAAACAAAGCTACCATATGCAACAACTCTGTAAATGATGTGTGTTACTTTTACAAGCAGCCAGCACAGTGGCAGATGATTGCAATTTGCTGTGTTCTAAATTAAAAAAATTTTTATAAAATAAAAAATATACAAATGAATAAAAGTTGAGTGCATGTTCTAATAGCTATTTTGTCAAATAAATATAAAAAATTTACAAATATATATGTATATTATTATATATACATATACATACATATGTATATATATTATTAGGTGGCAGCTCGTTTCAATTTAGCATAAAAAATTCGTTCGGGACGATAATTAAAATTAAACCAATTCAAGCAAAAATTGTTCCGCATTAAATTTACTCTCTTTCTCTCTCTCTCTCTCAAAACTAGAGACGTCAAACTACATATAAAAAAAGCGTTCGGAACGTTCTGAACGAATGGGTGAATTCACCTTTAGTTTCTGGCTCTTTCTCTCGTTTTTGGTCATGTGATGTTGCTTTGGTGGCTTTCATTGTCTTATTGTTCTGTTTTGTGTAAAAATGTTTTTGTAGTTCGAATATTATATCTGTTCATTTATTATTCTTCCCTCAAATGTTTTTTTTTACATTTCTATGTTTTCCAATACGTTCAGTCGACGTCCTTTATGTTGTAAATACAGAAGTTTAACAGTTTTTCTAATATGCTCTGATGTACGATTGTTGTCAAATATTCGTATGTGGTTCCCAAAATTCGGATCCGGCATCTATACTCGTTTACTGTTTTGAGTTTATGTGCCGTTTGCCCCGATGTAAGTACATTGGCATGATGGGGGTCTGAATTCTGTTTTAATGTTTACAAACATGATAATATAGTCGTAGCAAACAAGCAACTATAACATTTTCCCTCAATGAACTATACCGAAAACTTTGCAGCTGTTGCATGGAATTTTTCCTCTCACAATTTTATTACTTTGGTGTTGGCGAAGCGTGTATGTAAAAAAGTTACCAGCTTCGTAATCTGTGTAATGTGAGTGCGTATAATTGCTAAAGATCAAGTATACGCCCCACTAGATCCGATAAACTTCACTCTTACCACATTTACAGAAGTATCCGTTACAAAATAGAAGAGCGAGTATACGATTTGCTTGCTTTCAACAGATCCGGCTTATGACATATTCACACCAACACATTTCTTCGCATTTGACGCAAGTATGTGTCTACATATGTAGGTGTACGTGTGTTTTCTTTTCGTGCCTGATGATGCTTTAGATTATGGGAATAGAAGAAATGCTTTTGAATAAATATTTCAAACAGTTATTGATATTATGTTATTGTACGTAATTCATAGATACTCATATCACTTCAGTTCTTATTTGTAATCTCATTTCCCTGTTCATTTCTTTTAATGTTTCGTGCACTTTTCGCTTTATAAAAATTATCTTGTGCATGACTGTTCATGTTGTATATGATGATATTAAGGTTTATACCTGCTTCTTCTCTTCTTCTTGTTATTATTGCTTAATACTGAAAAATTATTTCCTTCCATGTTTTCCCAACTATGACGTTAGATTAAAAAGTTCTGCTTCCACTGATGTTTCCCATGAGTTATGATGGTTTCTAAAGAAGTTTATGTTACAATTTTATTTTACAGGTCGTTATGATTAATGACATTAAGTTGTTCAGATGTGAAAGTAAAAAAAAAAATAAATATATAGTTGTATAATATACCAAAAAAAATATGCTATAAAAAGTTTTTATGAAAAGTTGAATTGGAGAAAAAGATTTGCACATACATACATTTGTATGTAAGTATGATATATACTCTCTAATACTAAGTTTTTTTATAATTAAAAAAGTCATTACAGATGTTTTTAGTTATTATGACATTTTGCTAGTCAATAAGCCTGTCTGCATAAACATCACCAGAGCTTAAATGAATCCGCTTTAAATAATTTTTTTTTTACTTTTTTATTGTATTCAATTTTATGTATCATCATCAACAAATAATTTTTTCTTTCACACACATCAGTTTTTCTTAAAGCAAGTCTGTTTAATTCTCTTTTAAAACTGCCCGTTTGTTTACACTCGGACATTCTGTGTTCAACTTTTGTTCAAGGCCTAATATGCCTCCATAATGAAAATTTTTGAAAAAAAAATAATTATCGAACCCTTTTACACGAAAAAATAATTTAGAAAATCCACCAATAAATAGAGGAATTATGCGATAATTTATATTTCGGGCGTTCATATTGCCTCTAAGCCATTCCAAAATTTTTGTTTTTGAAAATTGGTTCACAAATTATAAAGTCATGTGTGTACAAATGTTAATAAAAACGAATCGATAACCTCCTTCTTTTTTTAGTCGGTTAAAAAAAGGGGAACATTTTCCTAAAAATGGTAAAAAATATCATTCGTTTCGAGAAATGACTCCAAAATATAATTAAATTTTAAACAGTATATTATTTATGTACTAATATATCTTAGGTAAATGGTAAACAAGTCGAATAATTTTGAAAGCATTAAAACTTCTATTTCCTTTTATCATAAAAAGAAAATGAATTGGTTGGTTACTTTTTTCCTAATTTGGTTACTTTTTTTAATAATATTGCCCGCAAAATTTTTTTGTCATGTCAACACTGTTTATATACTGTTAATTTCACTTCTGCAGCCAACTTCACTCCTTAACGGCCAGTCAAAATTGGATTTTCCAATCGGTTGCTTCATATAAATTGTCTGGGAATGAGATTTTTTGACAGCAAAAAAAGGCTTGCAGATCTTATTTACGTTTGTCTTTTAGATTGAATGTATCAACAAATTATTTCTTCTTTTACACACATCAGTTTTTCTTGAAGCAAGTCTCTTTAATTCTCTTTTAAAACTGCCCTCCTTCATAATACGAGTAACATCTTGATTTAAAAATGAGTTGAGTTGTAATCCATGCTAACAATTTGAAAACTACAAAATAAATTTAAATTAATTCTAAACAAGATCGGGCAATTTAGCAGTATTTTTTATAAAAAAGAGAATGCATATTTAAAAAATAAATATCAATATGAATTGCTGCACTATATTGTATTTTGAAACCTTTGATTCAACCGAAATTTTCAGAAATTGAAAAAAATTCGTTAGATTTCAATGGATATTGGTCTAGTTTTATGAACATATTACAACATGTAGTACTGAATTTAGTATAATTTAAATAAGTATAATTTAAATATCAGAACTCCCTACAAAAATTCCCGGGTAGCGGAAAGTGCGAAATTGCACTGTTTTCCGACACTTCCCGGAAATTAAACTCTGGTTGTACGGTAGTCTTCTTTGCTGATCATAGCGATAGTAATTGTGTTGTTATTAATCTAATTTTTTTTTGCCTTTTTGACGTTTAATTGAATTGAAAAATTCATCATTAATGATTTTTATTTTCAATCACTACTTATGTAAAAATTATAATATTTTTTTACTATTTTTCCCTATTGAGCCATATAACAAAAAGAAAAAAAAATCATTTATGATCTGATTGCAAGCAAAGTGAAACATTATAATAATGATTTTCGAATTGAAATTATGAAATTTCATTAAAAAAAAAAACAACAATAAAATAAATAAATAAAATGTCATTGATTGTAAATGTCCCTTTGAAATGTCATGAAAGATTTTTTTATGTACATGATTATTCAAAGGCGTGTATGTGCTTGCATGTACATGTATGTGTACTTGTATTGACGTGTGTGTGTATGTGTGTGTGTAATTGTGCGTTCATTGAAAACTGTAACAATTGTTATATTCCTACATACACATATTTAGCATGCAATAACTATAAAATGACCTGAATATAATTTTATGGAATAAATACAAATTCGTATGTGTAGAATTTGAATTTCTCCATAAAAAAAATTTAACTACTTCTCAGGCCATAGTCAGGTCAGTATATGTTCATTAAACTAAATCTTTTTTGTGTGCATTTTAATGACTACACTGAAACAGAAATTAAACTAAATATTGCAAAAGTGGGTGTAGGACTGAAGAAAACAAAAATCCTATTCAACTCTATTGGTATTTTTCGTTCTTGTATATATCACAAATCTTTAGTTATATCAAGTTTAAGTTTAGGTAAAATTACAGAATTGAAATTGAAATGAATTACGTTTCCATTTCGACTGCAAGACTATCATTTCATTCAAGTGTTCACGATTCATTGCGGCAGTTGTAGACACTCTACACAACATCAGAAGCTTTTATTTTTCTGAAAAATTTGCTTTAACGGGCATTGAACAATACAGTTCGCTTCTAGCTTTGTGTTTCCCACTTTTACCAGGTTTTAAATTTTTTCTTATTGATGTTTTTTTTCACAAATTTTTTTTTAAACGACTTCAAAAAAGACGGAAAATATCATATCGTGTATTTGTTTAACTTTTTATAATCCGTTTTTTAAATTTTTAAGCTTAAGGTCTTTTATTTTTAAAAAATTTAATTAAAAATAACAGTCAATATTTCGATACTCATTGAGTATCATCTTCAGGACAATTCTCTTTATAAAAAAAAGGGAATTGTCCTGAAGATGATACTCAATGAGTATCGAAATATTGACTGTTATTTTTAATTAAATTTTTTAAAAATAAAAGACCTTAAGCTTAAAAATTTAAAAAACGGATTATTATAAAAGAGGTCAAAAAATATAGATACATTATTTAACTTTTTATTTTAAAAAGTTGTGAACCGATTTTCAAAAATTCTTGTTGTTTGAAAGGGTTTGCTTGCACAATGGTCATATACTTTTTTTCTTGAAAATTTAATGGGCAATTTGTCCGCCCGAAAATCTTATTATCACATAAAACCTCCATTTATAGACCGATTTTCAAAATTATCTTTTTCATTTGAAAGGATTTTATTATAGTTTTGTTCCCTTCCCGAAATATTGGCCGTCGCATGACCTCCGATTTGTGGACCAGTTTTGAAAATACTTTTTATTTGAAATTTAAGGGGAAATCGGACGGATATAGTGGCCTCTACGAAATAATGATAACAATATAACTACGCCATTTATGAACCTATTTTCGAAATTTTTTATTTAAGAAGATCTTTCAATCTTTCCTGGGAGTAAAATATAAACTAGAAATGGATTGTATTGGGTTGTAAACTAATTGATTATTGCTGCGGTCTTGCAATCTGTTCGATTGGCTCTTTGGTTTGCAGTTGGTCTTTTTATTGTTGTTGTTGGTGCTTTTACTTAGTAATTTTTCTTCAGCGTGGATTGTATGACTCATAATTGTTGTTGTTGCAGATTTTTGTATATTTGAGACTCTAGAATGTTCTTTTATACTCGTATAGAGGAACAGGCAAACCATATGACTATGTTGCATTAAAGGACCTATATGTAGGTATATGTTTCAATGTTTCCCTACCAAGAATGGCAAATAAGAATATGGCACAGCGAAAATTGTGTACTGGAATCTTAAACACAGTCATGATTCATGACAGTCCTAAACTTTTCCTGCAGTAATTTTTACTGTTGTCATAAGTTTGTTTTTTTTTTGAAATCAACATTCAATAATAATTGAAAAATCATTTACTCCAATTGTTCATAATGATTTTTTATTTATATTTACCCATGTACATAATATTTTGAGTGTACATTTAATTTATTTCAGTGTAGGTTGCTTTTGTGTATTTAAAAAAGTTTTCAATCACGTAAAAGCGTTTTCACTTATTTACTTGTTTAAATAAATTTCATGACATGAGCTGCGTTATGGTTCATATTGCAAAATTAATATACAACAGACTAAGGACACTAGATGCCATTTCATGATAGACATGATGAAACTAAGTCAATATATGTATATACATATATACATACATACATAAATTAACATTTAAGTTTCCATAAAATATTTTCTGAAATATTTTTGTTGTTGCGTGAGATGAGTGAAATTTTATTAAAAAGCTCAATATTTCAGCCCAGCAACCATTATACTATAACAAAAAGGACATCAAATACTCGGAATAAATAAATGTTATCATAATGTGCTAGTTTTCCCAATTTTGTGTTTAGAAAATAGGAATAATAAATAATAATTTCAGCAGTGTCTTTTTGGAAAACTATTTAATTTTTTTTTAGAAGTGCCATTTTCAAAAAGGGTGCTTGAAATAGAGTATATTGTAACAAGAGACCATTTTAAAATAGATCTTTACAAAAAGTACTTTTTTGGAAAGTAATTTTCCAAAATGACTTATTAAAAATGTATTTATCTTAAAATCAACCTTTGTTAAAAGAAGCTGTTTGAGAGTTCTTACCAAAAAGTGCCATTTGAAGATAATTATTCGATTGCGAACTATTGAAATAAATAATTTTTGTTGAAATAAAAATTATTGATACAAAACGTTAGGAAAGTTAAAATTGCTTTAAAATTATTACCATAAAAGTCATTCGAATACAAATTATTCGAATAAAACTGATTCGAATAACTTATTTCAGTTAAAAAATACTAAAAAAATAAGTATTTGGACTAAAATTATCCGATAAGAAATGATCAAAAAATACTCTTATAAGAATTATTGGTGTAAATTTTGTTCGAATTATTCTAATAAAATTATTCGAATAAGAATTATCAAAATCAAAATTATTAAATTATTTTTATAATATATATTAAAATTAATACAAATATAGTTAAATTAGACATAGATATAGTTAAAATTAGACATAGTTAATAGAATTTTATGAATGTGGGGCATATCACAATCAATTAAAATTACACAGAATATTTTTAGAACGATAGGTTTCTCATATTTGATTCCAAACTAATATGAACGAATTTGTTTTCAGTTATTTATTGTCATAGTTGAAACTGAACAAATATTCACACGAAATATTTCTCATCTCTACTTTATTTTGCCTTTAAATCTTGTTGCATTTCCTTTATTCAGTTTTACGAATGCTTACATATTCCTACGGAATATTTTTTTAAAACTTGCATTGTTGTCATAGTATAGCCTAGAAATAAACTCATACATATGTACATATATGTATGCCCACACATATCGAGCCTTTGCTGCAATAACGCAATAATTCAAAAAATGTTGTTTTGCAGAAATTGAGTTTAAAGTTTTGAATTTACACACAACTTAATGGTGAAAGAAAAGTTGGTTCTTTTCTCAAGAGCTGAATATACAAAATATTTTTATGAAACTTTTACAGAATATAAAAAACGGCAAGGCGAATAATTTCGTAATATAACCTTAAAAAATTCAAATTTTGAGTTACTACGGTATTGCACCAAAGGCTCGATATGTAGATTGATGCACCAGTATATATGGCAGTAACATTTGACACGCGAAGTTATTCTGTATGGCAGGGTACAACCTCTCCTTTTGCACCATTTGTTTATGCTTGTGTTGTACAGCGGTTCTTTCCTCTTGCCTGCCACTTAAACCTTTAGTGCTTGACTAAGTGTAGATGCCTTATGGAATGTGAATGTTGAAATGTCTATAGGGATGCAGTGAGTGCCTTAGAATGATTGACAAGCATTAAGCAAAAGGGTAGAGTGAAAACACGCATTAAATAGGCTCAGGCAATTCTAAACGAGAAAAAAGTTAAGCGATTTATATCTGTCTCATCAAACAAGTGAATAAGCGACAAAAAATAACCTCTAAATCAGGATCAATGTTTTTGGATGATTTCATGTCGCCTAAAAATGCACAGTGGGAGCGATTGGAAAATAACTGGTTATACTTAGGATGGCTTTGGATAAGGTGACTGCTGAAAAATCGATCTTTAGTATTTATTCCTTTAGATTCTTGATGATTATCGCCTGCAATACATCAAGCTTTAAGAAGAGTAAAATTTGAGGGAGTCTTACATAATTCATGGGCGATCATGATCTCGACACCAGTAGCCCGCATGAAATCGTATGTTTTTTACTTTAGAGAACTCTCTTAGAAAAACTTTTACTGGGTCCCTAAGCCGTGTTATCATTAGTGATAGAGGTGTAACCATTAACTCAGTCTACACGGAGCCTGGAAAGCAACATGATATTAGGGGAAATAATAGCTTGCAGGACCTAAATAGTTTGCTACTTATTGGCATAGTCCTACAACTTCAGAAAATTCTTTGAGAAAAAGCATTAACTGGGTTCCCTATGTCATGTTAATTTGGTCGTCCTAAGCACCGTTTTTTTAATTGCATTCCGGGTATAAGGGGTCATAAAAAATTGAAGAAGTTGACCAAAATTGGAGAAGTTACTGTCTTTTGTTAATTACGGCTGATGAGAGTCCTATTTTATATTAAGGGAACCAGTAGCCTGACCGAGATCGATCGTTTGTGATTTACTGGCATAATCCTGTAACAGAAAGCTTTTTTAGAAAAAATATTTAATTATGTCCTTCCATGTTATGTTGTCATTATTACATTCTGGTATTCGGAAGTGGTACCATTAGCTTAGGCTGCGTAAATCTCATCAGTCCACATGAAATCAGCTCTTTTCGGCTTGAGTGCCCCAAAGTCCTAGATTTCGATGATTTTTTAATGATGAATTTTATTCTTTAAAATTTTATTCTTCGTTCTCTGAGGCATTAGCGGTGCCCAACTCCTTGATACAATTGCATTCTGCAGTATAGGGCTGCTACCATTACCTCAGGCTGGGCGGAGCCTTAAACCGGGAGAATTTTCCAATATATGGTTGACTAAATCCCCATATGGTATCATGAGAATCAGTAGCCCTTGCGACTTTTGCTGGACTGAATTTTGGTGGAATATGTACGTAATGGTTGGGCCTTAGAACCAAACCCCAATACAAATTTTTTTAGCTGAAGGATTAACATGGTTCAAATGGTTCAGAGGACCCCATTTTATAGAATTTTTTATTGATTGAATAAGAAACCATAGATAGAACAATATGGCCGCCACGGATTGCTACAATCTACCCTTCCTTAGTGAAAGATCCTTTGAACATATAGATGAAATCGTATAATGTCTTGCTATTTCTGTTTGTTCTCCTTAGTTTGCTATCGTTTTCGATTTCATTTCTCCTGCTGGTATTCAATTCAATATAGTGAAAACATTAAAAAGCTTGAATATAAAGTTCAGAAGATATAGATTATAATATGCTCTTTGATTTATTTCCTATTCATAAATCACTGGCAACTGTTTAAAGTTTTACATAAATTGAACATAAAGTTTAGCAAGTAAAACAAAGGCCGCCTTCTGACAAGGAGCTTCAAGAAAATGTGCATTTCAACAAAAATGGCACTCATGCAATGTTATGGATTCCAAGCATATCTTTTCATGTATGTAGTTCATAAAAGATTAATTGTTTGCAATAAAAGTAGAAAAAATATTGTGAAGAACAAAAAAAATCGCTTACACAACTGCAGACAATGGTTTTTATATGAACTATTTATGACAGAATTATGATGGAAGAACTACTAAAAGAATTTTAGAAATGAGAAGGCAAGAGACAAATAAAATAATAAGAACATAAAAATAAAAGTTATTTTAATCTGAAGTCGCCCACCGGCATTCAAGCAGAATAACATGACAATGACGGCCAGTGTTGGCAAAAGTTAATCAGACTAGTGGTTTAAACTTAACGATGTTTGCGTGAGTTGGCAACGCCAAGAAGAAAACAAGCAAAATATCGGAGCTCTATAAAAATTTTATAATATATAAAATAAAAGTGTTATTATAAAAAAATAAACACAGGCGAAATAAACAATAATAAATTAATAATTAGTGAATATATAAAAACAATAAAACTAATTATTCGTGGACCAAAAACAATAATATGGCTGAATGCAATAAATGCAGATCAGCAATACGTGGTGAAAGTGGCATATGTTGCAGTGGAGTGTGTGGCAAAGTATTCCATATCACGAAAAAATGTGCAGGAATAGACCAATACTCGGTGAAAATTATGGACGAAAACAGATTTATTAGATATATGTGTGATGATTGCATGCAGTATATACAAAACATTGATATGGTATTAAAAGATATTCAAGATGGCGTTATCAAAAGTAAACAAAACCTAATAGACTATAAACATGAATTTAAAACATCACTAAAACAGAATGAAACCGAAATTAAAAAATTGTTAGAGGCTATAGAGACACGTTATGAAGAAAGAATTAATAAAATGATTAAATTTCAAAAATCATGTGAAAAAAATGTTGAAGAAGTTAAAAAATTATTTGGTAATGTAAACGAAATGGAAAACAACAACAAAAAACTTTATCAAACAATAGAACAAAAAAATGAAAATATGTGCAAGGAGATCAAAAAAGTCATAAGTGAATCAAACAAAAAAATAACATATGCAGAAACAGTTAGGAACATAGGGTTACCAGAAATAAGTAAACAAGTACATCTAATTGTAAAACCAAGGGAAAAGCAATCAGCAGAAAAAACGAAAGAAGAGTTAAATAAAATAAACCCAGTTGATTTAAAAATAACAAACGTTATAAGTAAGAGAAGCGGAACAATAGTGATTCAGAGTGAAAGTGGCGAAGAACGGGACAGAATTAAGAGTAAAATTCAAGATAAAATATCTGAAAGATATGAAATAAAAGTTCCTAATACAACAGAATATAAAATAAAAATTACGGGAATGACTTTTGAATATAATGAGAATGAAATAATTGAGAAAATAAAAAAACAGAATTGTAATTTAACAAACGCTAATTTTAAATTTATTGAAAAATATAAGGTAAAAAGAAATAATAAAACAATATACAATGCAAAATTAAAAGTTGACAGAGAATCTTATAATAAAATTATAGAAGCAGGAAAAGTAAATATTGGATGGGAAAAATGCAGAGTGTATGATGGAACAGAAATCACACAATGCATGAAATGTAAAGGATACAATCATCTGGCAAAGGAGTGTAAGAACCAGGAAATATGTGTAAGATGCCACGGACAACATAGAAATACCGAATGCGAAAAGCAAGACAGAATAATGAAATGCATCAATTGTATAAAAGTAAATAACAAACTAAACATGGGATTAGATGAAAATCATTTTACAAATGATAGAGAATGTCCGGTATATCAAAACAAACTGAAAAACAAAATGAGAAATATTGGCTTATTAGCATAACAATTAAAGGAATTTCGAATAATGTATACAAATATACAAGGGCTTATTAATAACTATAACCAACTTGAAGTTATTGCAGCAGAGGAACAACCTGAGATTTTTATTTTATCGGAAACTCATATAACTGAGGAAAATGAGGAACAGGAATTACAAATTCAGGGATACCAATATACCAATGTGCTATCTACGTCCTCTAGAACTGGAGGTGTCATAATATATTTTAAGAGTCACTGGAATATTACTAAATTAATAGAAAAAGTAGATAATATGAAATACTGGATGTTATTTTGCAGAGCTACATTAGAAAACTATAGCTTTATAATTGGAGCAATTTACAGATCACCTAGTTATAGCGAATCTGAATTTTGTAATGTATTTGAAGAAATAATTGAAGAAATCAGTGAGAGGTACTTAAACAAATATGATATGATAATAGCTGGTGATTTTAATATAGATTGGTTAAAAAACTACACATATAAGAATAGAATTAAGAGTATGCTCGATGACAACGGTCTAAAGCAGATAGTAAATAAATGCACGCGTGTAACAGAAAATTCTAAAACATTAATTGATTACGTAATAACAAATAACTTTAAAACGATAGTGAATAACAGTGGAAAAAACAAGATATCAGACCACGAAATTGTAAATATAACAATCCCAAAGAGGAATAACCGGATGCAAACGGAAAGAAAAAATATCGAAATATTTAGATATAATAAAGAAACTTTCAATACAGAATTGTCTAATGACTTAATATACGATAACACAAGAGATATAAATAAGAATGTAGAGTTTTTTGATAAATGCTTGAAAAATACTGTAAAAAAATGCACGTTTCAGAAACAAATTCGTGAAAATAAAAATGTTTATAATTGGTTTACTGATGAACTACGGTTAATGAAAAGAGAAAAAATAATGAGATATTTGCAAGCTAAAACAGAAAACTCTAATCAGAAATGGGCAGAATATAAAATAATCAGAAATAAATATAAACAACAAATTGAAAATAGTAAAAATAACTATATAAATAATAAAATTAGTAACTCAACGGACCAAAAGCAAATGTGGAAAGAAATCAAAAGACTAGTACTTAATGATAACAAATGTATGATAAAATCTGTGATATTTGGCAATGTTGAATACAATGACAGCTATACTATTGCTAATAAATTTAATTCTTATTTTATATATAGCATAAGTAATATTCGGGAATCGATAGATAATGTGCAATATGTAAACCGAATATCATGCAATGTAACTGATTCTTTTACATTTCGTATAATAAATAATTTAGAATTATATAATATAGTAAAACAAATGAAAAATAAGACTGATTATGATAAAATATCAAATAAGATTATATTGGACAACTGGAATACAATTGGTAGTGTTTTATTAAAAATAGTAAATACATCGTTGGAGACTGGCTGTTTCCCAGACAATTGGAAAACAACAATGGTAACACCAATCAGAAAAATTGCAAATACAAAGAAATGCGAGGAATATCGACCAATTAACACTCTAAAAACATGTGAAAAGGTACTGGAAACAGTTGTGAAAACTCAATTGGAGATATATATAGAAAAACATAATATACTATCAAAATATCAATCAGGGTTCCGTAAAAAACACTCGTGTGAGACAACTGTTAACTATGTCATTAGTAAATGGAAAGATATAGGAAATGATAAGAAATTGATTGCGATTTTTCTTGACTTCAAAAGAGCATTTGAAACCATTGATAGGAAAATAATGTTGAAAAAACTATTTATGTATGGAATAAGAGGAAAAGAGCTGAATTGGTTTAAATCTTACATGGAGAACAGAAAACAGATAACGAAGGTAAATAATTTAATATCGGAGGAAATAGTGAATGACTTTGGAGTTCCACAAGGCTCCATATTAGGTGCAATGCTGTTTATTATATATATTAATGACTTGCCAAATATATTAGAAAGATGCAACATAGTCCTATATGCGGATGATACATTAATATACGCCATTGCAGACAATGAAGAAGAATGTCGGGAAATCATAAAATATAACATAGATAAAATAAATAACTGGTTAAAAATGAATGAACTAAAACTTAATGAAAACAAAACAAAGATAATAGAAATTAATTTCAATTCGAACCAAACTATTGAAATAAATAACTCGGTAATAGAGAAAGTCGAGCATATAAAATATCTGGGGTTTATAATTGATAAAAAACTAAAATTTAATGAACACATTGAGCACATATGCAAAAAAATCGGTAAAAAAATCAGCTTTCTTGGAAGAATCAGAAACAAAATTTCAAAAAATACAGCAATAAATATTTATAATACCATAATAAAGCCACATTTCGAGTACGGGTCTACTATATTATATACATGTACCAACACACTCCAAATAGCAAGAATGCAGAAGCTGCAAAATAAAGCCATGAAAATAATATTAAAATGTGACAGATATACTAATATGCATACAATGCTGGACAGCCTGAAATGGTTAAACGTGAAACAAAGACTTCAATTCAACACGCTTAATTTTATTAAAAAAATGAAACAAGGTGATGCACCGAGATACCTATGTGAGCAAATAAGATATGTAGGCGAAAGCCAACCGTACGGACTAAGAAACGTGAACGATTTTCGAGTTAACAGGGTGATGTCAACACAAATGCAAAAGTCGTTGTTTTACAAGGGGTTACAACTGTATAATACACTACCAAATAATATGAAAAATGAAAACAATGAAAATGTATTTAGAAAAAAATGTATTAATTTTGTTAGATTTAATGCTAGTTTATAATATTAGAGAACTTAAATCATGTAACTATATTGTAAAAGTATTTTTAATACTAATAATAATAAATAAAAAAAAAAAAAAAAAAAATTATTTATCGTAATCATAAAATAAAGGACCATGAAATAAAGATGAATATAAATAATAATAAATGATAAGAAAAAAGGAATTTCTGGTACTTTTTTGTACTTTAAGCTGCAACTTCTTCTTGAGTGACAAATCTGAATGAAAAAAAAAAAAACGAAAGGAAATGCTTTTAAAATTCCATCCGTGTATTTTTTCCTACTCTAAGGAAGTTAAGTTGGCGAAATTTCAATCAATAGCCTGAATAACTTTCTGTTCTCGTTTGAGAAAATGCAATTTAGAAAGATATTTATGTCCCTAAAGTTACATTAAAACATTCTTATCCTGCAGTTAGTAAGAAAAATTTAATTGTGTCTATTGGAGGGTTTTATAGAATTTCCAGTTGTAAGGTCTATTATAAAGCATTCAGAACCGCTTTTTAAAAGTGACGCTTTTCGTGATATTTGGAAAATTGGTTTTTCGGTGTCAAAGTATTCGCCATTTTCCTATATTTTTCATTTTAAATACCACGCTTTTTCACTGCTAAAATTAAATTGGGTGTGCCATTGTTTAATTATAAAAATTTTAACAAAACTACTCAAAATATTCTTGATCTTCAATAATTTATTTTGTAATCAATAGTTTATATTTTCTTCTTTTGGCATAAACATTCCAGTTTAAATATTTTCAAACTGCTTGAAGTTCGCTGAAGATTTGGTTTAGCGACCAGTGAAATGTCGGCATATGAACAGCTGAAGCCACAACAAACAAAATGTTTTTAAAAACTTAAATTGTTTTAACATTTAGTTGGGGAGAATATCCCAAAAAAATAAATTTTAGATCTTAATTGAAAAGAAAATTATTTAAAAAAGGAGGAGGTTTTATAATCAAAAAACATACTGTTTATTTTTGTATGTAAGCGATTCTTTTTCTCATTTGTGGACCGATAAGCTGTTAAGCTGTTTTTTTTACATATGAAAGTGTATGCTTCATAGGAGGCCTATTCTTAAAGAATATGTGAAAAGACCTCCCAAACAAAGTAATATTAGTTAACTTGCTTTATAAAATAGTTACTCCGTGGCCTATGCTTGCAATCCCAAGAGAAACTAAGTGTATAGGAGCAAGGGGAGGTACCACTCCCTGTAAAAACTAATATCTAATTATCGTATATTTGGCTGACTGTGACAGTCAAAGTTGGTATGCTCCACAGATGGTCGCATTTTGAACAATGTGTGAGAACAGGGGAAGGCTACCAAACATACCGAATCCAAAAATAATCGTTAAGAAGATTTTTTTTTAAACAAAAAACTTGACTGGCCTACTGAGATCTTTAATGCTCTTATTCTATTTTCCGTCATCGACGCAAAACAATTCCGTTTATCATCGTCTGTTGTAAATTAGTTTTTTTATTTTGTAAAATATTTTGAATTGATTATCGTTTTGTAATCTTTATAATTTTGTGTAATTTTTCATTTATAAGAAATTGAAAGAAATAGAATTGAAATTAAAAACTAAGGCCAATTCAAGAAATGATTCGAAGAATTGGGAGGAACACTGTTCCAAATAAATTTAAGAAACTCTTGGATAATATTTCAACAGCATCTAATGCCCCTGGCTTAAATTTTTTTAAATCTGTTTTTAATCTATTTGAAACATTTAAGATTGTGGAAAAACTGCTCTTGCCACTATATCGTGAGTCTCGGACAGAATCTTTGACGCAGCGGGGCACTGTGTTGCGGCTAGTGGAAAAGTAACTTTTTTCCAATTATTTTTTTTCAGTGTTTTTAATGATGCAATTTTGTCACAGACATTCCAAGTAAACAAAAAACACATAAAGCTTATTTTTATGTTGGCCCGTTGATTTTTAATTGATTTTAGAAGTCAAATATACAAAATTTTCCCGAAAAGAGGGGATTTAAGGGCTGTATTCAAAATGATCTCATTTGATTTTGGTGACAGATATTTTGATTCGGAAAAAAAATCTGCCTTCGGACAAGTATCTTCTGTAAAAAAAGGAATGTTGTTTGAGACATTTTCATATGCACCTTTTTTAGAGCGAAAACCCGACTAAAGGTCCATTTTTCCTTAAAATTTGGGTTAGGTAAGCAATATCTAAAAAGTCCCAGAGAGTCCCAGTTCCAAGCCACTACAGAAATGTTACATAATTTGTTTTCAACGAACTGTGAAAAAATCAGCTGCCTATACCTGCCCTCCTGGGAGTTATAGCGATTTTAGTATATCACTCTCAGTATTGATTCCATAGAAATAGAACGGAAATTCTCGGAATCACTTATTGAATAATTTAATTTTTGTGATATTCTTCCGACGGGGTTTGTTTGAATTTGGAACGATTTTCCGTCATCCCACGTCAAATTTGGTTTATGAACAGACCGGTTTCGGCTTTGTGCCATCTTCAGTGTTCTCGAATACTAAAAAAAAAAAAAAAAAAAAATAAATAATTTAATCATATTGGTTTTCGGGTGACTTTCCGTCATCCCACGTCAAATTTTTATTATTTTCAGACCGGTTTCGGCTAATCGCCATCTTCAGTGTTTTCTTTTTTGTCGCTAATTAGTCCGCGTGTGTGTCCGTCTTTATAAAGTGTTTTCTTTTAGCTTGTGGTGGTACCTTTCTCTCTCTCTCTGTTGTTTTATTCTTTTTTATTTTTATTCTCTCTCTTTCGCTCTCTCTTTCTCCCCCGTTATTGCGCGATCCTGAGAAAACCGCTCTGGCCACAGGAGTAGATACCGAACTTAGAAGAAGGTTTTCTAGTATTCTTCAAGCTATAACTTCTGGATATAAGATAGACTGCGATAAGTTCTCGAAGTACGGAAAAGAAACTGCTGGTCTCTATGTAAAGAAATATTCGTGGCATTATATGCCACCAACTGTCCACAAGGTTCTTATTCATGGAGCTGAAATAATTCGTTCATTTTTGGTCCCCATTGGCCAACTATCAGAAGAAGCATTGGAAGCAGGAAACAAGGACTTTAGAAACACAAGGCTTTACCATGCGAGGAAAACATCAAGAAAAGACAATTGTGAAGACATATTACATTATCTGCTCGCCAATTCTGATCCCGCAATCACAAGTAGGAGAATACTGAAGGAGAAGAAACACCTGGAATTATCAGAGGAAGCAATGAACTTATTGGTAGATGACTGATAATTTGTAATTTTTCTGTAGAATGCAATAAAATAGGCCTGTGTTATAAAATAGTATCTTCAAAGTTTGTTTTTATTCTACATCTATTCTAGCACTCCACAAAAATGAGCATAACTTTCTTAAAACTGAAGCTATTGACTTCAAACCGGTATCAAATTAAAGCTTTTATTGCCACCTTTCAAATAAGAAATGAAATAGATTTTGTTTTTATATAAAATTTCAGAGTTATTCAACAAATATCGAAAAATCATGAAAATTTGACGTTTATAATTCTTGTTCGGACCACCCTAAAATTTATTTTAAAAACTAATCATAGGGTATTTATCAGAAATAAAAAAAGAATTAAAAATTTTTTTTTTTAATTTTTCGAAAATTTTTTTTTTATTTTTGACTTTTGCTGAAAATTTGACCCAAAAATTTTTTTCGGTGTAAATTTTTTTTCACTCATTCTGTTTGGGATTTCATTCTGACCAATCTGTAGAAGTTTCTCATCGATACAATTAAAATTACAGTTTAGGCAATATGATTTCCAAAAAATTCCGGTTTCGCAACACTGTGCGGGGGTGTGATAATCCCAAGTTGAAATCATTTCCGACATCCAGCTGTTACTACTCTAAAGAGCTTAATGTTGCTGCGAATTTGATCGTGCTCGAAACAATTCTGTCCATCCGAAAATAATTTACACCCTTTCAAGAAATAACAAAAAAGGCATTTGTTGCAAATCGAGGACTTTTCAGCGGCACTTTTAATTTTTTCTTGTTTTCTTTACAGTCCAAATAAGGATTTGATATGGGAAGAGAAAACATTTTATTTAAATATATTTATTTAATGTGTGTTGTATTCAAATGTCAAAACTAAGCTGTGCAGAATTGTAAATGTACTCAGTAATTGTAGAAGATTTTTTTATCCTCTGACGCGGATCATTTGACTGGGGCAGACTGCGAGCTTAGTTCGAAGCTTGTGTGCAAGTTGGGCGGTGCCATTGATGAAAGGAGTGAATCTAAAAGCTCCAATGCTGTGCCTAACGGCAGCATGATTAGAATGAAGGCATGAAGGTATCCAACATCCACCGTCCAACCAACCTAACGATGTTGGCATATGAGAACGACAAATTAGAATATAAATATATATAAAAAAGAAAAAGTTAGAAATCTTAAATAGAACAAAAGAGAACTTGGTTTCACATGATGAATGATAAGAAATAATAAAACTACGTTAAATAGGAGATGTTTGTGTACTTAAACTTGCCAGGTAAATGTGGAACGGTCATGGTGACACAGGAAATGTAGACACCAACCTTTTTGCTTTCTTATAGACATAAGTATGTAGCTTCCTAAAGAAAAAATGTTTAAGACTATGAAAAATTAATTGAATTCTTTAATATATAGTATTTGGTAATTTAAAGGAAACAAAATTTAATATAAAAATTACTATCCGTAACAACCTAAAATCATCAGTTTTCCACTTGCTCACTTGAAATGCCGCAAACATGTGCTCTTAATACACAATTTAATTTTTAATAAATTGAAGACCTCTTTTCTCTAATTAAAAGTTTTTTCCAATACTTTTATTCCCATTGCAACACTTTATGACTTTCATGTTCATATTTATTCGCGTGCAATCAATGCCACATGAATAATCAAAAGGTAACGAAAGAAAAAACTCCATTAAAATTAATGTGATTTATGGGCAAATGTAGAATGAAAAAGCAGGTGGCATAAAATAAAAGTGATATTTCAGGAAATGCAACAATTTGCAACGTAATTAGTCGCTGGATAAGCTTAAATATAACTCAATTATGGGAAAATTTTATTTAAATATATATTTTATATGGAATTAAGAAAATTTCTTTGTAACGTATACATCCTAGATAGTAAGGGTGCAATAAGTTTCTTCACAGTTGTGTTTGCCACATCAAACCTTGTCCAATAATGCCGAGCATTCTTGAACTGGATGACATGCCATTCGAATATAACCTTATGCCCCGATTATGGTTTACAACAGTTGTTACTTTAATGTTGTATTTTTTTAAATGCGATTATGGTTTACAACTGTGGTCAGTATGTGCTGTCAAAAATCTACAACAGTTCATTAGGTGTTGTTTTATTAACATTACAAGTTGAAAATCGAAAATAGATAAAAAAAATTAGGTTAGGTTATGTTAGGTTAGGTTGATTGGAGGGGTGTGATAGCCAATGTCATACGACATACACTTAAGCCAGTGAAGGCTTAAGTGCATGTCGCCAGAGTTCTGCGGCAGGATTCGAACCTGGGACCTTCGCACTACGAGTCTAGTACACTACCTACTAGTCTACGAAGGTCAGTTGTCAGTCATGTAACTTTTTGTGCACACCTCGTATATTAAAAATTGCAGTGGGTAATGACTTTTACCTTTTCCATTCCTTTCTTTTGAGTATGATCGAACCCACTGCTCTGCGTGATATTAATAATTAATTTTATTCTTATTATAATCAAACTATTTATTGAAAGTAAAATTATTAAATTATTTAGTCATAATTTTTTATGTTATTGCCATTTTAAATTTCATGAAAGTGTAAAATTTTCGTTTTATATTTTTATGCTGTTTTATTTTGTCATGACAATGTTGCAAAACTATGTGGTGTCATAGTGCCACAAATGCAAACTGCAGCAGAGAATATTTCCGCTTTCTGAATTTCAAATAAGAGAGTGGAAAAAAATAATTCCATTAAAATGTCTTTGTTCAAGAAGGGTGTAAAAATAAATAGTTTCTACTTTTAAACATATAAATGGTAAATAAGTGCTTTTTGGTGCTTATTTTAATATTATATTAATTCTTAAAAAATTTTTTAAAGTAAAGCTATTTTTTGCTTGTTTTTATTCTTATCAGAGAAGTAGATAGAGGTCCAAATGCGTTTTTATAAAAATGTGTTAATAAATTTTTTTATTAGTGAAAATCTTAATATTGGATGTCAAAAGTCAAATGATGCTTTGTGGAAATATGGAAAAGATGTCAGGTATCTAATACCTTCTCCTTGAGCCGCTAGAATTGACCTGATTATGGCATTATCAACTTTATTACATTTTCTTTATTAGTTTCCGATAAGTTGAATGCTTCGAGAGTATCAAGCGTTATCTATAGAAGTGTACACATATATTATTATTATTATTATTATTATTATTATTATTATTATTATTATTATTATTATTATTATTATTATTATTATTATTATTATTATCATTTTAATTACTAAGACAATTTACAATTCTCTGCGTACATACTAGGTATTAAAAAAAAAATAAATTGTAAATTTATGCAATTTCCCCCGTCAACATGTTGAGAACACTTTACAAATGTATGGCGAATATAACAAAATGTATGATAGAATCGTTAGGGCAAGCATTAATGATATCTTGCGGTTGTGACTGTATCAATCATCGCAATCAAACATGTGTGAAGGCATTTGCTTAAAAAATTATATCCTCATCCGTAATTCTTTCATAAGAATCTCACATAAAAAATATTGTAAATATACCCATTTATATTCATTAGTCTTTACTTCACTAAATTAAATAACAAAATCTTTCTTTTTCTTACAGATTTTCACAAAACTTCAAAAGATTTGTTAAATGGGGTAAGTCATTTTTATTGAAAAAATAGGTATATATATTTTTAAATATATTGCAATTATTTTGTTAAAAAAAACTTTGCAATTAAAATATCATAAAAATATTTTACTAAAAATAATATGATATCTTCTAACCATATTATGAGTATGTAGGAATATATTAAGATCACAGTCAATATAATATATCTATGGAATATTTTTTTAGTTTGACGAAATATTGTGTGTATAATAGGCATATTATATGAAAATTGTGGAAACAATTTGATTATAAGAGCGTTTTGTTTTAAAAACAATATTAAATCGTTGCTTTCAAATTATGATCGCCTTCAAAAAGTTGTCAAATAATATAAAGGGTTGGACTATAGTCCTCATCAATATTTTTATTGGACTATTCGGAAACTGCAAACTTGAGAAAATAGTGGAACGTAAAATTAAAGAAATTTTATGAGTACAATAATAAACAATAAGGTATTGTTCACCTCTGCACTTGATAACGATGTTCAATGCAAAAGACATTGACATTCACTCGTTGTGATGATTTTATCGGGATCATAAGTAAACACGATCTTTTGATTATCTTTAATCGTTATCAATTAGTCATAATGAATTCCTACCGAAAGAATTATATAATTGTTACGATTTTTTGCTTCAATAATTTAATTGATTACGAATCATATTCGCAGTTTAATAGCTAGGCAAGAAGGATGTTTGAATTTTAAACGATTTTCCGTAAACAAACTGATTTCGGCTATCTGCCACGTTCAATGTTCTTTTTTTTACAACTGATGTTTGACACAATAGTTAATTTAAAGTTTTCGGTCATCTTGACACTATTTTTCAAGGTTTCAGTAGATAACGTATGGATTAATATTTAAGTTACTTCAAAGATTTTAGAACTTATTTTTGTAGTCGGTTAGGTTTTTTGTTAAACAAAAATTTTAAAAAATATTTTGTGTAAAATTTTCTATTATATTTCAATAAAAATATTATTTTTTTTGAAATGTGCTTGCTATATGCACATACAAACATACCAGCATGTATAAAATGTCACATCAAAAATTTCCTCATTGTTTATTATATATTGGTATAATATTTAGTTTTCGTTCCCCTTTACACTTTTGAAGTAGTAATATGTAAATTGTAGCCGAAGTCCTTTGTAACACTAACAACTTGCTGTTAAGCTGAAAGTTCATACCATCCGTTCTATGCGTCGATGCGTGTCATGCGTCTGCCCAAAAAGTTGATTCTGTGTAATTGTATGTAACAAGTTACAGAGCAAAACGCATAGAACGTATAGAACGCATAGAACGCATGAAGTAGGTTTACTTTCTACTTTTCTATGCGTCTCATGCGTCATGAGAGAGAGGTGAAAAAAGTCAGTTGTTTTTGTTAACCAGGGATGACAAATTATATTTTATGTTCAATGATATCGATTAAAAATTTGTGTGGTGGATTTTAATTTTCTCTTTTTTTTGCATTAAAAAAGTTTTTAATAAAAGAAAAACCTTTCGCATTAAAGTGTACAACTACTTTTATTGATAAAATATATTAAAGTCAATTTTTAACATATTTTTTTCATTAAGAAAATTTGCGTTCTAGTTATCGATTACTTTTATGTACGGAGTGTCATCTCTGTTTTGTTTATTATTTTTTAATCAACTACAAGGGAAAATAATGTTATTGAAGCTGCAAAAATACAACTAAATTCTCATTTCGTGTTCTTCTGCAGCTTTCCGTAGGACCAAAATATTATGTATGTATATAAACTCAATGCCTTCCATAAATTCTTTTAAAGTCACAATTTCACATTCCATTTTTGAATAAATTTGTTCTATTTGATAAAAATATTTACACTACAGCTGATCAAAATAAAAAAGCTGACGCATGAAACGCATTGTATGTAACTTCACGCATAGAACGCATAGAACGCACAACATACGCATAGAACGCATACGCATAGAACGGATGGTATGGACTTTCAGCTTTATACGAACAAACACATTGTTCGGAATAAGAAACTATCGAGCTGATCTCTTTTTGTAATACAATTTTCTCTTCGAGACATAATTTTTTCATAGTTATTTTTTCACAAAACATTGTCTTAAGGTGAATTCACCCATTCGTTCTGAACGAAACTTTTGTTGTTGTTCCGCATTAAATTTACTCTCTTTCTCAAAATAGAGACGTCAAACTACATATAAAAAAAATCGTTCGGAACGTTCAGAACGAATGGGTGAATTCACCTTTAATGAACACAAGTCTCTTAACGACCTTGTCTTTTTTCAGTTCACAATAAAATTTGTATTATCTGTGTTATTAATACATACATGCAAACACACACACACACACACACATACCCAGAATCAAATCACATGTTAACACACCCTGAGTTAAATACCCATATAATGCACAAAATCTATTTGTGAGAAAAAAAAAGAGAGAAGTAACTAAGAGAAAATATAAACAGTTACTCTGGCTTCAAAATAAGTGTATTTTGTTTGTGGAATAGAGGATATTTTATTCAGCCGTGTGAGAAATAAGGAAACTTTTATACAATTCAATAAATGAGTGTATTTTGTTAGAAAGTGTGGGAAATATTAAATAAGTGTATTTTGTTAGAAAGTTGGGGAAATGTTAATAAATATTATTTTATATATAATTAAATGGGAATTTATAAATAAGTGTATTGTGTTTGCTGGCATGTAAAATAATACAAAGTTAATGAGGATTATGGTTTGAAAGTAAAAAGAGAAAGAGGGAAAATATCCACCAACTAAAAAACAACTATATTTTCTTTTAAGATGTAAATGGATAGCAAGAAAATTCTTTTATTAATAGGACAGAATAAATATTTTAAAATTTAATTACAAAAAATTCGATAAACACAAAATATAAATACAAAAAGAAAAAAAAACGTTGTTGTTGATGCAGTCACAATCGCACACTCTCATCAATGGTTGCTCTAATGACTGTATCAAATATTTTTATTATGTTCATTAGATCTATTAAAAATACTCCATCAATCATATTATTATGTCCCTTAAAATAATAAAGAGGAATATTTACAATTTACATATTGACATATTTACAGCTTTTAATTATTTTTTATATACAGGAGTTCAATATTTTTTTCTTTTTCATCTTAGTTATTAATTAACGTACCCAAAATTAATATCTTAACATATATTGAAGCATATAAACTACTTAAAACTATTTAAAAGATAAAGTAGAATGGTATTAGATCCTTAATATGCGTGGAATCAGAATTCAAGCACCTGGCGTTAAAATTATTCGCCTGTCTATTAAATAATTCCAGAGAAGCAATATTATAAAGTCGTGTAGTAGAAAAGAACCTCGGTAGGTTGCAAATAAGTTTCAGTAATTTGTTGTGAATTATTTGAAGTTGTTTAATATGACAACAGACAGATGCAGCATGGTAAATAACGGCATGGAAAATAGCCTTCAGAAAGAGTTTTTTTATAGCTAATACTCATGCTAGAATTTCTGTTGATGAACGGGTATAATATTCTAACTAAAATATTCACTTTGTTCACATTATAAGGAATATGATAACGAAAATTCATCTTAGGATCGAGCATGACAAGTTGTTCTTTAATTAACAAAATTTTACTCTGTTGTTTCTTACATGGTATCCATCAAAGCTTAAGTTTGTTTTGAGACACTAAATTTCTTTCAGACATTTGATATTGTTTTCTTTTCTCAAAATAAATGTAAATTTTTTTGCCCTTTCAAAGCCAAAAAAAGGAATTTAGTGTTCCTTATTAAGCGGAAATTTATTAGAAAAGAGTTTCTTTAAATTAAAGCAATAAATAGATTTTTTAAATAAAGAAAACACCGTAAGACAATAATCTAATTACCTCTGACCTTATTTCATATGTAACTAATTTTTATCCAGTTTATCTGGTGGGCAGATGAGTTTTCTTGCCTCGTTGTCTCGTTCTTACCGAATTTTTTTCTACGCCAATGAAGATAATCTAAATATGGTCGGGTATTTATAGTGCCAGCGTCAGCATATAATTTTTGTGATGAAAATGTTAAATTTAAAATTTTTCTGTTTTGTTTCACAAAAACTGCCTCTTAAATCATTTAAAACCCTGATACCAATCCATCACTCTATTTGAATTTCCTTAATAAATATTTTATTTCGTCAAGGACAATATTAAAATTTTCCAACTCATATGAAGCTGCTGGAATATATTGATAACAAAATGCCATCGAAAAATTGTTTTTGTTTGTTTTCATGTCACTACTGTTGCACGACTTTAAGCCACTATTGTTGCATGCCTTTTTTTACATTTTAAACTTTATTTCGAGTGGCCAAAAATGTATAATGTTTTTAGAAAAGGAGAAAAAACAGAGTTGAAGGATAAAAATTGCAAATATTGTCAAAAATCAACAAATGTTTCACACGCAAGATAAACTGAATTGTTTGAGATGGTGAAACAACAAATGAAACGTATAAAGTTTTTATTAAAAAAAATATGGTGAAATGGAAATTGTTTGAAATTGATATGTACATTAAGGTGGTACCTTTTGTCCGCTTTTTGAAGGCACAGAATAAAATAATAATTAATTGCAATATTATTGTATGTGTTGCACAAACGAAAGTACCGTGAAATTTTTAGCGGCCATTTTTCAATGTGGGGAGCTTTCAGTGAATTTTATCGCTTTTTATTTTCCAAAAAATTTAAAAATTTTCCCCTTCAAATAAAAAGAAGGTAATTAAGTGTTTTCTTGATAAGCACAAACTTATTAACTAAGAGCGTTAAATATATATTTTTTATAAATTGGACAACCGTGTTTGGATATTTCCAAGTGTTTTTACGAATCTCAGCACATTACGCTAGTAAGTAAGGTTCGTATAGGATTGGCTGGTTTTTTGGTAAATGTGGTACCTCCAATCTGATAAGGTGACTTACACCGACTTCTGATAACTGCAATAGGTCATCCAGTATATGCGTACCCAAAACTCTTCCTTATTAATCTCACCAAAGCAAAATGAATTGTAGCGGAGCCCTAGTAGCACATTGTATCTGCCAAACTTGCAGTGGCCTATGAGGACTGACTCTTCAAGTATACAGTTTAAAACATTTATCTTTAGCCTACTCACCAGGAGATATTGACCGATACAGTATCGGCAACATACAGGGAGGTATCGTTGTCAGATAAGCTACGTCGACTAGACGTCCCAATCTGAGATCATAATGAAAGAACTTCCCGTCAGCATTTCTATCTCTTAGTACCTGTTAGGATATCTGCCTGAAATATGCTTGCCTTATTGGAAAATGTCACAGCCGAACTCTGATGATTTTTCTATTTATATTTTCCCATTTTCAAACCCATCTGGTTTATAGAAAGACTTCGAAATGGCTATAAAACTTAAGGCGAGCCGTCATATAGTCGGTATATTTGGTAAATATTACTAGTTCTATTTTGCTTGGCGTCACTCTTAGGCCACAGTCTCTTGTCCCGGTACCATTAGTGTCACATCATCCCTATATGTGGTCTTAACTGCCTCGTCATGGTGTTTAAGGAAGATTGAGTTGATAGTCAGAGGCTTCAGCAAAGGAGATAGTACCCACTCCTCTAAGTTAATCCCGGTCCTAGAGAATTCCATTGCCTAGATAACGGAGTCTACGCCTCTAAAGCCATAATGATGTTGTTGTTGTTAGTTGATATTTCCCTTCTTTGCCTAAAAAGTTTTTTTTACTTCAGATGACATGCGTCCTAATATGTAGTACCTTTCTCCTAAAGGTTCTTGAACTTAGCGTCTATGGAAACTCGATGTAATTCGGGAGAAATCATTACCGACACTAAAAGCGATAAAATTTGCCAAGAGTACAACATACACTATCTACTGAAATTGCAGAACAAATGGCTATTGGAATGGTGTTAGTTTCTCATTTTATGAAGATTGGTGTTCCATTATTAACTTTCCGGAACATCAGAAACACACTAGCACGGCGCTATCTATTGACTTGCGGAAGACTTATTTATGTTGATATCCATTAAACCCCCTTTTAACTTTATGCGCTCGACATATAGACTGGCTTCAAACCTACGACAAATGACTCAGTAATACTAATAAAGATGTTCCTCCCTATTGCACCTACATGCGCATATTCAATCTTCTATTTATATAGAAAATAAATTGGAAGAGACTATTTGAAATCATACGGGCGTATGAGTAATTTTAATTGTTATTCAATATAAAAACATTAATCATACTCCCTTAAAATAAATATTGATTTTCAATATCGTTTTGTTATTTTTTATTATTTCTATATTTTAAGTTCACTTTATTTAATATTTAATATCTTTGTCTCATTGTGTGGCTAATGAAGATTGGAAAATCTATTAAATCTAAAGCAATTTCTTAAATCTGGCTAAATATATTTTTAGTTCCAACAATAAGCTTCTGGTTTTCCTGGCTAATGAAAATTGGTCAGTGTTTGTAAAAAAATCGCACATTGGTAAGATCAAGCTTATGTAAATACAGTAGAAATGCCAATAATTGCCATCTAATAACGCTATAGCTTGCAGTTGCACTTAGAGAAATATTAATATTTGAATTTTATCTCATTTCATAAATTTAGCGGACATGCTTTTTAAGAAACCGAAATGCTTATGCCATAAAAATTCACTATAATATTCAATGTTCCGCGCAAACATTTCAAATTTCAAAAAAGCGCAGAAGTGATTGGATTATTTAAAACATTTTATTCGCTCTTCTTACTCTTTATAACAAAAATATTTAATCAAAAGTGTTGTTGAACCCCGCGTAAAAATCTAGTATGCCATTATTTTTTTTAACCAACATAATTTTCGGGTATTATATCTCACTGAATAATAGCGCATCTGCTATCAATATCTTGAGCTGCAATGAGCTGCCAGTGTAGCTTACTTTAATTTCTGGTAACAAGGGCTCACATAATTTTGCTCCGGATATAGTAAATAGTATATTCAATGATAGTGGTGCTTGTGATTTAAGCCCAAATTGGTGCTTAAATTTGGACTTGTAATTGACTTTGGCAACAGACAACAATTGTGGTTATCTTATTTATACGAGTTTTGAATGCAGTAGCATGAATTGAGCACAAAAATTAAATAGTTCGAAGGTCACCTTCGCCAAATGAGATATGGGCGTATGCTTGATTTTAATTGACATATGAGAAAATTATCAATCATACGCTCTTTAGTAAAATATATATTTGTATTGCATTTTGAAATTATTAAAAATTCTCACTATTAAGGAGATTATAAATCATCGCAGAGAGGGAGCAGAGGGTGTTAAATGTAGCCAAGCTACTTGCCATTTAAAAGACAGATCTAGTCACAGTCTGGATCAAAGAAAAGTGATCTTCTTAGTTTTTGAAATTTCTTGAATTTCGGCATAATTAATAGTTTTAAAGATATAAAAGCTATATATTACATCTTAGTATTGCCTATATATAACAAATAGGAGCAATTGATTTAAGAATTCTTTTTTTTACACATTTTGAAAATTCTTAAAATAATTATTAAAAACAAAAAAAACTTTTTGACATTTTAATTGAAGCAAATATTATATTTGTCCGGAAAACAATTTGATTGCTTTCGTTTAATATTTTAGAAGCTTAGTAAACGCACACAAATAAATTCTTCCTTATACAGACATTTTAACATCAAACTGCCACCATTCCATTCCAACTCCTCTAACCCAGTCTATTGACCACAAATGGTTTAATGGTTTTGTGATGATTGCATTTGACTTTTTTCAACAATTAAATCAATTTATTTCCACTAGAATTGAGAACATTTGTCATAGAAATTCTCATAAACTAAATAATATGAAAAATAAATAAAAAATGTACATAAAAATCACTCTACGAAAACTCAATCTCTTTTCAAATAACATTCTGGTCTAATGCTAAAATAAAAAAAAAATGTTTTGAAAACATTTAGAGTTTAATATCAATCTTCAATTCTTAATTGAAAATTTCGTTTACGGCTCGACATTCATTAATAGACATAAAACCCATTTATAAGCGTTAATTAAAATAAAAAAAAAAAAAATTATCATCTTGCCGCAATCTTTGCTACAATAAATTTTTAAAGCAGATTAAGTCGACTTTTATGTTGTTATTCTTAAAAAAATATAGAAAAAATATTTTATAATAAGGACGGGTCTCTTTTGAAACAGTTTAAAACTGGACAAAGATCAGCTTGTTGAAAAACTGAAAAATAACAGTTTAGCAGAAGAGAAAAAAAAAAATAGAGGAGAAGAAAAAGGATGAGAGGGTAAAAGAAGAGGTGGGGAATGGATAGAAGGAAGTAGACGACAGGGAAAGGTAAAGTATGATTGTAATAAATCTATAAGCTTAGAAGTTTCCCTCGGGATCAATTACAAAAGTTTTTGGCCATTGCTGTAGAGGTGATCATGTCATTGATTGAAGTTGTTGAAGTCAGATGAAAAATAGGAGGGGAAGGGAGGGAGAGTAGCGAGAGAAATAGTAGGAAATGAACGAGATGAAGGTTTAGCTAGGGTGCCTTCTCGATATTAATCTCAGACTATGTCTAGAACACTAGGAATTGACTACTCGAACGAGTCTTTTGGTTGCAAAGGGGAATATGCCTTTAGCTTTAAGCTTTCATGGAAGTGTCAAGAGGAGAGAAGAAAGAAAGAGAGAGAGATGAGGAGGAGAATGTGGAAGAGATCTGGAACAGGTATGAGAAAAGAGAAGAACACTAATTAGTACCACCTCTATCACACGCCTATTCCCTCTAAAATAATGCTAATTTTTACAGAATCTATTGGCTCTCTCCCATTGTTTTGTGAATCAATTTCGATTTAAATATTTTGTAAGAACTTAACAATTAAAAAATATTTTTAATTCTTAAATCTTTTTGCAAAATTTTTAAAACTTAATATTGAAACTTATTTTTTCGGGGTATTCTCCCCAACTAATTGTTAAAACAATTATAGTCGGCATATGAGCAGCTAAAGCCACAACAAACAAAACATTTTTAAAACTATTAAAAATTTTGGAAATTCGCAAAAAATTTTTAAATTTGAAAATATTAGTTTCAGCTTGTAATCAGCTTGTTTTCCTTTGATAAAAATTATTTAAAAATGACTAACTTAAATTAAGAGTTCAGAAAACGAACGCAAACATGAGATAGACTAAGTAGTTTTCAAATAAGCCAATACAGATCGAAAAAATCATGCTAATAATTAAATTATGAAGAATTTTAAAGCATTCAAAATATTTCAAAATCCGAAAGAATATTTTTAAATTCTTTTAAATTAAATCTTTTTTTTCAATATTCTTTAAAAATATTTGTGCGACAAATTTTGAATTTTGCTGAAGAATATATTACTCTAGAAAATTGCTGGATGTAGAGTACATGTATTAATTGACTTGAAGTTTCATCCATTCTGTTTTAATATTTTGCTTATAAATTTGAAAAAAGTATAATCTTAAGGTAGTTAAAGTCCTGTTTTTATTATCAAAACATAATCAGTTTTTGCACACATTTAATTACTTGTTTTTTTCCACTGATCCCATGGAGTTAATTAAAAAGTCCTTTAGTGGGTCTTATTACGAATGTTGTTGCCGTCCTTAATTAAAGAACAATTTTGTAATCTAGTACAATAATATCTCTATATTTTTAGACCTTTTTTTTAAATAATTTTACTTGAAATATTTCCTAAGCTCAATGCATTATTAAATAGTTAAACAATTTTATTTGTAACTATCGATATATTAATACTCATTGAGTATCATAATTTTTTGCAGACGTTTGTAAAATATTAATTTTCTTAATAAACAAACACAGTTTTCTAACGTTGATCCTCAATAGGTGAACGTGCTTACATACATATTACTATTATTAAAATTAAAAATCCATGCAATATAAAGGAGACTTAATAATATGATTGATATCAATAAGGATATCAATTTATCAAATACAATGAAAAGAGAGACCTCACTAAATTGTAATTTTATTTATTTAAAGAACAGCCGAGTCATTTTTAAATTTCTCTGGCATTTTCAGTGGCTTTCAGTGATGGCAATATGATTGTTTAATCAAAAGGGGAGCTGTCATGGCTGTAATTCATCCAGATTTTATACTTTCAACTTAATTATCCCATTACACTTGTGTATACATATATTTTTTATCCTTCATCATTGCCCTGATTTCATTTTAAATTGGCTTCATTTTGCTTGTTGAGAAAATGGCAGTAACAATAAATTAAGTGCTTTAAAGGCAGTCATGTGTTAAGTAAATCTTTGGCTTTTATATATCAGTAATTAATAAGTGATATTTTTTACACAATAAATATCACATGATTTTTTTCCATGCTGGACTTAATAAAATTTATAGTCGGTGAAGTAAAGAAGGCAGCTCATATATGTAGGTTTTTATGATGATAAATATGGTATATGCAATAATAACATGAATATCTTCCATCCAGAAAATATATTGAATACTTCATTGTAGAATGGTTTTCAAATGAATTTTCGTGGCCTTTATACTGTTTGCATTCGCCAAACACTTGGCGAGTCATAGTTAAAATTGTATAAAAGAAAACTTCAGAAGTTGTTTATCTCTTTTTGCCTCTCTTTTCATGAACTGCGAAATAAATGTGTTTTTGATTACGTTGTACAACTTACAACTAAAAATTTTATACACACCCATGCGTATACAAGTTGTTGAATAATTTAATATTAATCATACGCTCAAGTGCTTCACCTTTCGCCTCATATCATATGCTTTTGAATAGCAGGTATAACTCAGAAGTCGTTTACTCTATATGATAACATATAAATATGAAAAGGTGGAAAAATTAATAAAAAAAACCAAAATAAATTTGTTGGTGAGAAAAGCTGGTTAAGGGTCAACGAACGCATTTATGTGTATGTACGTGTGTTTGCCTGTATTGATTTTGTATTGTTAATAAATTGTTTAGTTGCTTTCATATTTCTTAGGTACCTACCTACCTACGCAATACATCAGTTATCGAACAAATTGCAATTGATTATCTTAATTTACATACAATTATATTATATGTTTCCGTCTTTTTTTTAAAACATTTTCGCTAGATTAATTCGAAAGTATTTTTTGTATATAAAAAAAAACTGTAAAGCTATTTTGGTTCTTATTTGGTCTCTGGTGTGTTGCAAAAGATCTGTTTTTCGTGCACGGCTGCAAAACGGTGTAAAATCTCAGTTGAAACTTCCTTTGATTCGTGTAAGTGCTTATCAACGAGTATGAGCGATAGTGCACCCATCGCGCGACTAGCTTTTTCATATTCAAATATTCATGCAAAATCTGATATGGCCGCTCGATTGAAATGCCCACAGCCAAGGCTACCAAACGCATTTTCATTCATTGATCGTCCGATATGATTCCATGTGTTTATATCGACTGTTTTTGGCATGATGATTTCTATTGGGAGACTTCAACGTTTGTGTTGTCATTTGCGCTAGATTAATTCGAAAGTATTTTTTGTATAAAAAAAAACGGTAAAGCTTGAGTGGATACCTCGCAACTAGTATTAAGTCTATGGCATTTAGGTTTAAACATCCATTAATTGTAATAATTTAAAATAAGTCAACAAAACAGTCAACAGAATTGGTAGAGATATTTTTCAATTAAAAATATGAAATCATGTTTAATTAAGAATACGAAATCATATATAATATTTTGTTGAGTAATTTCTTGGCATATATAAGTATGGTAAATGAAGGCTTATATTACATTGTCTTTTTCTAATGCAACCTATTTATTTATTTAGCATTTAGTTGGCTTCCCTCAGCTATGAACTATTGGAATCTTTAAGACCATCTGTGAGCATTAGTTACTCGTCAGGATCACACATATTTGAAACATTCTTTCAAACGTTTTTCTGTTTCTTTGGCTAAAGCAAAACTTATTTATCACGACTTATTACTATCACAGTAAATGGTGTTTGTTATTATAGCGGCTCTGTGGCTTGTGTGTTAATTTATGTAAGCCATGTGCCGAGCTTAAGGTAACCAGATGGCTCACAGGTTACGGATAGTGAACGGTCTTTAGATATAAAGGTTAGCTGGGAATAAGTGTTTTTTTTCACAAAAAAGCATTCCCGCTCAGTCAGCGGATGTTTGCTTTGTTTACGAAACCTCAAACAACATAAATTGAGGCGTTGCCTAGAAACAACGCCCTCTGTGTATTTGGTGTAATCTTAGATTCCTACCCTTTTTTTCCCAAGGGGTGGTGGCTGCCTGAGCTTTGTCATGACGTTGTCCTCTTTTCCAGGTAGAGGTGAGTTCAGCAGGCTTCTAGGATGGATTTTGTTTTGAGGTGGGCTAAAGCCACTTAATTTTAAAACTCTAAAAACCATGGTGAAACATTTTTAGATTTTGCCAGGAAACGAATCTAGGTTACATCGTTTTGTACATTGTACTGTATATAAGCATAAATCGTCCTTAATTACACATTTGATTTTTGTTCAGATAATTAAATTGTATATTCATATTTTTGTCGACTGAACTTGGAATTGAACTTTTAATATTATTTCATCATGATATGCTTAAGAATCAACCTCAGCCACATCTGCATATATAGACCAGTAACGGCACTTAGTTGATATATACAGAGAGTAGTTATGAGATTTAATGCTTTGAGGAGTGTCTAAGTAAAAATAACTTCCTTGAAAGTAATAAAAATATTGATGTAGAAGAAAAGCGATTTTACACATTTTCAACTGACTGTACTATAAGTATAACAATTAATGCCCTTAACTGAATTAGAAGTTATCTTTAGCACATTAAGAAAAGTATTTTTCCCCTGTTTTTGCGAAGAAAACAATTTAATATCAAATAGCGACTATATATATTTTTATTACTTTTAGACATCGTAGGTTAAAAACTTCCTACTGTTTTTTTTCTGTGTAAAAGTAATACATATTTTTAATTAAAAACTTAAGAAAATTACTGTTTTCATGCTAATTTAAGCAAGATTTTCTTATTTAACTTTAAAAGAAGAAAAATGCACTAACGAACTCTTTGGAAGCAATGAACATGTCATTCCCCATTTTTTGCACTAGAATTATTTTTTTGTATTGAATGTATGTATAAAAATAATAATAAAGAAGAAAGTAACTGACTTGCTTTTTCATAAAAATATTTTGTAGCTTTAGATGTCCATATGCTGACATTTCATTGGTCTTTAAACCAAATCGTCAGTGAACTTAAAGCAGTTTGAAAACGAACGAATAATACATTTTTGAAACTCTAATTATTTAAACTGGGGAGAACGTCTCAAATAATACATTTCAATATTAAATATTTATTTATATAAGTACCCAGTAAAAAACTAAATGGGAGTTATTTTAAGGAATGAAAATTTTATTGCTCCCAAAGGATCAATTAGATCGATTAGATTTGTTCGACTTTCTGTATCCAATCGACAAAATTTCAATTCAAAATAGAAGTTATTTCTATAAATTCTTGAAAATTTATTTAAAAATTCAACACTTTTTTGGATAATTTTTTTGAAATCTACATAAAGACATTATTATTCTTTAATCAATAATGATAAAATTACTTTCACGTAAGAAAAAAGAAACGTTTTACAAACGTGAAGCTGATTTCCAGTGGCAAGGAAGTAATCCAAATTTAACATTAATTAGGCAAGAAAATTTACGTTTCGCAACATAATGCAAAAAGTTTCCAAATCGGTGAATAGAATGTCCTGAAAATGTAATGCATTGAGAAACCTATATTAAAATCATTTGTTAAGATCCCAGTTTGCACTACTTCTGGATATTAATCATGACTTCTTTGGAAAGTTTTTTTCACAGGGTAGCATTCATGTTCAAATTATTATTAATTTGCTATTTCTTATTTTTTTGCTAGTTCTTATGTTTCTAACAAAAAACAAAAACTGTTTATTCAATTACTTTTCAATAGTAGAAACACACTTGATGGTGTATTTCCTAGTGAGTGTCTTTAAAATATATATTTAACGCTTGAAAATAATAAAAAAAATATTTTTGTAAATTGAAAAATAAATTCTTTACCGGATATTATTAATTTTAATGCAGTCCGGATGCAGCTACTACTTACATAGAATCATCTGGTTTTTGAATAATTTTTCTATTGAGTTCGTGTTTTATTTAAAATTTTAATTTTAAATTTCGTAGGCGTTGTTTATTGATATTTTCAGGAACTGTAATCATTAGTTCTTCTTAAAGCATCATTGAATATGAAAAACAAAATTTTTTTGAAGAGTTTCACTATCTTCATCATCCCGTTCAACGTTACTTAATTCACTTTCAAATGTTGACCCCGAATCTGTGGCATTTGGTAGAGGAAACATGTGTGCAATACTAACATTATAGTCAGACCTAAACAAGAGCGGAAATCGTTGTATCTCATGTCATCTTATGTTAACGCTGAAGCGTCATAACTAAATAAAAGCGGCAAAGGCATGTCAACTGCTAATACAAGGCTGTAAAAAAATATAAAAATTCTGTGGTTTTTTGACAACAGTTAAACTTAATTGTGACACATATTAATTTACATATTTTCCAATAAAAAAAAACATTAATAGAATTCGAATTTCAAATAAAAACAATAGTGAAAATTACTCTTAGTTGCATAATGCTTTTGTAGATCTTATAAATAGATTTAGCAAGTGTAGGATATATAGTACACTCTCCTGAACTATAACAAAAAATATATGTATTTTTGATTGGCGACAGTTGAGAAAATCTAAAATTGTTCTGTACACGTTTACGTTCCGTTTTTTATATTAAATTTTGACAGGACGAGCCATATTTTATTAGAAACGATTCACGACCCTTGATTTTATTCACAGTTAAGTGACGGTTATTTAATTTAAAGAAATTTTGTAAATTTCATATAAAATTAGAATTTTATGCTATAAATTTATTAAAACAATAATCACACAATGCGGAAAACTCAATTGCAATTCTTCGATACCCTTTTCTTTATTAAGACTCATGCAACACAAAAAAATTTTAAATTTCTTCAAATAATTAAATTATTTTTTTTTGTTCATAAACTTTCCCCCTCCCGCCAGTCTTTAAATTTAGTATTCATAGTGTTTTCCTTCTGTAAGTATTTCTTTCATTTATTTTATATATTCTTAAAATATTTAATTTCTTATGCTGCACTCTGATTAATTTTCTTCAAATATTTTGATTTAATGTTTTTATTTTTCATTTTATGGTTGACCTAAAATCAAAAGATAATTTGCAAATGAAAAATTCATTCACATAAGCATTTATGTATATTATGCTGATACCCTGTACAATACAGAAGTGTAAAATATGTTTTTGTATAGTGTTACTTGCATATAAGCTTGCAACATTTTACGAAAATTATTTATAGAAATATGTATGTGCAGAACAATGTTGAATATTTGCAGGATAGATAGAAATAAAGTTAATAGAGTAGGCAATTAAGTTGGAAATTGGGTAAGAAAAAGGCTTATAGTTAGAGTTATACTCGAAATGAATAATTTAGTACTTGAAAGTAAAACTCTAATTTCTGAAATGAAGGTTTAGTATGGTGTTCTTAAATATCAATGATTAAAATGGACAACGAACCACACAGTGAGACAGCCATATGGAAGGAAAGACACTAATGACGTTTTCTTTTCTGAAAAAAGTGTAACAATTTCTGCCCTTTCAAGAAGGAAAAAGTGTTCATTTGTAAGTGTAAATTTAAAAATAACTAAATAAGAATGTCTAAAAGGTTTTTTTTGTGGCTTTTTGGATAAAATATATTTTTGTCAGCAAAAAAAAAAAAAACGACTTGTTTCGGAAATAGTTTCCCTTAAGTTCAATACAATTAGTTCATCGTCTTCCTAGATTTTTATTCCCACCAGAAAAAAAAAGATTTTACAAAGCTTTCAAAATGGGCGTTTGTTTATATGATAATATTTCCGATTGACTAAAATCCTTCGAATTTGGAAGCAGTAAATATTTTCCAAATAGAGGATGAATGTAGAGAGTATGCTAAATGGGGTAAGAGTTTTTAGCGTGATGAGGAAACAGTATTTTTTTTCTCTAGAAGAGGTCTTTTATCTGTCAAATAAATTTTGAATCCGTCCAAAGGTTCTGGATAATATTTTGCCGGTAATGGTTTTTATCCTTTTAAAGGTAGTCGATGTGTATGACACCGCGTGAATGCCCAAAAACCATGGCCGTGATCTTATTGGCCGTATACCTGTCTTTGCCTTCTTTTGAAGATACCCACTATTTTGGTTCTTATTTGATCTCTTGTGTGTTGCAAATGATCCATTTTTCGTGCACGGCTGCAAAACGGCGTAAAATCTCAGTCAAAATTTCCTTTGAGCCGTGTGAGTGCTTATCACCGCGTATGAGCAATAATGCACTCATTGCGCGACTAGCTTTTTTCATTTTCAAATATTCATGCAAAATCTGATATGGCCGCTCGATTGAAATGCCCACAGCTAAAGCTACCAAACGCATTTTCATTCATTGATCGTCCAATATGATTCCATGTGTTTATATCGAATATTTTTGGTATGACGATGATCTCATTTGGGAGACTTGAACGTTTGTGTTGTCATTTGCGCTGGCGCAACTACAATGAAACTGAGTAAATCAATTTTTAACCCAGGAAATTGATGTTACAGATTCCTTAGAGTATTTATAAAGTCTAGTATCTGCAAAGATCATCTATTTAACACATTTGCGTATGAAGAAGGAATATAACAAGATTTTTGTGATATTCTTCCGACGGGGTTTGTTTGAATTTGGAACGATTTTCCGTCATCCCACGTCAAATTTGGTTTATGAACAGACCGGTTTCGGCTTTGTGCCATCTTCAGTGTTCTCGAATACTAATAACAAGCAAAATATTTCTTATACCACGTCTGGCTAGTGTTGTAATTGGCTTTTCCTTATTTTTTCCTTAATAACCTGAACTACCAAATTTAGGACTCGAACTTGAGAAATATTAATTAAATTTTCACTTGTTGATTATCGTACAACCAATGACAAAACTTCATACAACCGGCGTACAACGATTCACCTTCGCGTACAACATGCTCTAGTTGTACGCGAAGCCACAGCGTTTGTGACTTTCTTAAACATTCATCCCATAGTGCACATCAACTTTAAGTTGTTTTGCAAAACCCTTCTGCTACCATGATTACTTTGGGTAGCGTATCATATTATAAAAATAATAATGGCAATATTGCATATAAAACATATAAATTGTAGACTTAAAAAAAAAACAAAGAAAACAATTGCAAGGAGCATGACAATTATTGGTTGAATTTAAAAGGAGTGTACTGTACAATATAGTAGATGAGTGTAGTTTGAAGAAAATATAAGACACATATTTAATATTTGAACTTTAAACGAATAATAACTTTTTATAAACTTTAAAGAAACGATTATAATGGAAATAACAATTATAATATACACCCAATCATTAAGAAAACCGTAAAGGGAATTATATAAAAAATACATGTAACACATGGTAAATTTGAGGATGTGCTTCATTAATAATATATAAAATGATATAAATTAAAAAAAAATAACTTTGTTTGTTGTGGCTTTAGTTGCTCATGTGCCGAATTTCATTGCTCGTTAAACCAAATCGCCAATATGATACAGGCTGAAAAGAAAATAGACGTAATCGAATCAAAATGTGCGTGAAATGTGAATGAATTGAGCCGACACTACGTTGTGTTTTGTTAGCGGCATAAATAATATTTTTCTTTTAGTTTTTGTTATTTTTCTTGCGCTTTCACAAAGAAAATGTATTTCATTTAAGCGGGATTTCTTTTAAGCGGATTTTCTTTTAAGCACAATAAAGTGCTTTGAAATTAATCAGAGCAAAATTATGAGAATTTAGATTTACTTGTAAGCAATTTTTTTATATCCTTACTGTATGCTTTAATAGAAAATTAATTTTAATTTAATTAAAAAAAATATAAATACTTTAGAATACAAAATAAATAAATCATGATGCAGACCAAGTTACTTTACACGTGTGCTATTTAATTGACAGCTTTTAATTAAAGTATCAAAATCATAATAACAATTATTTTTTGTTATACGTTCTAAAACAAAAAAAATTTGTAGAAAATTCAATGTTTTCCCACAATCGTAATAAAAAGACAGTATAAAAAAAAGAGTTGAGGGACACATAACCATAATTATATCAATTATATTATTATGTATATAATTAATTATATGTTGTGTTCGATGATTTTTTATTTAAACCAGATTGTTAAATTAAATTCTTTAATTTTTGCTCCTTACTGGGACACCCTTTAATTTTTATCCTAGTGTTATGTTGCAATAACAATTTGCAACTTCATGATGCTACTACACCAGAGCTGTGAAAACTGCAATCAATTGGCATTGAAATCAAAGTGATTTCAACCAAACTGATTTCATTCTTTGATTTCAAAATGATTTCAGATTTCAAAATGAAATCTTGACAAAAGTGCAGATTTTAGTGAAAAGTATAAAACAACAGATTCTAGTAAAAACTTCCACTTATATTTAACCAGAAAAATAAAAGTCAAAAAATATTTATTAATTTTGTGAATTTATTAAAAAAAAGTCAGAACAAATATAACATAAAGAAAACAATATAAAAAAAGTTATGTTTACCAATTTTACAAAACTTTAAACTTCAAACAAAAATTTACTTTGTTGGTAGTTCGAAATTATCAGAGTCATCTTTGTTTTTAGAAGAAGGAGTTTTATTTGAAGAGAACGAAGATTTTGATTTTGATTGTGATTTAATTTTGATTGCAATTACTGGATTTGATTGCAATTAAAGTAATTGCAATCAAATCGATTGCAATCAAATCTGATTGCAATCAATTAATATATAAATTAATTTCAAAAAATTGATTCAATTTTTTTTGTCGTATTGATTTCATGATTTCGAATTGAAATCATGAAATCAATTTATGATTTTGAATGCAACCAAAAAATTAGCAATCATTAACGAGAAATCATGTGATTGCAATTAAATCGATTGCAATCGTTTACAGCTCTGTACTACACAAGTCTTTATATGTATGTATTATGCATCTTTCTAAGTAATCTGAAATCATTCATCTGTGCGTCTGTCCGAAGTAAATACTTTCATATTTTTCAATATATTTCAATCTATTTATTTTCTCTTCTCTGCATATTTTGTTTGCTAATGTCCTTTACTATCATAAACTTGTATAACAAGACCCTTACATGCTTCCTTAAATAGTCTGCTAGATTGAAACCCTAAAAGATTACATATTGTAATACAATAATAACAATATCTAAACAAGGCAAATAGATGAAAGTAATTAAGAAATTTTTTATTCTATTGGTATTTGCTAAAAAAAATAGACTGGAGTGCAATTTTCCATATATAAAGATGCGTATACTTGATATTTAATTTGGTCTGCAGTATATCAAGTATACGTAAGTATATGTTAAATAACTGTTTTATGTTATAAGGCTTACTTAAATACAGTTTTAGTACATTCTGCATATAAAGGGAAATGAGAAATCATATTCCTGGAAATACTTTGCAGAATTGGACTGCCGTGACAGATTTACACGTAAAGATTTACACATGAAGCATTATTTTTGAGAAGCACATACGTTTTACTTAATTTCTGCAATAAATATCGGGTACTCACCGAATCGGTAATTTTTTTATATGGGAAAGGTTTGTATTAAAATAAAATATGAGCATTTAAAATTTAAATCCTGGGGAATAAACTGATAGTTTTTGGATATTAATCATTATCTTTAAGATGTGTATACGTGATATTTTGTTTTGATTTCAAATAATATCAAGTATATGGCTCTTCCATAAGTGTCAGAGGGAATACACATGGGGCTTATCTTAGTACCTTTATAGTATTTGTCTTTAATATACTTGTATGACATCATATCAGTTATGTTCCTGGGAATATCCCGATGATTATAGTTCATACATTTAGTTCTTTGACTTAAAAAATCGTTCTAATAATAAATTCGTTGCTTCAAACATATTTTTTTTAATTATAATTGAAATTAAAATAGATGTTTCGGTTTTAAGTCTAAAACAGGAAATATAGTTTACATTTTTATTGTGAATATTTATTATTAATTTCTCTTGTTTTTTTTTTAAGAACTATATATTTTTAACTTTTTATGATTTAAAAGTTATAATTTTAAATTTTCTGTACTTGAATTTATTGCCCTATTAGAATCGTTTAAAGGAAATTTTAATGAATTAATTTTAAAAATCCTGACTGTAGCATCCGACATGATTGACCAGAAAATATTTTCACATTATTATAAACTGTTACAACTTCGCAATTAATATGACAGTAATTAAAATGTTTAAAAAAAAAATTACTGGAGAAATATGCATTTATATATGGGCTAATCCTGCGTTACGGACATTACATTTGTACGCAAATTTGCTTGTTAAAATAGACATAACTTCCGTTTACATCGGTATATTTTCATAAAATTTTTGGCATAATGCAGCTCTTTAGAAGTACTTTTAAACTTATTTTAAATAAAAGGTTAACTGTTTTTGAAAAAAAAGTTGTGCTTGCTTAAAGTTCCGTTGTGGACGTTACAAAAAATGGAAGTAAATTTTAAGGCTTATGTACATTTGCATATTTTTTAGCGAATTTTGCACAATAAACAAAAAAAGTCCAAATACGAAAAAGTAAGTGGAATATATAACCACCTTAATTCGGTTCAGAAATTAAGGATAAGTAGTCCCGTTAAAAAAAATCTTAATTTTAGTCTGTTGCGGACGTTACGTTACGGACGTTACACTTTTTCCATCAAACAAAATTGTGTAAATAAAAAATATTCATGTATTCAAAAATGTTTTATTAATTTATTACTTACAAAAAAAAAATGCAATATTCCATTATTCTTATATTATCTTATATTTATTTATTCAACTATTTAACATTGTATTTTATATTTAATAGATCCAGCTGTTCGAGCTACTTTTATGGTATTGTCATTGGAATACCCACAAAAATAATGATAGGATTTAATAGCTGGAATATTTTTTACATTTAACCATGTTTTTGATATTTCGTCAGATGTAGTTTTGACATAATTTTTACCAACGTAAATTAAGGAAACGCCATTTATATTTTTTTTGCTAATTCATGAAAATCTGGAGCATTTTTTAAGATCAGATTTTGGGCTTTTACTAGTTGCCAAACTTTTCGCTTAACAACAGCTCCAACACCGTCCACAGCTCCTTTTCCATGAGAAGTAGCGAAAAAATTCCATTCGAAACAACTCACATTCCATTCTTTTACGAATTGTGGAATGTTTCTCAGAATGTACTTATTTTTAAATTGACTTCCACAGCCATCAGAAAATATCTTTATTCTATTGAAGGAATGAAGCTTTCCGATTTTTTTAATTAATAATTTTATAAAACAATAAACAGAATTTTTATTGTGCGACAGCTCATCACTTACAATGCAATAGGACTTGGCGCATGTACATACCAAGCATTACAGATTGGGGGAACTCATGTTATTGAAACACACTTTCTGTCACTTAGAGTTTCAATTTTTCGGATTTTTGGCAACCTAGAGCAATTTAAAGGCCAGATTTAGATTCAGCAGCTCCCATTCCACTAGAAACACCTACTTCTATCTCACAATATTAAGATAAAATTTTTGAGTATTTTCATGCCGTTGCGGACGTTACACACTTTGCCATTAGTATTTTTCAAAAAAAAGTGTAATGAAGGTATTTTTTTTTTTGTATCAGATGGAAGTGCATAAAAAACTCTGTTTATGAAGCTATTTTGAAAAACAAAATTATTAAAATTCACTCTCTTAAGTTTAAAAAACACTATTTTCCGTTGCGGACGTTACACACAGTGTACCCATTTTTAGTTAAAATTTTTAATATATATTAGATAACTTACAAACATTATTTTTACCTTAAATTAAAGAAAATTAAATAAATTTTAAGTTTTGCTAAGCGCCAAATGCTTAAACGAATGTTTTCCCCACTTTTTTAACCATGGCAAATACCATTTTTTTACAAGAAAAAATGAAAGCAAGAAGTACGTGTAAGTTGGCCTCTGCCAAGAACTAACAAACGACCGTAAAACCATATTGCTTATATATTTCGAAGCTTGAATATGTATCCTATTATTCCATTAACAAACATTTGGATTTTGGACAACTTTCAATTTCTACCTTTGGTTTAAAAATTTTCGGATTAGCCCATATGCAACAAGTAAACCAGTGCATATTGCAACTGTGTCTTGTTAAACTGTCACAAACTTTCGAAAGGAGATTTTAAGTTTAACTAAAAAAATCAAATTGTTTCAGTTAATTTGTTTTATAGCTTTGATGAGGTCAAACTGTGCAAAACAAGACTCATTTCAAAATAGTTGTTTAAGAAAATGGTTTTCAGCATATTAATAATATGCAACTGCTGCTTATTAAATAATTAAATAGGTTTTCTGAATACTTAAAAATTTGTGTGATGTTATTAATTTATTAATACTTGCACGCTAAAAAATAAAAAATATGATTAAAAATTTTTAACAAATATTTCCTTTTCATAAGACCAAAAATATCAATTTAATACGCCACATAAAAACCCAGCAAAAAGGGGTCATTGTCAAGAAACCACGATGCTAAAATCATTTAAATGATCGAAATTTGCAATGCCTCTGGTTCCTAATCTCAGTATTTTCGTGATATTTTTGGAAGCCTTTTTCTTCTTGGGATATAAAACTGCATGGTCGCAGAAGTACAAATTATCAAAAAATGGTTCAAAATCGAAGAGATGCGCCGAAGGCCATGGTATTAAAAGTTTCGGAGTTATACAGACTATATTTAGAATTAATATAGCTTTTGAGAAATAAAACTTAGAAAATTTAATATTACGCTTATTTACTTAGGGATTATGACAAAGTCCAATCATATTTTGTACACACTTATATTTGAAAAATTTCCAATTATGAAAAATTAAAAATTCAAAATTGCATAATTTACAAAAGGAAAAATTTCCGGTTGGGAGTATTTTTGATGGGGAGAAAATTTAATTGGGAAACCGAAAATGATAATTAATTTTTTTAAATAAGTGGGATAATAACTTTTCTAAACCAAACTAATATAATTTGTCTTCATCGCTTCGTGCTATGAAACTCTTAAACGCTGAGGAAAATTGTGCAATTTGTTAGAAATTGTACAAGAAGGAAAACAACTGGGTACCCGCTCTAAATAGGCCTAGCTACGCTTATTACTACGTTTATACGCACGTCTTATTTGCAAATAGAACTATTTGCAAATAACTAATTCACTGTTTATACGGGAAATTGCATACAGAACTTATGTTATTATTAGTGATGCCATGTGACGAAAATATGATTGTTTGGTAAATAAAACACAAAAAACGTTCATGAAGTGGCAACGTCTTACTTTTTATTTGCAAATAGTGTCGTTATTCACGACTTGTTAAGTGAGTTAATAAGTTACAATAAAAAGTTATACGGCAACATTCTTCTTTTTTATTTGCAAATAAGACGTTCGTATAAACGTAGTATATGATTATATTATTAGTCACAAATATTGTAACATGGCTGTGGCACAACTATAGTTTTATTACAGCACCTAGAAACAACTATCAACTATATAGGCAAGAGTGAATTTCATTTCCTACACACAATGCTCATAATAACGTATGATATAATTCTCATTTAGTTAATCTCAAAATTAGTATAAGTAATTCCTAATTATTAATTAAAACTCTAACTTGCTTTATCATGTGGGTGTTATATGATGACCGTATGTCACTATATATTGATCATATCTGATGGTTTGAATCGTAATTCTTTCTATTTTTTGTATGTATATGTATGTATATTCTTTTCCCAAAAAAAACTCTTCTCTCTGGTAATTGGTTTTGATAACTTTATCTTCAGGTATCATAAAGTCATATGATCAAAAGGGAGGAAAGAGAAAAACATATGCAAAAGAATAACAAAATATTTTTATCTTTAAGCTTGTTATAAAGTTACAAACAAAGTAGGAAAATTCTTATTAAACTTTATAACATACATGTCTCTATAAAGGAAAATTTTTGCATGTTCAAAGAAAAGTTTTTAAAGGTGTTCCTAATAAAGTATTTGAATGTTGAAAAGGGTTTTAAGGGTGTTTTGAGTAGAAAAGAACATGGAGCTTCCTAAGCTGTGATGGCTAGTTGGTTTTAGCGGTGTCTGAAAATTCATTATAAGCTGCAGCATTAACCGAAATTTGACTTTTCGCAATCGTGTCTATGAGAATTTAAATAATATTTAATTATTTTGCCATTAATAGTATCTGCCTGTCCTTGTAAGAGTAAGCTGTATATAAGATTCCTTTCTCTGTTTCCTTTTTTCTTGTTGAATATTTTTACTTCAAGTTCATTTAGTTTTGATACGGATATTTATTCATGATTTGAATATTTTTATGTTAAAAGATTTTTTTTTACTTTTTTGATGATTTTTCTTTCGTCATGCTTGCATGTTTGCCGGAATTGAAGAATATAAGCAAAAATATTTCTTTGTATAAACTTGGCTTTTTCTTTTTTTTTTACTTATCAATAAGCCATAACAAACTGTTGAAGAAATGAAATTGAAAAGTAAGTAACAAAGTTTTTTTTTTTCAATAAAGTCATCTAAAAAAATATATCGAATAAATGAAAGAGTTAAAAAAGAATTTTTATTGCATTAATTAAAAAAGTTTTATTGATAAAAGATGTCTCTTTTAGATAAAATAAAAATTAATTAAAATCAGGATAACAGTTTTTTTTTACCATCAGCTAGAAATTAAAAAAGTTTAGTAAATTACAGAAATATTAAAATTGTTTGGACAGTAGTCAAATGGGAAATAAAAATCAAATCTCAATATAAGCCAAGAAATATTAAAAACAGAAAAATACTATCTTAGACAATTGTGAAAAAATACTTCTTTATACTAAAACCACCTCTACGTGTGGATAAAATACACTCTACCCAGTTTTTTACACGGTTTAAGAAAAATCATTAATAAAGTAAGAAATATAAAAAATATTTTTAGAACTCCACACTTTCAATAGTAAATCTGCATCTAGATCGGCGATATTCAAACACACGCAATGGCAAAAATTCTGCCTTCATTAAAAAATCTCTGGAAATGGATAAAGGATACTGCCTATAAATAATGGCTAAAAATAAAATAGAAACGAACAATAATTCCCTGCAGGATATAAAAGTCTATTAGAACGATACATTTTAAATACCGATTCAGCATCTAAATCAGGGTTGGCCAAGTACATATTCTTACAAATGTACACTAATTAATTGATGATATTATTCGACCTTTCTCTTGATTAGCTTATTGAATTATAGTATATTAAGCTCGAGTTCTTTTTTTATAAAAACAATCGGCCGCATTCATAAAAAGTATTATTATTGATTTAAGGAACACAATTGTTATTGAACACTTTTCGTCTGATAAACAGTCATTATAAGTTCGTATTCATAAACGTGCAACAACAGATTTTTAGCTATTGAATTTTTTATATTTCTGAATGGAAATTATTTTCATTCTTCCTTTTAATATTAAATTAAGTTAAGTTAACAGATTAGTCGATTAATCGGGTAGTCAAGTAAAAATAATTGTTAACAGCCATTTTACGCCCAATTAATTAAATTAATTAAATTAATTTTACAAATTATCGAAAAGGAAATTAAACAGAAATTGTGTTGATAAAATTTATAAATTAACCCATATCATTAACAAATAATTCGAAGGTTATCCGGTTACCGAGTTTGTTTATGTTTTGTTCACATCACTTCTACAAATCCATAACTCAATTTCAGTTCATAATACCTTTTTTGTATTATATGTTAACATTAGCCTGCTGCTGCTCATTATTTGACCTGCGATATTGCACATATTCGTAAATATTATATTGGTCTATTATTAAAAAAAAATAGCTCACAATTTGAAAATGTATGTATGTTTCAATATTAATTGCAGTGAAACTTCGATATAACGAACTTCGTTATAACGAAAAACTCAATATAACGAATTTTTAGTGGAGTCCATTGAAAAAAACCTTTTTATTGCAAAGTTATTCACACAAAAATGCTCTATAGCTATAACGAAAAAATTCTGAGCTATAAAGCCTCTATATAGCGAAGTATTTTTTGAAAAGCCTCTATATAACGAAGTTATAATTAAGAAATACATACATAACATTTTAATATAACATTTAAGTGTGTAAGTCATTATCAAAAGCCTCTACATAACGAAGTCTTGAACTATAGCCTCCATGCAACGAAGTCAGAATAAAGCAAAATTAAATTTTAAGCAAAACGGGGAAGTCCCTTTTAAAATTGAATTTGAAAAAAAACTGTACTTATAACGATTTTTTCGTATGTCTTTAAATTTCGTTATACCAAGGTTTCACGATGCATATGTATAACGAATCAATAGCTATAACGAAGTATTTTTTGATCCCCTCTAGATTCGTTATATCGAAGTTTCACTGTATAAGACTTTTTTTCGCCAATATATGCGTTAATTATATATACATAATTTTCCAAAAATTTTATAATTTTAACATGTCCCCCCATTATATTATCAGTATGATACTTCATTAAATTTGTAGTTTATGGAAGGATAAAACTTTTCGATTTTATAAAAGGTTTATTGAATGTTTCTGAATACAGTTTCAGTTAATTTTCTTTATTAAAGGCTTAAAAAACTTTTTTAAAATTTTTTATGAATATATATTTGCTGTAGACGGACAATTTTATATAACTACATATTTGTTATTAAATTTCTTATTTATGCCGGCAAAGTCCAAAAGTCTTACTACCCATACAGAATTCCTGTTGTATACATTTTCCTCTTTACATTCACTATGGTCTTTTAGCAGAACATTGCAACTAATTTTTTTCATTGATTTAAATATTATAAAAAGAAATTTTTAGAAATTACTATATATATGGGAGAAAAATTAGCATTGAAAACATTGTTCTATTTTCTAGTTGCTTTTGCTTTGCGTCTTAACCATGATAAAACGTAAACGCAATTGTTGGGGGCTTAATTTTTGCTCCAACAGTTTGTGGCATAATAATTCTATTTTGCCTTTCTTTTACCTAAAACACAGAGGAAGCACTTATTATACCACAAATACACTGTTTTAAGAGATAAGAACATTAAAATGTAGCCATAACAGGAAAAGAAGGAAGGTAACCCAATAAAAATAAGTCAGTCAAGTCTTGAAAATTATTTTTAAGTATTTGAAATAGAAAAATAAATTACCGATGAAAAGGGCATTTTGCTTTCGAATCCTAGAGAATTTTTTAAGAGATCCATTTCTGTGTCCATGTAAAAGTCTATGTGAATGACAAAATTAACTTTTTTAAAAATCTACCCAGTCACTGTATCCCATTATTAATTACTACTAATCATACATAAATTTTAATTTATTATATGCTATTTTTATTTTGTGTAAAAATTGGAAATTTCTGTGCACTGTGCGTACATTAAGGCAAGGTGAAGTTTGAATGTCTTACCAAAAAAGCTTTCCGAGATATGAAACTGTAAAAAAGTGAGTATTTTAGTATCTTTTCACTAAATTACTCATCAATATTTTAGGGCACTTCTGCTGTAGCTACAAAGTTGAAATTTTATAAGTCTTAGTGAAAAAGTAGTCACAAATATCTCAATACTAGGGTACCTCTTATTTTTATGGGACACTGGAATTTGTATACAGACAGGTTTTAGTGAACATGTAATCAGAAAATTTCAAAAACGGCAAGGAAATGGACTTTGTTTGTAGTTCCACTGGAAGGTTGCAGAAAGTACTACTTTTTGTACGGGCATGCACCACACTAGCGACGATTGGAGAAGAAAACAGGAGTTAGATCTACATAAAAACATTAACCAACATTTATCTCCAATTAAAGTGTTATTTAATGGAATTTATGTCGACTTTCCTGTAAAAATTTATGATAATTGTTTTAAGGATTCTAGACTCATGATTCGTAAAATTAAGAGTAAAACAAGAATTTATAAATTGTGGGCGCTGAAAAGGAATATACAAAAATTAATCAGCAGTGGGACTATAATGAAAGCAGCTTTAGGTTAGATCTGAGATCTGTCAAGCAATCATGTAAATTTTAAACTTAAGCTTTAACAGGAACTCAAAAAAATCATTAGATCTTTATATAAAGATAAACTCAGTGTGTTAATTATCTGTAGCTTGAAATTTAAATATTATTTTGGAAAAAAGTATTATCTAGCTAATAACCAGTAGTAATGATTCCTTTAGGAATTAAATTACTCTCAATTACAAATTACAAGGAATTGTAATTAGTAATCGATTTCTTTCGTCCACAGCAAAGGAATTGCTTACTTTTTCAATTCCTTAGGAATCATTTCAAAAGTAATTTTTTTAATACCATTACTTTAACAATTTCTCAGAGGAATTGTAAAAGTAATTAAAAACTGAAAGTTCATTCACGAATACAAAATATGAAATTTTTGTTGTGGTCAAAGTTTAAAATCGAAACAACTCATTGGACATTTTTTTTCAAAGTTTTGTACCTTATTTTCTGACAAAGTTAATAAAAGAAAAATAGTTGGAAAGAAATATTAATTTTTTTTAATTTTGAAATTAACAATATATAAACAAACAGAAAATAGGTTTTCTCTATATCATAATAAATAACAAATAAACTATATCGCTTGAGGAAATGTGCGTTGGCTTTCATTAAAGTCAGCATTTCGAAGTGATCATAAGGTTTTGTACCTTATTTTCTGACAAAGTTAATAAAAGAAAAATAGTTGGAAAGAAATATTAATTTTTTTTAATTTTGAAATTAACAATATATAAACAAACAGAAAATAGGTTTTCTCTATATCATAATAAATAACAAATAAACTATATCGCTTGAGGAAATGTGCGTTGGCTTTCATTAAAGTCAGCATTTCGAAGTGATCATCGGAGAGAGCATGGCGTCGTGATGTATTTACAATCCCTGTAAATGAAAATAATCTCTCAACCGGCGCCGAGGACGTCAACGGAGTGTTTGACTTTCTAAATACTTTCTCTATCAGCGGCAATTCCTTAAATTTATTTAAGTTGTTAAAGAAAGGATCGACAATGTACATAATTAATTTCAGTTACAAAATATAATTCCTTGTAACTCATTCGAATTAAAAAAAAAACACTTTTGAAATGATTCCTAAGGAATTGAAAAAGTAATCAATTCCTTTGCTGTGGACGAAAGGAATCGATTACTAATTAAAATTACTGAGGAATGTAATTGTAATTATAATGTAATTGCATTTACCCAGCTCTGCTAATAATCTAACTTTAACCGAACAGCATTTATTGTTTCAACTCAAGTTAAAGCTGTTAGATAAAAATAAAAATCTAAATAAAAACAAAATATTTTAACAAAAGTTGGGGAGAAAAGTTGAATAAGTGAATAATAATTTTATCATCTATTTTGTTTAATATCGAGTAAAATTCAAACAATTTCAAGTGTGCAAGAAAACAAAGGAAATTAAACAAAAAATTGCGCTATCAAAAAAAATTATTTATTACAAAATGTAACCAAAAACCTCAAAATTATTGCATTAGCTGGATTACGAGCTTAATCATAAAAGAATTATTCTAGTATAATTCTCATTTCACCACAACTATTCCAAGCTCAAGCAAAACAATTGCTGTTTATGTAATCCATAAAGCTGAAGGTAATTTTTTCTCGTATTAAAAGCTTACATGCGAGTATTTACAACACACACTTATCTCCTTAGCATCGAACAGGAAGTAATTTGAAACTTGAGAATATAAAGGCAATTTAAAGTCTAAATTGGAAAGTATTCTACGGTATGAGACTGAGTATGAAAGCAGACGTAAGGCATTTAGTATATTTTTTATATATAATATGTATATAAAGAAACAAAAAATATACATAGAAATATTTAATTCAAAAAAATATGTTAAAAGCACGCATCGTTTTTAAGACTTTAATGGTGGTGTCACTAAGACTTTTGAAAATATAATAGAAATAAAAAAATGACTCTTGCCGGTATATGATCTGTTAAGGCGCCTGATTATTAACCAGTCATTATACATGATGAGTTTAAAAATAACTGTGTATTGAAATCCCTTAAAGTTCTTGGCTCCGTGCAGCTTGAGGTATTTATGGAATCTCCCTAACCCAATTCCTTCAAGTTGGTATGTCTCCGGAAAATCTTAAAGTAATTGCGATCTAAGAAGCTTGAAATTTCCCACTACCATAATTCCGTCCTCAATTATACTAGATGTAAGAAATATTTATTTCCTTTTGTAACTCCTACATTTTTTTACATACATTTTGGAAGCTATTTAGAGTTTATTTAGTAGTTCCTTTTTGCAACTGTTTCATTTTATGAACATAATTAGAAATAAATAAAGTCAAAAAGGACTTTCTACTCCGTGGTATGTCAAAATCGGACTTCGCTTTCCTAAGCTTTTTTGCATTGTTTAATAAAGTGAAACTGGTTTTGAACAAACCAAAGAACAGTAGAACTAATCTCCCGGCCCGAGGCCTGGCTTGGACATACCGCAGAGGGAAATGCCTTAAGGATAATGCAGAACCCGATTTCGTTCATATCATTAAAGACGAAAATGCTTGCGTCCAACCGAAAGCTTGCTTTTACCTTTTGTGTTTTTAATATTTCTAATACCGTGGGGATAAGTTTAATACTTCCCTTAAACCTTGTTATAAATTTACTCGAAATTAATTATTTAAACTGGTTTGAGTATTTTAGTTAAACTATAGATATTGTTAACCAAGTGAATATGATTTTGATTTATGGGCTCGACACCCGCATTTTCCGTGCCGCCACAGAACTCGTCAGTATTCGAGTCTAACACTTCGGCAGTTTTTTTTAATCATCATTACTATTTTAATATTCTATTGTTTGTTGTTGGGTTAGCTAGGTATATGCCTGCATTTCATTGACGCTAACCAAATCTTCAGTACTATTTTAACTAAGGTTATATTAGAAGAAGAATAGGAGAAGCTTTTATTCCTCATCAGTCATGTTTTTTTTTACTCATGAACGAAGTTTGCATGCTCTGTTGCATCTACTTTTATCTACTATATAAAAAGCGTCTCTTACGGACAAATTTTTTCTAGGTGATAAATGTTATTATTGTCGTATTCACTTCTTATTAATTTTTTTACCTATTTTTGCTGAAAATTTCGTGCAAACTTTTAGCTTATTTTTTCTAGTCTATATGGCTTTACTGACATAATTTTGAGTTGTACTCGTTCTTGTTACTATAAAAGGCAAATGTACTTTAGGTTTTTTTTTGTTGTTGAAAATATTAGAGGGAAACACAGGAGGGAGAGATTGCAAAAGGAAAGAGAAAAAGTCTGTCAATCATAAATGTCAATTGGTCTGAAAAGAAAATGACCTGCATTTTAGTTCAATTCTGTATGTCAGCTGATAACTTTTGCCCTTGTGTTGGTTCAACTGAAAACATTTTAAATAAAGCGAATAAAGAAGTGTGAATGCATTTTACAATCATTTAAAAAACAGCCAGTCGTGATATCCAGTTCATAAGGTCACTAGGTCATTATTTTGACACTATAAATATTTCCTAAAAAAAATCAACATTGCAATGCTGGCGTTTTGCACAATAGTAATAAAAATTAACAAAAACCTTCATACAAGCTGTATTTTGAAGTTGTAAACAATATAAGACTGAAAAAATAGGAAAAGTTCACAGTGCCCATATATTGTCAGAAGGAGTCAATAAGTCGGTGCAAACACATAATTTTGAAATTTTAATTTAGACCTTTAAAAAATGAAATTCCGGAATATCCTTAAAAAGACTAAGGGCACCTGAAGCGTATACGCATTATAAACATGATATAGAGTATGTAAAGAATATTACTCATACGCTGGGAGGCTGTCTGTAATACGAAACAATATTATTGATACATTTCGAACTATTATTGATATATTTTGAACTATTGCCTTCCATACGGCCATCGTTTGAGTTTGTAGTTTATTCCCTGTTGAGCTTATTGCAAAGTTTTATTAACTTCGCTTTTATATCGACTGCGTCATGCCAGAAATACACTTAAACAGCAATTTTTACATTAATTAAAATTAAAATATAAAAAAACAAAAGTTTCCCGCTCATCAAGTTTCTCATACATTCTTGTTGAATGTGCAACATTTTTAAAGTGAATTATTTTCTTGTTGCAGATCATTCAGACAACAAAATCTTGTTAATTAAATCTGCCTGTGCAAACGTTTCCCTCTGTTTATACTCTTCAGACCCTTAGGAAAGAGTATAGTTGTTGCGACATGTTGTAGCATGCAGTTTTAATTTATTTATTAACTATTTTTAAGTGGGTTTTCATTTTTGTTGAAGCACTGATGTTTTTCTTGCATGCATTTATTGAATTAAAAGAGCAATAGTTAATAAATGGCTTATTTTTTATCACATTCCGTAGGATTTAATGCTTGTTAAAATAAATTTAAAGTTGATTTATGTTTAAATTGAAATATGTATATGTTCTTGCTGCTGATTTGTGGTCGAAGCATTAACGATTAAAATAAATAATTATAAAGCTATTTTTCTCCATCATTATTTTTTTTAACTTTATATTCAGAAATTTAAAACAAACAGTTCAATTCTTAGGAATTTTTTATTACAATTAGCTTAAGTTCGTAATGCATAACATTTCGTTTACACACTAATATTGAAAAATATTTTGTTTTTTATTCACAAATTTTTTTTTATATAATTTATATACTTAAATAAAATAAACTAAATTTAATTTCTTTTGGTCTATTATGACCTTATTATTATGAATAATTACTCCCATTATTTTTGGAACAGAATATCATTCATATGGCTGCCGCTCTTGACGTTTTAGTAGCTTATCCCTTCAGCTAAATTTTCCTAGATATTGTTGAGAGTTCCTGGTGCTATTTCACGAATGTCTCGGACGATATTCGTATCGTTTCCGGGTTATTCATATACATAGCATCGACAACACACCACATAAGAAATGTGCCTCGTCAGAAAAGACGATTTTATGGTAAAATTCGATGTGCGATTGCAAATGTTTTTCAAGCGTAAAGCGACTCGTTTTGGTTCTCGAAAAGGTGTGGTACTGACTGATAGTCAATATTTCGGATAGAGAAAATTTATAGATATAAATTGATATAAAAATATGCTTTTTGGTAAAAAATATACTATTTGGACCATCCGTTCGATTGAAGTTTTCCTAATGATTTGTTTGGAGGAACAGTTAACTATGTGTAGGAACTAGATCACTCCTTCTCAATTAATTTGATTATGTTAATCCACACTTTGGGAAGAAGTTTTATTAAGGAAACAATTCTTGGTTCTAAACTACTAAATTCCAGTTTCCAGATCTTTATAGAGGAGTAAACAAGAATGGAAAAATCAAAACCATCGCCCTCTGAAAAGTATCGTGGTATTTCCCTGAATTATTTGATACCCTATAGGTAAATTTATATTTTTTCCTAAATATTAAAATCTTTCATATTTTCCTAATTTCAACCGATGCTCAAATTGGTGTTATGAGTTTAAAGTGTGCATGAGGTGTGTACCAAAAGTAACCTGACTTTTTGGTTTTATAAACAAATATTTATTTTTTGATTAATATTCAAAATAATTCCTCTAGGATGCTTTACCCAATCCTTCAAGGACTTCTGGTAAGCATTTTGTGTTATTGTCTTAAATTTGTTCATCCATGTGGTCCTTATCACTTGAGTCGTTGAAAATCGTCATCCTTTCTAGGGTCTATACAGTTTTTGAAATATTAAAACGTCGCAGAAGGTCAAATCTGCTAAATTTGGTGCTTGCAACATGACTACGATGTTGTTTTCGAATAAAATAACCAGGAGAATTCTATCAAATATCATAAAACAAAGTGGGTGTGGTATAATTATTTATATTGAGGACTTATAGTTATATTGAGAACTTAAACATTTCGATAAATTCCATAATTTTTTTTGTGCTTTTATTTTAACTTTCCGCGACTTGTTGCTTTTATGCAACAATTTGATAACATACTTTATATATAATTTAACAAACATTCAATATGATGGAAAAATATCAAATAATTTTGATTCTCGTTAAAAAAGTTTTAGGCTGCTATAAAAAACAGTACCCTATACTACACAAATGGCTTGTAAAAGTAATTTTTTGATCTGTTTGATGAGCCCTTGGTGTAGTTTACTTCACCCTTATATTAGCAGGCCTACACTCGTAATATGACGATATGTGTATGCACATATGTATGTATGATGAATGGTTATTTCTTTGGATTTTCGTCTTACTTCCATTAGAAAAGAAACAATTTATTTTATAAAATTGTATTTGTTTATAAGCAAATATAATTTTCTGCAAATGATACTGGATGAGCATTGAATTAACGAAAAAATAATACAACAGGTTTATAAAAGACACCAAAGGCTTAAATTAAAAGTAGGGTTAAGTAAGAAACATTTTGTTTGTGGTATGATCATGTTGCTATTTTGTGAATGATACTGATTTCACAATTAAGTGGCATTTTAAAACTAGTTTCTTGCATCTAAATCAACCTAAAAAGCCCTCCAAAAATTTTATGGAAATGTTAAAAGGCCAAATTCGGATCAATTGCTATTATTTCAGCCTAGGGGTATCATTGAAGGACATTCCATTTTTTAAACTACATCACTGATTTGAAAATTATTTTCGTTATATTATGCAAAGATAATAGTTTTGCATTAAGTGGGGACTGGTTATTTACCACTGGTAGTAAACCGTAAATGTTACAAACTTCATTTTTCCATATGTGAATGTAATTAAATAAATTATTAATTAAAGAAAAGATGTACTTAAATACTCGTATAAGGAATTATGTTTTTAAATAAAGCTTCCAAATCGACAATAGACTTTCACAGATTTGTAAAAGTAATTCAGATTTTTAATAATTTTTTTGTCAACTTGACTTCTTAAGAAGTTTAAAAGATATACTACTGGATTTTTGGAATCGATAAACATGTCGTTTCTTGAGAATGAATGTTATTTGTTTTTCTCTATAAAGTAATGTTCAAAATATTTGGAAACACTAATAATATTAGTAATTGATATCATAATAATTGTAATAATAATTATTATAATTTGTTCGCCGCAATCATATGCTATCATATAGCTATCGCTGCCATGTTAAAAACTTGTCTTTTTCTCTTTGGGCGTATTACTTTTTTTTGGGCATATTACATTTTCAATTGTCCTTTGCAATTTTTTAGAAGCCTTTTGACAGCCCTACGTATATCTATTGCACTTAAAAATTGGGGTTGGAAAATATAAATAAATAAATTTCTTATTAATGAATGAATTTTTCGCATTTTCCTTTACCATTTGTCTTTTCAATTTAATTAAAATATTTTCATATATTATGCCTGAATTTGTAAAGCTAAACTCCATGATGGAAGAAAGTGAATTGAAAAACTGTATTAAAAGATAAACGGAAGGAAACAACCAACTTGAAGTATTTTACTCTATAACTGTATTAATAGTAGATACACACAGAGTGGAAGAAGCCAAATATAAAGCTTCACAACCATCATTAAATGTTATTACCTATAAAACAATTCATTTTCCCAAATGCCTCTAGAATTTCAAAAAAAAAAAAAACAAGATAAAAATATGCTTGTATATTCTTAGGGGCTAAATTATAATCAAATAATATTATGCTTGCGAATATATAAGTATCACTTGTTATTAAAATTCAAATATAATTAATTATAACAGTTGTTGCATGTTACTTGGCAACTGGAAAAATTAGGGGTAATAGTTACAGGAGCTCATTTAAAGCAGTATATAAATAAAGCATAATTTTGGGAAATTTTTTTATAAAATTATTTACAAAGTAGATTTGGCACAATAATGTAATTAGATTGTAGTATTTTTAGTGCAGAAATATTTTTGTGAATTTTTTTACATTTATAATTTGTAAGCATTAAAACATAACAACATTTTTGTTACTAAGCGTTCTTTTAGGATTATAACATTTATTTTGCAACATAATGTCTTTTTACAGTGCATACTTTTAGGAATTTAACAAAATGTAAATACTAAATTTGTGGTATGAATAAGTTTTATGTTTGTGCATACTTTTTGGAGCTAAAAATTATTTTTTAATATTAAATGTGCAGTATTATTTTTTATATTGTTTTCTAGGAAGTTATTAAAGCTACTAAATTTTTAGCTTCAATTTTAATTGTGTATGTGTGTGTGTGTTTTTTTTTTTGAAGACTAACAAGTTTTGTACATTAAACTTTTTTTATTATTGCTATAGTTGTACATACTTTTAGGATTTTAGTGCATATTTAAAGCTTTAAGTGTATGGTATTATTGTTAATACTGTGAATTTCTTACTAAACGTGGCGGCCACAAGCAATCAAATAGTGATTTTATTAGGATTTGGAATTTTAAGCATTACCTGTGCTAAATTTAAAACTTTATTATTATACTCGCTGTTATTTTTATTTTACTTCATCATGTTTTTGTTATCTAAAATTATTTTAAACATAATGTATTTTATTATGACAAATAGGTTCAACAAATTTTCTTGAATTACATTTAAATACTGGTCTGATAAATATATATATATATATATATATATATATATATATATATATATATATATATATATATATATATATATATATATATATATATATATATATATATATATATATATATATATATATATATATATATATATATATATATATATATATATATATATATATATGAATATTGGAAAAATCCAGATGGTTGACTTGAGTTACAAATTTGATTTTTATCACTAAAGAAAACTAAGTGATTTTCATAATTTTCTTGCACTCAAGTTGATGTCTAGGTTGTTAAATGCAATTTAAATAAAACCTTTGGAAAATTTGCTGGTAAAGATAATCGTTATACATATATCATGTGGAAAATGGAAGTAGTATAAAAATATGACGTTAAAATTCCAACTGCTCTGTGCCACTCCGGATTCAGTCATATGATTAGTCTATTATTTGTTTGCTTAGAGAGTAAAGAAGTCAACTGCAATCAAATAAATGAACGCTTACACCGCTGTTCGACAAGAAAGACTGTAGCGTAATTTCCCTTACTAGTCTAGGTATGCGCAGTCTGTCCAGAGTAGGGTTTGGGGTCCGGGAATTCCCGCCCGAGAAAAATTTCGCCGGGAAATTTTTTAAAAATTCCCGGGAAAACGGGAAAAAATTTTGATTATTTAATACGATAAACTTTTATTTTTCCATATTTTTATTTTTAATTTTATTGAAATAAAACATTTTGTATAATAAACAAAATATTTTGGCTAAATAATTTCATACGAAAGGAAATTAATTTTCACAACACGCTGTTTATACATAAACTTTTCTTTATTAAAAAGTAAAAAGTTAGCAGCACATGAGAAAATAGGAAAACAAAAAACAGCTGTCAAAAATCCGTTCTGGAGATGTCAGTGGAAGTTTTGGATCCAATAAAAGATGCTGTTGAAGCACTAAGTCGACGAGATTCTAATCTCTTAGTAGCTGATGCTATTATAAATTCACTGTTTGATCAGATTTTGTTAATAAAAACACCCCTTTCTGAAAAAATGGCTAAGTCAATCAGAGAAAAAGGTGATCAGAGATGTAATGATAAAATGTTAGCATTAATAAATTATTTAAAAACTCCCTATGACAATTCTAAAATACCAAAAACTTTGTTAAAATTGTACGCTGATCCAATATATAAACCCCTGTTTGATCACTTAATTTCAGAAATGTCCAAAAGTGATAGTGATGTGTCTGAAACCCAATTCGACAAATGTTTCAAGATGAAACTAAAAAATGTCATAGACAATGCAAAGGCTAATAAAAAAAAAACCGAATCAAGCCAATTTGTTAAAGAAAGAATTTGCTTTATATGAAGCGAGCAATATTCGGACAAAAAATTTAGATGATTTATATAATGCTCTGTTAACAATAAAGCCAACATCAGTGAATAGTGAACGGGTTTTCTCTGTTGCTGGGAACTTTGTCACAAAAATTCGAAATAGGATGTCGGGCGAATTACTAAATGCTTTAGTCGTATTAAAAACTTATTTTTCATCTAAGGCTTGAATTCACAGTCATTAGTTAACCATTAGTTTAGTACACTCCCATAAGAAATAACATTGCTGAATACGTTGTCAGCTGTTAACTAAAGACTGTGAATTCAGGCCTAAGTGACGTACAATTTTTTTTTATATAAAAATTATTTTTTTATATTTTTTTATTTTTAATTTTATTTTAATGTATTTCTTTTTAAACTAAAAATGATCTCAAGTTATTGAATTAATGTTATGTTTTTGTTTTCAATGCAGAAATTAAATTGTTCTTTATTATTTAATTTTAAATAAAAACTAACTTTTACAAAAAAAAAAAAAACATCCTAGGCCATAAATTACTTGTTTTTAACAGAAGAAATCCGGGAATTCCCTAACCCTAGTCCAGAGTCTTCAAAGGTATGAACCTGTAGTAAAAAACGGTGATATTGCATATAGTCTGAAGAAATAAGTACTTCAGGTTTTCGTGTATATACGACAAGGGGCGAAATTGGTTGTGATAAATACCTCAGATATCAGTTGACTGGTTATTATTGCTTATTTAACAGGAATAGTAAATATAGAATATATTTCGTTGAAATAAATACTTCGGATATTGATCAGTTAACTACAGTGTGTTCAATAATATCGTATTTAGTGCAATGAGTTAGATACTACATATTTTAATACGATATAAATGCTCCAAATAATGGTCGTCTAACGACGGTATGTTTTCATTACATGAGAAAAATATCCCGGACCTTATTTATCGATTGATATATGGGTTTGTGATATCGGTCGGTTACCAACGGTATGCTCAGTACTATAATTTAATTATTAGAGTAATGAATCGTAAAGGAAATAATAATAGAGGAGAAATCATCGCATGTAAGAATGCGGTTGATGAGGAGCGAGGAACCCTTTTCCGTAATGGAAGATTTTTTACAGGAGTTTTTGAAAATTTCCCTTGCAATCAGCACTCTTAGTGTATATGTATTATTAATTGTCTACGTTTAGTTAATAATAGGTATACGTAATTGATATAATTTTTTTTACGTTATGCCTTCCAAAGAATTTTAAATTTCTTCCATTTCGGCCGTAAGAGGTTTAATTTCTCGTTAAATCGTAAACTTACTTCCATCATTTTCAAAATCTTTCTTAATCCAATATTACTACTAAGAAATTTTGATATTGTAAACATAATTCAAATAGTAATCTTTATAAAGAAAATCAATCTATTTAAATATATTTAATTTAAATAATTAATATTTAAAATTTCTTATTTCGGGATATTCTCCCCAACTAATTGTTAAAACAATTAGAGTTTTTAAAAAATGTTTTGTTAATTGTTTTAACAACTAGTTGTGGAGAATATCCTAAAATAAAAAATTTTCAATATTAAGTATATAAAATAGGGATTTTATTTTTCATTGTTCCTTGATTGAATACAAACATTAACGACCTATGGGCGTTTAATAGTAAACATGTTGCAAGTCTCACAAGACTCACATTGAGTATAATTGTTTGTTGTGTTGTCTGTATAAAATATAAAATTCTAATCCTACTATGATTATGTTATGATTATATAAAATACTGATTTCTCATCTTGTAATTGATTCGTTTGGTATAAACATACGAGGTTGAATGTTTTCAAACTGTTTAAAGTTAGTTTAGCGACCAATGAACAGCTAAAGCCACAACAAACAATTTTATTTTATTAATCTTAAATTATCTTCATAACTCTAAATATAAGTTAAGCTATTAAATGTTTTTTAATAGTACTATAGTATTGTCAAGCCCAAGACAATTACCCATGGCATTTGTGCATATATTCAGCTGTACTTTGTAAATATTTCCTAGTAATAATAAATAACTAAATAATAATACTTTTTTTATTCTTTAATATTATCTCCTATTCAATCTTAAAATGTGCATGTACTTCATCTTTCCACGGCTTCTACTATCATAAATTGTTTTGGTTAAGAAAAAAATCCTTTTGTTTCTCATGAACTTTTTTTTATAATCGTGTAGTTATTTTAACTTTTTGCAGTTTAATTTTTGTTGTTGTTGTGATTTCTTCCCTTTTTTAATTCTTTAATTTTTCCTCCAGTCAAGATATTAAACCACAGCATTTAATTGTCTTTCAGAGAACTTGAAGGCCTTTAAAAATGCCAAGTTGAAATAAGAATTTGTTTTCAATATATTTTACGAGAAGAAAGTTTGAAAAACTTTTTTAAATTCTCAGACTTTAATTTTGAAATAGAGAACATTGTAAAATATAAATAACATGACCCGGGTTAAGCTTTCATTTATTTTTCTTTATTCAAGTCCTTAAGAGAAGAAACTTTTTGTTTATGCTTAAAGAAAACTTTTGCTTTTAAGTGAAATTAACACAAGTTGTATCAGTTAAGATAATCTCTTGATTTGTTTTCGTCTACATTTTTATTGTACGCTTGGTGTCTACAACTCAAGTGCCAAGAAGGTTGGTTTATTTAAAGCAACAAAGAAAGTCCAAAGAATTTATGAAGTTATTTTCAAATCAAAACACGGGTGATAAGGTTTCATTTTATGTAACGAGTTTTTAATTCAGAATGAAATATAAAATATCTGTAATAATTTAGTTAAAGGTACAATGAAATGTGCCGGATAAGATCGCCATCAATTTTATTTTATTTGCATATATTTGAATTTATTTAATTTTAATTTGTTTTAATTGATTTGTTACGGGCCACCCTCTTATAGACTTGTTACAGTTTTGCCGAAGCAACAACAAAATACATGCATATTCTTATTAGTTTCGTTGGATCAATATGTTTGTGTATTGTTGTTGGTATATTTATTTTTTGATCTTCAGCAGAAGCAAGTAAAAGGAATAATGTCAGTAACGATTGCAGCGCAGCAGTAGTTGTTTACTCCAACCTTCCATTCAGCCACTGCATTGTTGTTGACATTCCTTTTGCTTAACGCTAATGCCGTTAGATTTTGTTTTGCATTTGGTAGTCCAATAATAAATATTTTGTAAATAATAATCAGTTGATAAGAAGAAATAAAAGAATAAAGTTGTTCAAGTAATTCGTACTTGAAACAAAAATCGGGTTTTTTCTTTTAACATAAAGTGAACTACCTAAACAAAGTTTCTATGATACAAAATGCTTTAATAAGTCCTGTTTCACACACATCAAGTTTTCTTGATCAAGTTTCAATTCAGCTGGGAGAGAGATAAAGAAAAGAATACATACTCTCCCTATCGCTCTCCCGGCTGAATTGAAACTTGATCAAGAAAACTTGATTTGTGTGAAACAGGACTAAGATTCGAAATTCATCCAAAGAAAATTAACCGTGTAAAATATAAACTTTGCCTTTTAACGAAATTTTAAATAGTTTTGTACGATTATGCCAAATTAAATCTTTTAAGAGAAACTCATTACTTGACCACTAATTCCAGTGACTGTATGGCATAAGGGATTTTTGTATCCTATGTCCTTTAGGATTTAGATTTTCATTAGTAAGTGTAAATTTACTAAAAAATACTTTAAGAAAATAACAATTTCTAAACTAGAACGTTACCTGAGTTTTTTTAATTAAAGCTAGCCGTTTTCTGTGAAAGTGCTGTATGTCCATTTTAGAGATATTTAAGGAAAAATATTGGTAGGTATTGTTATGCTTATTTTATGTTTTCCAAATATTAAATTGATTTAATTTTATATAATGATCTTTTTAAAATATCAGCTTAAAAAACGTTTGGTGATATCAAATGGACATACACCACTTTCAAAGTTAACAAAACATGAAAACCATTTATTGATGAAATACTAAATATGGAATTTAAATTAAACCAAACAATTAAATGTTTATTAAATATTATATTTATTAAACATCTTGTCCTTAGCAGCCTTCTTGGTTGACTGGCCTTAGAAAATTTTCTAATTGCGATTCCAGTTTTAGCTAAAAATTATTTATTAGTGTCAAATGACACTAATAAATAATTTTTATTTTTGGATGTATGGCTTTATTAACTACCACAGTTACTTAATATGGGTCAACACTAGCCTATTGTTAGAGGTTACATGAATTTTTAGTGTGATTTTTTTGTCACAAGTCTATGGTAATAATCAGCATTCCAGGGTACACATTGATTGTTGCAGATGCTAAAAACACAATGCTTAACCTGAATCAGTTTCTTAACAGTGTTTTTTTTTCACCAAACCAAAATAAATGATACGTCTGGCTTGCATTACAAAGTTAATTTGTTGTTCAGTCAAAATTACATTAAAAACCCATTTATCAAACAGAAATTGACGCCATAGATTGAAACAACTCCTCGATGTGGCATGAACTCTCGGGATTATTATACTTGATAACCAGAATGTTTGCTTTGCATTTTATATATGGAATTTTCTTCTTATAGTATTCTTTATATCTAAATAAAAATTCATTGATTCTTAATTTGCGTATTAAAGATGTATAGAGACCAAAACTGCAGAAATTTCTTTTCTATAAAATCGTTATAGTTTTTCTTTTCATCTGTTTTTTTTTATATAAAAGAGAAAAATAAATAGCAGAGTGTTTGCAAGTGTTAAAATTTATTTGAACCAAGAGCATGTTGTTCAGGTCATAATGTTGCTTAATTTATTGCCCAGCAGATGTGCTAAAACTGTTGCAAATTTTTTTTTATATTTGGCTCAAGGTAATTGTTAAATAATATTGTCCAGACTGAACTGGAAGAGGAATGTTCTATTTGACTCCAGGCAATTGTTAAATAATATTGTCCGAAAATGAACTGGAAGATGAACTTTGTATTTGAAAAAGATGAAGGATCTGCTACAAAAAAAAGGAAAACTTAAAAGCAAATTTTCTAATAAAATTGTTCTTGAATAAACTATTTAATGAGGGAAACTTTGACAATTACGTGCAATTTAAGTATGTTTAGGCACCTCAAGCATTTTTCACTGCTTAGGCAAATAAATAAGAGAAATTACTTCTTTTATTTTCTTTATTAGTATGTCTTTCAAAGCGTATGAGTAATTAATATTAAATATTAAATAAAATATTAATTATACGGACCTGTAGGTGAAAAATTAATGATGTTTATCTTAATTTTTTTTACAGACTTCAGCTGAAAATAACCAAATATCTATTGTATACGAACTGGAGGATACTTTATCACATGTAAGTTTTTTTTTCCCACTAATTTTTTTTATTGTATCTTCATTAAACTGAACTAACAATAAGTATTCAAATCTTAAATATAAATATAATAATTAGGCCCAACCAGTGTCGGACATAAACTTAGTGATAGTAATTAAAAATAAATAAATGTCGCATTAAGTACAAGAATATTTTCAAAAAATTTCATCTGCAGTGTTGCGTACTAAAGCCGTAGTATCCCTCTTTTTTAAGCGGATGCTTGTTACGAGCAAGCAGATTAGGATGGGACTCGAGTTTTGTTAAATATTTGCCTGCATATTTTGCAATTTCAGCGGTCACAAGTGGAATATTTAAATCACGATGTAAAATTGAATTTTTCATGTACCATGGAGCCGATGTTATTAACCTTAAAATTTTGTTTTGCATTCGTTGGATTCTCTCTACATTGGAAGCTGAAGCAGTGCCCCATAGCTGAATTCCGTAACACCATATAGGTTTCAAAAGCGACTTGTATATTAAAAGTTTACAATCTAGACTGAGGGTAGAATTTCTACCAATCAGCCAATGTATCTGAGTCAATTTGAGTTTTATTTGTGTCAGCTTAGATTCAATGTGGTTTTTCCATGTGAGGCGTCGGTCGAGGTGTATACCAAGATATTTCACCTGTGAATGTTGAGGAACAACTTGATTGTTGATTCGAATGGGGGAACAATCACATGTAAGTAACGATATTTACTTCATGCATTTTCTTTTCTTAATGTATTACTGAAAACATCTGTATTCATAGATTGAATTAGTGTGGATGTATGTGTATTTGTTTACTTTTAAATCATTAATTGTTGTTTTCCCTGTTTTATTTGCTAATACATTTAAATTTCACTAGATTTTTTATTTATGAAAGAAAATATGTTTATTCTAGCAGAAATAGAGAAATTTTTAAATTTTTATATTGACTTCGTTAGAATTTCGACTGGCATCGTCTGGAAATTTTTTATTACAATTATCAAATGTAAAGCCAATGTTTCAAAAAATATAAGTTTTTTCTGCCAAAGTTTACATAGATTTAACAAATTATATATTAACGATAATATGTAACTTTTATTCTATTAACGAACTTTAGGCCTTGTTATAAAAAGTAAATAAATTGAATTAAAATTTTTTTACGCCTCTTTGGGCGTATTCTTCAGGAAAAAATTTTGTATAAAAAATGTAACAACAAATGAAAAAATTTAAAATTGGTTTTACATACATACATATACATACTTACATAAACAAATTGAAAAATTTTAAACAAATATGGTATGGCCTCTGCAACCATATACACAATTTTCCACTTCTCTATCAAATGGTATAAATTTGTAGACGTGAACAAGATCAAGATAAGGTAAGGGTGACGGTATTCACCAAAATCTTAATTGTACCTTAGCTCCGTTGGAAAGCAAGTCCTTGCGTAGAATTCTTCATAGTTGTAGAAAAGGCTTTCAACTGCTTCTGCTGTTCTTCTTAATAATAATTTAATTTTATTCTTCTCCCAACCAGTCATAATGAGATGGCTCCTTGGACAAATCTGCTAAATCGATTTGATAAAAACTTAATCTCTTAGAAAAAATAGCATTTATTGCTGTTATTACTGCTTCAAATGCATTATAAGCAAGAGTTTAAACTTATTATCTGAAGAAGTTATCAAGAATAATAATTAAAATTAGAGACGATATTTATAAATTAACACTTGCAAAAAATCTTCAAGTGAAATTAATCGTTTTGGCAAATGTTCAATTAAGAATCAATATTAAAACTTAAAGAATTTATTGAATTTATTCTTTGTCTTTCTAATTACTTTTAGACCTATTGAAAAAAAAATAAAAAATACTAAATATTTTCAGCCAAAATGAAAACATTAATTAACACACAAGCTATTAAAGACTCATGGCTTTTGTTGGCATTTGTATAAATAAGTGTTAAACCCCTAAAAACTATGCAACCAAAAATGTATTAAAGTGCAGACTAACACATAAACTTTCGCAAATAAAATTTATTTAAATATTTTCCTTTGTGCCATTTGTTTAGTATTTGTTTGCTATAATTAACAACAAAATAAAAAAGTGTTGGCAAAATTTATTATAATAAATTAAAAAGTCTATTTTAGGTAAATCTATATATGTAAGTATGTACATATGTAAGTAGTTGCTAAACTTTGTTTCTATATACAAGACTTCAAATACAAAGACGTTTGTACGTACTTACTTCTAGGCTGATTGCCAAAGCTAAGAATTAAATAATGATAAAGTTCAAGACTGTTGGCTTTTTTATTTATTTTTAAAAGGAAATTAAAAACTAACAAAGATTTGGATATATCTTGTTATATATGTACATACATATATATAAATAAACATATTAAGGAAAATTATAAATACACCAAACCAAAGTTGAAAATGTTTTCTAATGAAAGAGAAATGTCTATATACATAAGTATGTACATATATTAATAGAAATTGCAATTTAAGTGAATCATGTTTTTTTTTATTTTTCAATTATAATATTTTTATAATTTGAAAGCTTCAAACGTATGTGTTTTAATTCTAAAGTAGTTTGGTTGGTAGTCTGATAGTGTTATTAGTGGGTCGAGCGTGGGTTCGATTAACCAAAACTTTTAGAATAATTTAACATGATAGTTTAATATGTTTATTACATTCGAACCAATAAAAAATAATTTAATGCGTAAGCTCGTTGTTGGGTGAGATCATATTAGTCACTGTACCCTATCTAAAGGAAGTGCCGTCACTGGTATTAATCTTTTTTTTATTGAATACCAAACCGTATTAATTCCTATTGTTGCCGTTGTACGTGCACTTGTTTATGCATGTACATACATACATACATTATTGTTTGTATAAATTCTTTCTACATTCTCTTTATTATTAATATTCGTTTACAAATTTTGCTAAAAATGTTAAGATCATTTACACACTTACATATGTACGTATATTTGTTGTTCTTTATAGCGGACCACTTGTTCTTCATAAATTCTTCTGTGGTCCAAATCATTAATGTTATACTATGTAATTTTATTAGTTAATTTGTCGTGGAATAAAGAACTCGTAATTTAAACCACACGCGTTTTAGTTTATAGTTCTAAACATACAAACTTTTGTATGCAACACTCGTCTTTTTCAATTCTCAATTAGAAATCTAGTTTTTGTTCTTTGTCAAGCCTAGTGCGGAGCTTAGCCCGAATTTCACCTTTGTAATATACATATGTACATATTTCTACTATTTAAGGTTTAAATCAATTGCAAGGCAAACTAAATAAAATTCTATGAGCAAACAGTTTTAGTTGACAGAAAAAGTCTTCAATAAGTGTCGAAAATTGCGAGCACTTTTTTCGAACTGGGTTCGAGCAAATGGAAAATTGTTTATGAAATTTACCAATCAGAATTTTCAGAAGTGTTTTTTCTTACACACAATTCATACTTATGTGAAAGCAAAATTTGGTCAGTACTCCATACTAGAGTAAATAAGTTTTTCATCATAATATAAAATACATATACATACTTATGTATAAGCATAATCATATTTAATTCTTGGTAAGTGTCTTCTATAATATTAAAAGCTTTAGTTGCATAAATCGTCATATATATTTAATGATAAACGATTTAGATGTGATTTCCATACATTATCCAGATTTGTTATAAATCGTTGAATTCATTTTTTTTTGTTGCAATATTTCTTAGTGTTTCATTTTACAATAAATTATTTAATTTCAAGGCGCCAAGGGAATGAGAAAAAAAGTGAAACCCTATTTTTTTCATTTGTTGTATTTCAGCGTCCTATTTCTCAATAGAAAAAAAATATATAGAAACAACAGGGGGCAAATTACGGCATTCGATATCGATCGAAATTTCAATACAATTCAAGAAAATTTTGTTTGAAATTTCGATCGATATCGAATGCCGTAATTTGCCCCCAGGATATAAAACCATGCATTTCCTGATCCGTGTGAACACTTGTTCAGTGCGAACAGGATGAATAACATTTCTTCTTAGTCCATTACCCACTGAACCCAAATTCTCAAAACAGGTCATTAAGCTTCTTATCATGTTTACACTACTGGAAGCGTCTGCAGTATTAAAATGCTGACATTATTTTCTTTGCGTTGTAGCAATTGATCGTCTGGAAACATCATAATAAAATTCAAAAATTTTTACACGTTTTTCAAATGAGTATGATGACCTTATAAAATTTTATAAAATTCTATATTATCTACAACAAAAAAAAAAAAAAAATAATAATAATAATAAAAAAAAAAAATTCAAAATACAAAAATTATAAGCATTTCAAATCAGTCAGTCCAAGTTGGCCCACCCTGTATGTACATACATACGAGTGTATTCACACTCGTTTTGATTATTTTATAAATCACACTTGTACAGCTTTTAGTGGAAATGTTTTTTGCTTCAGAGATTGTTTGCAAATTCCTCGAAAGTTTTTTCACATGTTGTTGTTGTGGTTTTTTGTTTGTTTTGGTAAAGACATCTAGTAAAAGAAGATTAAAAAAAGAGAACATGATTCATATTTTTAAATCGAGAAATGTAAATTATCTGTGTATGAAAGCTTTAGTTAAAGGATATTAAATAAATATTTATATATTTATCAAGTGAAAAATAATACATAATTTGTTTTTAAAGAGGATGTATTTGTAAATTACTAAAGTTATACGACTTAGTTTGTTTTTGGATTTTCAAAATATAGATTTGAATCAGTGATGGGAAATTAGATTTTCATTTCGGTATCAAAAAATTTTTCTGAGAGTACTTTTTTAACCCCAAGAGTAACAAATATTAATTTTTTTTTAATTTTTATTAAACAGTAAAAAAATCTTTCTGAAAACAAAAAGTTAACAAAAACCATAAATCAATACATAAAAAGTTCATTTTAGCTATAAACAAAACATTTTTTAAATTTATTTTGTACTTTTTAAGGTATATCACTTTAAACTGAAATATCCCCTAGATAAATAGTGCCAATTGAATGGATTTGGGTTTATTTCGAAAATAATTTTCTCTTACATTTTAAGACCATTTCCAAAAAAAAACTTACTCCATCACATTAAAGTCAAAATCATTGAGTATTGTCCTTCAAATAAGCCCAAATCTATACCAGTAGCGTTATTCACCTAGGATTTATTTCAATTTAAAGTTTTATACCTTAAAAAATACCCAATATAAAATTTTACATATTCAAAAAAAAAAAAAAAAAAAAAAAATTAACCGAGGACATAGGTTAGGTTAGGTTAGGTTGATTGGAGGGGTATGTTAGCCCATGTCACACGACATACACCTAAGCCAGTGAAGGCTTGTTGTGCGCTCCTTTGAATTTAACCATAGCATATTGACCCAAAGGCCTAGAGAAACTCCGTGTCACTCACAAAGTTCCTTAGTTTCCTCCAGCATATTCCCCGTAATCGGCTTATGTCCGGTAAGATGTCACCCCCAAGATATCGGGATCTTATTTGTGAGAAGGCGGGGCATTGGCACAAATAGTGTTCCAATGTTTCGCTCTCCTCCCCACATGCTCCACATTCATCTCCTCCCGCTATTCCGACGCGTTTAAGATGTGCCAGTAGTTGAGAGTGCCCTGTGACAACTCCCATTATTCTACTTAGTTCGAGCTTACTAAGTTTTAGCAGCTCCCTCGTTCTTCTCTCGTTTGGATCTCCCCATAGAATTTTTGTATTGATTCCCATGGTTCCGTTATTCCAGAGAGTTGAATGGGCCCTATGTGCCCAAGTCTTTAGCTCGGATTTAACTGCATCGAAAGGTTTCGCGCATTCCAAGCTTATATTACCTAACTCTATTGCCCTAGAAGCAAGTGAGTTTGCCCTTTCATTTCCAGTTATCCCCGCGTGCCCTGGCACCCATATGATGCGCACTTCACCATGTGTCGAGTAACTGTTAATAACGTTTTTGCAATCCCAAACTGTACGTGATTTAGTGCGTTCCTTTGAGATTACTCTAATGGCCATCTGACTATCTGTGAATATATTCACAAGTCCTGACCTCCCCATTACGTTGAGTTCCCTGATACACTCCGTTATCGCCCGAACTTCCGCCTGCAAAACTGTGCAATAGTCCGGCAGGCGGAAAAACAGTTCTGTGGTGTTTTCTATATAAACACCAAGTCCCGTTTTCCCTCTCGACCTTGATCCATCCGTGTAACAATGAAGCCCCATGGGGATCTGGTTCCAAGGGTCGGTCAACCAGGAATGGATGTCGGGAATCAATGTTCTGCAGTTGGCCTCTAGTCTAGTCTCCGGTATGCGGTCATTTGCAACATTATCCGGTATGGACTCTCCTATGGCCGTAAAGATTCGTTGATGATGCGCTTCGTGTTCCTGATCGATCCACTCACCCATCACCTTTAGTCGTTTTGCTGCAAGAGCCGCTTCGTATTTTATACGAATTTCGATTGGCTGGATAGATAATATTGTTTCCATCGCCCCTGTCTATGTCGTTCGGAAGGCCCCACTTATACCAAGACAGCAGGTTCTCTGAACTTTCTGTATTGTTTTGATGTTGCATTTATATTCCATCGACGTCCACCACACTATAGAAGCATAGGTCATAATCGGCCTGATAACGCTACTATAAAGCCAGTGTGTCATCTCTGGATTCAGCCCCCATCTTGCGCCTATGGCCCGTTTACAGATTGACCAACATATATGAGCCTTTTTGACTCTTTCGTTTATGTGGTCTTTCCATTTTAATTTCCGATCGAGAATGACTCCTAGATACTTCACCCTGTCGGAAATATTTATTGTCCTTTCAAGAAAGCGCGGCTGATCATATGGAGCTATCTTCGTCTTTCTTGTAAATAGGCCAATTTCAGTTTTTTCTGGGTTAACGTTCAACCCTCTTTGTTGAGCCCAGTTGTGTGCCAGGGTTAATGCCTCCTCGGCCTTCCTGCACAAATGATTTGGATCCCTTCCCTTCAGAAGTATCATGACGTCATCTGCATAGCAGACTGTCTCGAATCCCTCATCCGTCAGAGTCCTAATAAGGGTGTATATTGTTGTGGTCCATAGAAGGGGTGATAAAATCCCCCCTTGTGGAGTTCCACATTGCACCCTTTTTCTTATACTTACATTGTGCGCCTCACAATTAATCCATCTGTTCCTTAGCATACTGCCAATCCAGTCGCGTATCGCCCGGTTGACATTAAACTGGTCCAGGGAATGGATAAGTGTGTTGGTATGCACGTTGTTAAAACCGAGGACATAAATATATATGTTTAAATACAAATTCATTATTATAACTAAACAATCTATTTTAACTAATAGTTATGTAAAAAACAAACAATAGCTATACTTTACAAGTATCTATATTTAAAAAATATTTGTACTTAAATGTGGATGTGTTTAAAGGAACATAAGTAAATAATTATAAGAGATCAAAAGTAATAAAGTTTATAGCAATTACAATTTGTTTGACATTATTTTATTAGATATGTCAAAGTTATAACAACAGGTGTCTTTAGATTTCAATAAATCTTTGGTCTGAATAAGACTTGATACGGTTTCAACATTAAGCCTATTTCTTTGTTTGGTTTTTATTAGATTTTGATACGAACAAATTCTCTCTACATTTGCAGAGGAGTGAGGAATAGATAAAATTCCATTTGCAATTTTCGAAATATCGGAAAACATATATTCGCCCAAAGAACTTTTAGGTTTAGCCACTTTAGACCAAAAGCTACAAATATTTTCATTTGCCAAAGGCTTAAGCTCTTCAACATCTGCCAATGCCCTGTACTGAGAGTTTATATTTTGAAAATTTTGCCTTTCATTTGGAAACATTTTTAACAGAAGTGCTATAATACTATTAGTTCTACCAGACAAAACATTTTCAGGGGAAAATTTACTAAACCAAATTAACATTTCACTGTCAAAGTCAACTTTTTTTTTAAGAACTTCACAAAACTTAATACAAAATTGTTTACAATTTTCTCTAAACGTATTTACCACACTTATTTCCACATCGTTTGTATTTAAATATAAATTAACTTCAGAGCCACAAAAAATATCAACCAAGGGAATGTGATTTTCATTAATATTTAGCTGTACGAGGCTACATTTGTCCAAGATGTCTTTATTTATAAAGTTTCGAGCTATTTGTCGAAACAAATATTTTAATCTTGACAAAAATATATTCATACGAACATCTTCCGACTGTATTTCTATGTTAATAGAATTTATAATCTTTAAAACATATTGGAGGAATAAAAAGGTCATTTTGAATACTGGATCAAAAAATCCGGATTTTATAAATTCGATCCTTTCATTTCTTGTATCCCTTTCAAAATCGTTTAACGTAAAATGACCTCAACGGCTCCTATTGCTCCAAAATTCTATTAACTACTTCCTCCCGTGAAAGCCACCTGGTTGCTGCATATTTATATATGACATGCAATTCAGTACCGAAGTACTCTTGGAATGTTGTGAACTCCTCCCTTCTACTTAAACTATTGCAAAATTGGAAGTTTATGTCATTTTCATAAACTATAAGTGATGAAAGGGAAATGCTGAAACAGATGAATTTAGGACGTGTCACTGAGAGTATCAAATGTAACAGAGGAGTAACACGGTATTTTTTCAAATCAAATAGTATCAAAAAAAGTACGATCGTAACAACTGGTTTGAATAGAGTTTGCTAGAATCAATGGATTTTTAAAATACATATTGGCGATTTGAAAGTTATGGTATGAGTCATATTGTGGTAATATCATAAAACTGATTTTTTTTAAACAAAAATAAAGCAATTTACAATATTTTATGAGAGAAATCATAGATTTTATCTCAGTTTTTTGAAATAGATTCTAATTTTGCTTTTTTGGTAAACTTTACTTACAATATAAGGTAGTGTGAAAGAGTTGGGATAGAAGATGTTATAAGAAATCATATAAAATTGTATGTGCTGCTTGAATATCCCTCCCATCACCAAATAAAAGAAGTTGCATGCAACAACCGAAATCATAATGAAATTAATATGATTTTTTTGTTGCAGATGTAAGAACTAAATTTTACCCATTTTTTAATTGGGTCATTGTGAATTGTATTATAATATTCGCCACACTTCTCGTAGAAAATCTTTTTAAAATTTGTTTTCGTTAAATCACTCTCGTAATCACTTCGTACTGAATAGATCAGTCGAATTTTTACAACTCCTCGGCGTTTCCATAAATAAATATTACGTTCGCTGAATTGTAACATACAATACATTTACACAATTTTCTTACTATTTGCAATAAATAATAATGTAAGTATCGTTTAGCGAAAAAATGTGGTTGTTTTTAATAAAAGTCAGAAATGCCGTTTTGGTAATAAGTATATATGTATCTTCATATGTTTTAAGGTTTCGCCATTTCTCATTTTTCACGAAGAAACATTTCTTCTTTGGCAAATGTTACAACAGCGTCCCATTTGCCACTGTACTTACCTTCGTTCATTAATTCACACACATTTATCTCCATATGATTAATGGAAATTTAAATAAAGTTCGTTGCAAATTTATGTTCGAACATTTAAACACAGTCCTTGGCAAATTCCAAAAAAAAAAAAAAATTCTTACAACAAATAAAGTTATTAAACAAAGACAACGTGCACTCCATATTTTGAACGTCAGAAGTAATTGTACAAAGACAGAAAGTATGAGATATAGGTTTCATTATTTCGTTACTTTTCTATTTGCTTTTATGTTTAATAATAATTAATATTTGGGGCATCGACTTTACCAGCTTTTTAGTTACTTCTTTGCTATTCTGATCGTATTGAGGACTTTAGCATATCCCTATAACGAATTGTTCTTTTTCGAATTTGAATATCAAGATACTCCCGCTAATGTTTTACTGGACCTACGTCGGACGAATAGATAATATGATCTTCTTGTTTAGGCGTGTGATAGTGTCTGAAAATATATTAACCTTAGCAAAGGGTTCTCATAAACAATGATTTATTTTAATCGATATTGAGTGAGCCTTTGAAATAAAAGTGCTGCTAAAAATTAAATTCTGTTAATTTTAGTTGCATCGTTGTTATTAAATATTTTTTATATTGATTTTGGGAACACACAACAAAAACAGATGTTAATATTATAAAATTGTTGGACAAACTACTTAGCCACAAATTTGTTGGGTTTTGAAGATTAAAATACAATTTTTACTGATAATGTCAGATTTTGACAGTGCACTCGTCATTTTGCTAGCGCCAATGCAATGTAGGCCTTTATTCAGCTAAACCAACAGCAAACAATAAATTATTTCAATGATTTTTTTCGAATGTTTATAAAAAGAAAAGAAACAAATCTTATATGTAATTTAATAACACAAATAATGGCTGAGTCGGTTTAATTACTGGAGCTATTAAACTGATTTTAAAATAAATGTATTTCAATTAGATGTACTATAATTCGAAAATTGGGTTTTATTTAATCAAATAAAAACAGAATTGGAAACTTTGGATTAAAGTAACCAAAGCGGCAGCACTGATCTTTATTTTTCGATAAATGTGCAATAAAAATTATAGCTGTCACTGTCACTCACTTGTTTTTAATACAAAATGTTATTAAAGCCTTTTTATAAGAATATCGAATAAAAAAGTATGTGTGTGAGAAGAGAGAGAATGAAATTATGCATGACAGTTATTTTGATGGTGCTCTTTTAAGGTTTAATAAATAAATAGATTAGAACATGCATTTTCGTGTTTAAAATATTTTCGGGGTAAATGTGTTTCCTTAAAAAAATGTTTTAGAAAATGAATCTGCCAATAAAGCATTTGCTTTCTGAATAAAAAATTTTTATATGCAAATATTGTGCTTAAAGAAAAGGGAATAACGTGCTTGTAAATGGTCAAGAACTAATTATCGTTAATGGCCTTTTGAAAACTAGATAAATAGTGATTTTATTCAAAAGAAAATGAAGAAAAATTAATTTAGCGTGTAGATACAGTGAAGTGCTTTTTGTTAAAAAAATGTCACGCGGTATACGTAAAATGTTTTTCAGTTAAGAGCAAAATATTAAAACAAAATGGTTGGCAGTTACTATTTCAGCTTCGCACAAATCCTGGCCAAGGCTATTCGTATGTCTAGTTATTTGGCCGAAAACTATGGGCTAGCAGGTGAGTTAACACATACACATGAACATGCATACTTATCAATTTGCTTGTGCGAGTGTTGAAAAACCATCTACTTTAGCAGTTGACATACTTACATTTTTGCTTTGTTTTAACGAAATTGTTAGTAATAAATATAGTAGTTGCCCTTGTGGCTATGGGTGGTTATACATATCGCTCGTTTAACGGAACATAGACGTACCTAAAAAAAATATTGAACTTAATAAAAAGCGATCAAAGTTTTAAACTTTTTTGCTTCCGCATTCTGTAAACAGGAATACTATTTCGTCAATAACTCCAAAACTTAGATTTCTGAGATATGTCCTTCTTGCATTAATGAAGCGATATGTACTTCAAATAACGTTTTTCACTTCATACTCTTTGTGTTGATGTGGTTGCGAGACCGAGGCTTAAGGGAAATGAATTCTACTTGAAAAGTTCACACATTTGGTTGCTTTTTCATATTTCTTTGCCCTTTACTTTCTAATTTATTTAACAAGTTTTATATTTTTAAGCTCTAAACTGGCACAAAAAATTTTTGGAAAAAAAATTCAGCGAGATTAACTGTTTATGTAGACGAAAACAAAAGCAAAACAAAAAAATATTTGCAATAAATGGCAAATGACATATTTTAATTTTCAAATACTTATGTATGTACCTCTTATTTATATAAACTTTTCAAAGATGATTTTGCAAAGTTGATCAGTGGAGCTTTAACCATATTTTGAAATGCTATAAAGTGATATGCTGATGCAAATTTTTCCACAAAAAATAAATCAGAATATTTAAAGCAAAATTGAAAAATAAAATGATTACAGAGATAAGTGGTTGTGTTTTTTAATTATGCTTCGCCATCGTTGTCTTTTAAAGTGAAGTTTAAAGCTTGAAAGCCCCTCTATTTGTTATAAATATATATTTTTCTTTCGTTATTGTACAAAAAAGTAGTAGGCACATGCTGACTAATTTAATTTAATTAATTAATTGCTTAATTTAATTTAATTTAATTTTATAAAGTCATTCTTTTTTGCCTTCTAAAATTTTAGAAAATCTATTCTGATTGGCCAAAAACAACTGCATGTATGGCCTTCGGTAAGCTTATTCCATAAATGTTCGAATTTGTATTGGCAGTGCTGATTTTCGATACACTTGAGCTAATTATTCGATACATATTTTTGAAGCTATTATGAAAGAAAATTAATATAGCAAATAATTACCTAGTTTTGGTTATTAAATCGACCTTAAGAAACTTACATTAGACTTAAATGTTTTCATAAAAATTTATTAGGTTTTATGAAGGTGGCCAGGTGTTAATATAAAATGTAAATTCTATACAGAAATTTATAATAAACGTATAATTAATTTTAATTGCATTTGTACTAAAATTATTAATAATACATTTAAAGACAATAAATTTTTTTTATTACACTTAATTAATGAATAGGGAATTTATTAGATTAGGTTGGCAAGAGCACTTAGAATTAATTGAATTAGCTTAAGCGTGAAAAATAACGTCACGTAAGTGCCGCTTATTTTCAGGTTCTCACAGTTATGAACTTTTTAAGACGGTTTTAGTTTTTCAAGATTTCAGGATCTATTGCCCGAATTTCGTTTCGAAAATTACTTTCTAGTTGAATCTGTGACGTATTGACGTACATAACGTTCTTTAAAAATCCCAGAAGAAAAAATTTGTAGCGTTTAATTTCTGCGAGCGTGGCGGCCAATTAAAATCTCGGCTTCTTGAAATAATGCGTTCGCCGAAATTGTCTCGTAACAGCTTCACTGCTCTTCTTGCTGTTCAATTCGATGTTCATAGTATATCTTTCCATTTTTTAATTAACCAAGTATTCTTTACAACAATCTGAAAAACAAAAGAAAGTCATATTAAAATGCTAAATTTATAAACCATTTCAGCAACTTCGTTTGTTTTGGGCCACTCTTTAGAATAGTGTTTTCTTTTTTAAATCCTTTAAATTATAGCGAGAAATATTTTTAAAATAAAAGGTTCATTAAAATGTAGCACCTTTCCAGAAACAAAAATGGTGCAAGACATATTACCATTTTTGTCTGCTTTTAAAACGGTAACGAATTGTTTTCTGTATTTTAATATTAATTTTATTTTTCATATTCAAAATTAAAAAAAAAAATATTAATGTTTTTTGGTCACCTGAGAGATGGCCAATAAATTGCTTGCAAAAACGCATGACACCCATTAAGCCCTCCTTAAAATTAAACTCCTGAAAATACATACAACGGAAAAGATAAAATAGAATGCATACATCCTACCACAGCATTTTCTGTCTATTTTAAATATGACAATATTGAAAAAATTAATAAATAATCTCACTTTCCGAATCTCGAAATTGAGCCCAACTATGTTCCTTGAATTCATAACTTCATTTTTTTATTCGAATCAAACTTTTCTCTTAATTGATAAATTTTCATATAATTTTCTTTCTTATATTGCATGCATTATCTTCATTATAACTTGCAACATAAAGCTAATTAAAGAACAAATAAGGACAACATCATTAACAATCACTACAAATAAAACCAAAAATCGCGCAACACAAAACTGAAAACAATAAAACTTCTTTGCAATTCTACAATTGCTACGTATTGTGTAATTTTAACTGAAGCTAATTTTGCTCATCATCGGTAGTAGAAGATAAATAAAACTGCTATTGAACATTGTAATAATTGAAGTAGTTGCTTGCCACAGTCTACAAACAAAAACATTTTAACTGATTGTCAATTTGTTCGTTGTTTGTTGCATGCCCGATTTACTAAAAAAAAAACTCAGTATAGAAGAGTTTGTAATGCGGTGCCCCATTGCAGTACTTTCCAGTGCTAATGGCAGGTGGAAAGTGTTACAAACTTTGGCTTGCCTAACGGTTTTAATAGTGGTTCTATTTATAGCTGAGATAGTGGCTTTTATAAACATGTTGAGATAGTGGTTGTTCTGTGCGGCTTTACAAGAGCAACTAGTTAAATAGTATTATTGCATACGTGGGTACAACTAAATATATAAACGAGCTCACAATTCTACGGTTGGCATTTAGAAAACATTATAAATTTTTTATGTATTTAATATAGAGAAATGCGATGTAAATTCTAACTAAATTTCTTGCAAATGTAGCCGGAATATAATTTAACAAAAAATTCAATGTAGTGCCTTCATTATTATACAAAATTCTAAACGTCTAATTTTGTCTTAACTAATTTTTTGTCAACTTTTTTGAGATTATTTCGAAAAATTTCAGTAACTCTAACAATGATAAGTATATAATATAAAGGAAAATATGGCTTCAATCTTTTGCAATTAATAATAAAATTTCCATAAAGTTTCATAAGCAAAACCATACATGCATCTAAAAAATTAGAGAAAATTTTTGGTTTATTAAAAGCTGATGAATTAAATTTTATGTGGAAATTCGTTTATAAAAAACTTTTATAAAAATCGAATATAATCTCAATGAATACGATTTTATGAATTGTTAGTACTTAAATTTTTACAACATATAGATGTAAAAAAACTTTTAAAGAAGATTTAATATTATTTCTCAATCATTTTGAAAGCAAGTTCAATTAGTCATTTTGATTTTAATTAAATGTAATATTCGTATAGGGCATATCCTACTGATTGCTTAAGTTTATATTGAATAAAACAAATTTAATTTAATTTATACTAAAAAATCATTTAAATAATATATTGCTTGTTGTTGGCTTAGATGAGTATATGCCTACATTTCATTGGCTTTAACATCAGTACCACTCAGCCAAATCATGATTGAAAAGCTTTCAAACTCACAAAAATCAAAAAATATCGGAAAATTGTGTCCTGCAGCGAAGCTCACTTTTGGTTGAATGGACAAGCAAAATTTGCCGTAGTTGGTGTGAATAGTAGCCAGAATCATTGCAATCCGAAAAATGCACGGTTTGGTGTGGCTCGGTGCGGGTCGGTGGCATTATTGGACTGTACTTTTTCAAAGACGACGAAGGCAGGAACGTTACTGTATATGGCGAGTGTTATCGTGCGATGATTGCAAAGTTTTTTGCCCAAAATAGAAAAACCGGACTTGACTGACATGTGGTTTCAACGGTGCCACATGCCACACAGCACGCGAAACAATAGCCCAATTGAGAGGCGAGTTGGGTAAACAGTTTATTTCACGTTTGGAGCCGTGTGATTTAGAATATTTTTGTGTGGGGCTATGTTAAGTGTCATGTCTATTAAATACATTTCTTTAAATTTTATATGTTTTTTAAATCAAATCCAAAAGATCTTCAAAAACCACCCTTTAGTAGTAAGCCAAGTTGGATGTGTGTGAACACCAAAGACGATAACTCAATTTAAAATTTAATTGCCTCAATTAAGTTGCATGCCACAACATGGTATTACATACATATTTGTTTACCAAATTAATAAATGACTTGTTTACTCGATTATTAAGTTTTTGTATTTAATTTTATTTTATTTATTTTATTTTTATTTATTTTATTTGCTTTCCTGTTAGTAGAAGGATTTCTTCTCTCATGCTTTACCAATTGGCCCTTAATTTATTTAAATTTATCTATGGAATTTGTATTTTTTATCATAATTATTTTATTATAGTGTTTTAAAACTCTTTCATTTTGAACACATTTGCATTCACATTTTTAATTCGCTTAGATGCACATGTTTGTATGTATGTATGGATGAATGTATTTATATATATCTTATATTCGATTACTACTACCTTTAGGAATTGCTGATACGGATTAAAGATTTTAATTAGCATAAACAACTTTGTGTATCCATCAAGTCTTTTTAAATCGTTTGCCAAACACTTCAGATTGAAGGTGCAAATTGTAAAATCTTCATGATGAATGTCATGCTGAATTTTCATTACCATATTTTCTTTGATGTGATGCTTAAAAAAAGAGAAAAAAGCTAGATACTCGTATATTGCTTAACACCTGTAATAAGCAAACTTAATTTCAACTGATACACTGGATGATTTGCTGTTGACATTTATTGAATGGTGTTGATTTTTATATCAAATTGAGATTTACTGATATAAAAAGCAAAAGAGCATTAGGGGCATTCAAAAGGATGTTGTAACTGTTGTATGGATTGCAGGTGCCAAAATTAACTGAAATCTTATGTTTTTTACGCCCTTATAGGGAAACTTACGAGTTTTGCTTGTGAATTGATACATTTGAATAACAAAACATATGTTTTTGTAATGCAAAGTAAATGTAAAAAAATTTTTTTTAATAAAAATGACACTCATGCACTTGCCTTTTTTAATATCTTTAGAGAAGCTGCAATCAAAAATATTGCGTCTAATAGATATTTCATTGAAAATTTAGATACATAAATGCGAGTTTGAAATGCTTGACTTGTGGTCCAAAATAAAACTTTTGTGTCATAAAATACATGTGCTGAGATTTAATTTGACACAAACGTCAATAATATAAATGTAAATAAACTAAATTCTATTTAAAAGTTTTATTACTAAAAAAAATGAGTTTTTATACATAATATTGAAAATTTATTCTTTTGGGACATCCTCCCCAACTACTTGTTAAAAAAATTCGAGTTTAAAAAAAATTTTTTGCTTGTCGTGGCTTTAGCTGTTCATATGCCGACATTTCATTGGTTTCTAAACCAAATCGTCAGTGAACTTTAAGCAGTTTATTTTCAAACTTTAAACAAACTGCATTTTGAAAATAGTTTTGCAAAACCTTGCTTAGAGACCCCCGTTTTTAGCAAGACTATGCAAAATTATTGGCTTTTTATAAAGTAAAATATTGGTCTTAAATAAAACGAACCTCATGTCCTGTATGAATTTTCCAAAGTGTTCGGAGTGTTTATAACATTCACCCCAAAATATTTCACTTTATCTTTAAATGAAATCTCAATGCTGTCAATGCAAAGTCTTAAAGTCAAAGGTTAAGGTCAGATCGTTCCAGAAAGACATTAGCATATTAAGTTGGATGAATTGTCATGCATACAAAGGTATTCATATACATAAAGGTATGATATTATTTTCAGTTTATATGAATGATATAAAAAATCTTGATTTAAATGGGAAAATTTTTATGTTGGCGGATGACGTGTGTCTATTCTATCTATTTAATCGTGATTTAGTTTTACGAACACACCTCGAGTGAGATGTTGCTTTGGTTTTTGAATTTGTGCGCTAAAATCGTCTTATACTCAATCCAGGCAAAACAAAACTAATTCGCTTTAGACCGAAATATTTTCGTTCAAATAACTTTACGGTGCAAATCGATGGTACACCTCTAGTGGAAATATATTCGTAAAGTACCTTGGAATCACACTACAAAGTAGTCTTTCATAGCAGACTCTAAGAGGAAGATTGCTGCAGGAGTTGGAATTTTATATAAGTTCAAACACAAACTATAAAAAGCTAAATCTTTGATATATCAGTCCCCAATGCAGTCGTATCTAGGTTACATGGGAGTCATATATTCTTACAATAAAAATAGTGTCATGTTGAAATTACTTCAACGTATGTAAAATAAAGCTTTAAGAATAATCTACAATTTACCAGCATTATATCCTACAATTCCTGCATATAGGAACGTTTGTAAAACAATTTCACCCATTAATGGTTTTGAAATGTGTTTTCAAGTCTTTACACAAGGTCGGCCATCAAACCATATGTTTTATGCATAATCAATCACATTTCATTACGAGAAATGCAAATAATTTAAGAACAAAACAACATGTTGATTATATGGTCAGTATGGAATTTAATCACTCACCCGCCAACTTGACATCAATAAATAGCATCTCAATAATGAAAACTTCTTGTAAGGAATATATTAAACATATTCCAATATATTAAACATATTCCAAGTTTAATATAATATCTAACATCTTATTTCTATCAAAAAAATTATTATAAATATTTTAACATATACCGCACTAAATATTCTACTCAATATTGTTGTAAATTTTATACATATAATCTTATAAGACTGCCAACTTGCCCCAATAATGCCTCTGAGGCACTAGGGATGTTACTAAAACGAATATTATATGTTTTATTGTACATTAAATCTAAAAATAAAAAAATGCTCAGACCTTAATAAAATTGTTGCACAAAAATTCAAAAGACCATTGAGAGAAGATTCTTAAATTGTTTAAGATTTCTTCATCCACTTCTAAGGAGAGGTACTATAAGCAGTGATAAGAATGCAAAAATTCAATGGTAACATGGTGTTAGTGTTATAGGAGCACGTCTGAAAGACCTGCGGTAGCTCGAAATATATCGTTAGAAAGCTCTAGGCAAAGGGGACTTAAACTTATACTGCAAGTATTCGATTGGTTGTCAGGTAATATGATATAGCGAGAAAATACGCACATTATTACTAAAATAATGAATGTAGCTCCTTTCAAACAGAACCGCGCTGGAGGATGTTGTTTGAATAGAAATGACTCTAAAATTTATAAATTCACGTAATAAATAATGTTTCTTTGTTTTTTCCTTTTTTATAAATGATATTTATGGTCAATACATAAAGAGCCCAATTTTTCGATTTAATTTAAAAATTTACTTCTCTTACAAGATTGCGTTTTTTTGAATTCCATTTTTTCTTTTGGAAAAAGCAAACAATTTTATACTTATTTTTAATAAATAGATGATACTTTCCTTTTTCGAATTTTTTTGAGCATTAATTAAACAAGATTATTTTTTTTAAATGGCTGTTGAAGTTGTTATTGTTTTAGCATTATTTCTTTAATTCTTTTTCACTTAAATTTTTTAATGAAATTTTTAAGCTTTTTTTACTGCAAACGTTTCTCTATGGCTTTGCAAATATATTTTGCAGAGTTAAGAAAACATTTTATCAAAACTTTATCATTCTGCGGCGCACTTTTATTATATCCTTTAGTTAAATTTATTTCTTCCGGCAGCTGTGGTTTTTTCAACTAAATTTCTAAGCAGATTTTTTTACTTTAAAAACTGATATAAATTTGGGAAAGGCAAATAAATAAGATATTGCAACAATATGAGGAACGTCTTAAATAATTTTTATGAAAATGTATTAAATGAAATACATAGATATTTCTGCAAGTTACAGCTCCTTTTGTTCATATAAAATAAATTTTAATATTTTTTCTTATTAATTTTTCTCAATATTTCACTGTTAGGAAAATAACGAAATGGTTTTAGGATAAGAAAAAATATGGAAATAGGGAATTTTATTCAGTGTTAAAAAATCAGATGTTAATTGATATTCCCTTTTATTATTATTGTCACGTCGACAGTAAAAAAGACAACAGTTCTGAACTCGCTATAGGCAATAATTAACTAATATTAATGGCCAATTGTAATTTTATAAGCCATAGTAGTAGTAATCCCTCTTATCATGATTGTCGCGTCGACGTCACATCAAGCCGACAGTAAAAAAGACAGCAGTTCTGAACTCGTTGTAGACAATAATTAACTATTATTAATGGCCAATTGTAATTTTATAAGCCATAGCAGAAGTAACATCATATCAATAATATTTAATAGTTCTCGATAACGATTCCACAATTGACAATTTATTGATGTCGACTGGTGGTGTGACGTCGAAGTCGATAACCCTAATAAGGGCAATTAATACGCTTTAAGGTGCGTACGATTGCTTAGATTTTCTGTTGGCTTATAAATAGAACTTTAGTAAGTTTAGCAAAACATGCTAAAACTAATAATTATTCCCTATTTTATACTTTTGGCTACATCTCTCTTTGTTTAATCAATTGCTTATTTTGCACATGCTATCACAAAGATATTAAATTTATCACAGATAAAGTATGATAGTTCGATGTGCGATATATCTTTCTTAAACTCTTTTTTATTCTTTATTGTCAAAGTTCTTATTACCAAGAAGAAGAAACAAGCTTTTAGGTGAATTGGAAAAGGACATGTCTCAAAAAATTCAAATGACGGAAAAAAATTAGAAAAATACAATGAGACTAAGTGTTTCAGTCATTTCTATCAAATATATAGTAAAATAAGCATGACGACGAGTTTTAAAATGTTTTAATGAACTATTTGATAAAATTATGTAAAGAGTATTTTTAAAGGTCCACAATTTTTAGCAAGAACTAGAGATTGCCCAGAGCACAAAGCCATTTTCAATCAAGGTTATGAAGTAGCAAAATTTTTATACATAATCGAGATTTCTTCCTCTAATTTTCTTGAAGTTATTCTAAGGCATTGGAAATTTTAGAAAGAGTACGATTTCTGAATATTTTAAATTGAAGATTAATCCCGAATGTTTGCTTGGTGTGTTTTGGTTGCTTCAGAGCTTATAAGTCCCCAGATACTTAATTGATTTCAACAAAACATAGATTGTGTAATAAAAAAGAAGAAAAGTGGAAATCGGTTTACGAACAGAAGAGAAATGGCTCTAAACTGTCTTGTCTTTGTCTATCTATATTTAAAAAAAAAAGAAAAGGAAAAATTTCTTCAATATAAATAAAAATAAAAAGATTAATTAATGTCATTAATGTTTAAAAATGACAGATATTTTTACACTCTTTTAACTACAGTTTTTTCAACGTTTCGATTTTTGTGTACATTTTCAAGGACTTTTCTATTAAAATAATAGAAGTCCTCGTAGTAATTGTGTTTCTTGGCATAGACAAGTGACTTGATATGCCCTGAATAAATCAATATTATGAGGTTGGATCGCACGATATTGGTAGATAATTAACAGCAAATTAAAGTAAAATTAGTTCATCATTCCTTTTAGTAGATTGATTGATAAATTAATAATTTTCAAATATTTGCAAGCATTCTTTCGATTGTGATTCAGTTCACTATTAAATGGTAAACCAAACTTATCACAAAGCAACATAACACATTTTAGTACAAATCCATTTAATGTCACGGCCGCAGGGACTAGTGAGGTTTCCGAATAGCTTGCTATCCTGAGAGCAACTCTCAGCGGGTTCCAACCCTTCTCACTGTGTGCACCGTACATTAAAAAAATACATAAGCTGAAAATTAAAGCTAAAATAAAGCTAAATCAAATTTATAGATGACGAAGCACCATACACTATATACAAGTACCATTTCCGTTAGTTTACTGAAGCTGATGTAGTGCTTCTATAGTGCCCGCCCAACCGTGTCACCATTTATTTTCTCTGATAATTCTATTGGTGACCCACTACTACTCCTATTTCTCCGAAAATATTATCCACATGAAAATATAATTACAATTAAGAACTTCCATTATTTTAATAGAAAATTCCTTGAAAATGTAGACCTAAATCGAAACATTGTAAGAACTGTAATTAAAAAGTAACTGGATAAAAGAGACTAATCATGAAGTCCAGGCATTACACCAAATGATTTATTACTCATTTTTAATAATATGTTTGGTAAGTCATTAGAATACTTTAAATTTTTCTAAGTTTATCGGTTTTTCACAGTACCTAAATTCATACGAAACTGAAAAATTTTTAGCTTCTCTAAGACAAATTTAAAAAATTATTATTTTTGATTACTTTTCACACTATAAAAATCTAGATGGTATTCTAAAAATACTCAAGTTAAATTGTTAATGCAAAATATTTCCTACACTCCTTTAGGAAAAACATATAAATATTTTCTTCGTAAAAAGAATTTAAAATAAAAAAATATTGAAAATATGAAGTATTATAACGAAAACATTGATGGTATTTATGCCTCGTATTAAATTTTGTGGCTCCTTTAAATACGCTACAGGACCATGACACAAAAATATATTAAAACAGAATTCATTAAATTTGCTAAAAGTAAACTCAAGACTAAACACTGTAGCCTTGAATATAGAAGTATGAGGGAATGAGTTTTAATGAGTATGATGAATTTTAATTTATTTACAATATCAACAAAAGAAGGCGTTCACGCCTTGTCACAAAAAAACAACGTATTTAACTCGAAACGGTTGTAGAAAAGTACGAAGCGTTAATTAAGACCGCTATTATAAATTTAATTTTTTTCCGCGCATGGCTGTGTGTATTTTTGTTTTATTTTACCGAAATAACATCGATGATTGCGTATGATTAATATTATTAATTTTTATGGAATTATTCATACGCTATGAAAATATGGAATCAGCCTACAGATCGTTAAGTTTATGAAACTTAAGTTTGTAAATTCGATCGAAAAACAAATATATTAAATATAAAGAAGAATTGCAACTATGTCACACATTAAACTAAAGCTAGAAATCTTTAGTGGAAACTTATTATTTTTTCATGTAATGGAAAATGTCAATGAATTTGACGATTGAAATTCTAAGGGGAAAAATATAGAAAAATTTTTTTGGTTATGTATAATGTACATCGCAATGTACATTCTATATGCATACAATAAAAGCAAGGATATTCAAATACGGATCCAGTAAAGACTGTCTTATGACACTTTTGTAACGTTATGGCTGTATTCCAAACAATGTTTTTCATTAGCTTTGAGGCTCTAATTAGTTAACAAGTACTTTAGCAAAACAATTATCTTTGTATGATATATATGATTGAAATGTATGGAACTCTCATATAATACTTGTGAGTTTGAATGCTTATCAAAAATTATTTTGCTAAGAAGTTCTAATGATTTGGTTAGCTCTAGTAAAATGCTGGCATATACTCAGCCACCATGGCCAAGAACAAACAATAAAATTTCAAAAAGCCTACTTTGCATTCTAAAGCGAAATGCTTTACTGGTCTTCGTCCGTGGATAAGGAGTTTCTCCTCTTAGACACGTCCAAACTTAACTTTATTAGGCATTTTAAGATTTTGTACTTATTTCATATCTTTTTGTTTAATTTCTTTAGATCTTGTTTAATTTGCTTGCAAGGGACTTATTTTATTGTGAAAAAGACCAAAAATTTTTATTCTAATTCACTTTCAGATTTGGTTTTAATTTATTTCACTAAAATTTTGTTGTAACTTTTTTTAATACCATTTCATTCGGAGTTAATTAATTTACACTTATTTCGTTGGGCGTTATTAAATTAACATATTCAGCATATATGCTATTTCAAAGAGCATTTTCATATTGTGGGCTATATGCCCCCCAGGGGCACGGATTATACATGTTGTCTTGGTGGCTTGGTGTTGTGTTCCTGGGGTATAGGGTTATCAGGTTTCCGGACCTAGGCCTTTTTGCTGATAACCCCTAAAAACTTGTATGTTGCTACACAATCCCTGAATGAACAGGGTTACGGGCGCGCATGCAAGTAAATTAAAGGTAAAAGTGGGTTCGCTCGCTTGTCCGAATGAGTAATATGGTCTTTCCAGACCTTGACCTTTGGCCAATTACCCCTAAAACTTAATATGTTACTACTTAATCCCTGAAATAATGGGGTAAGGGGCATGCGTATAAGAAACTAAGGTAGTAGCTTTGCCTATGCTTGTCTGGGTAGAGGTGCTACCTCAGGTTTGCACGGGACCTAAAATCGCGTGTGTTTTTAACACAAGGCCGACTAGAGATCCTATGTGGTACCACGGGAACCAGTAGCCTCTAAGACTTGTCCTAGACTGCTTATTGGTGAGGCTCCTTCGGGGATCACGTGGTGGCTGTGGTTAAAACCCAAAGATACGCGAGGAAGCGTTATGGGTCGGATGAGTGTGTCTGCAATGTGGCGCTAGTGATCCTGTTGGAGATGCTCTCTTCAGGCCATATATCTCTATGTGCTGTTGCTATTCGACAGAGCTACCCTGATCGTTGCGGTTGGGCCATTGGGCTCGTAGGAGGTTAGATAGCTCCAGCACTTTAGCAAGGTGTACATGGTTCTGCATCCTGTACAGAATTTGCTACCATGTCGTCCCTATTAGGGGCACATGTAGATCCGCTCCCTGTATGTGCTTCTGGAAGGGACGACGGGGACGGTGGTGAACGGCTTTATTCACCCAGTGCGAAGATCACCGTCAGGTTAAGATTATGACAGGTACTGACGTAAATCTTTGACTTATTTGTGGGCCATATGCCACGAATCTTGGTCGTGTAAGAAATATTAATCGCCAACTGGACCCAATTGATTGAATTTTGTTGTGGATTATTTCTTAATACATCTCAATAGATGTCCACTGTTTCAGTATTTTAATTTTCTGATCGTGCAATACATTTTTTTTTGAAATTTTGCTTTATTCCAACTGTTTCACTGTACCTTGCATTGGCAAATAAAATATATTTCAAATAAAATATATTGGCAAATAAAATATATTTCATGGAAAAAATTTTATAAAAAACATACATACGAGTATATATCTGTATATATGTACATATAGTACGTGTATCTTCAAATATTTCTTAAGCCATAATACCTAATTTTTTTATATAAAATTTATTTATGTGTTGACAAATCTAATTGACCACAAAGAAAATGCCCCAATTGTTATAATTCTCTTTCTTAAAATGTTCCACAATAATAAATATAAATATAAATATGACAAACTAAATATAAATTAAATAAGCTTCATTTTATAGAAAATGATTTATTGTTAAAATACATGCCAATGTATGCACTAGGGTATTCAATGGGTTAAATCTTAATCGGTTAACCATTTAACTGCCACACAATTAAATGTACGACTAATTTTGAATTGGAAATTTTCGATGAACGATTAAATTGGTTATTTTTGGTTGATTAATCAGTATCGCGATGCCAGGAAATGTGGCCCTAGTGGTTCACAAAAAGTACTCTATTGACTTTCAATAATCGAAAATCTGGGATCACTACATGAATGAAATTATGAGGTCCTGATGGAACCATTTAATGCAAATGTTTGCTGCTTGAAAAATATATATTTGAAAAGATCATCCAACAAGTAGTGTTTAAGGCGAGATTTCATTAGTATTGCCAAGCTACTACAAGCTCTACCTCGGGGATCCTTGGTATCATATAGAGTATATCCATTTATTTGAAAGGAGCACCTAGACGTTAGTTGGGTCTCAAATATCAACAAATATAATTAAACTTGGGCGAATTATTCAATTAGATGAAAGCCAATAATGTGATACAATTAAAACTCTCAGGATAAGATGAATTCAAGTCTTGAATACACTTGTTTTATTCGTCAACTCAGGACACTTTCTTCAAGTAACAGATTTTTGCAATGCAGTAAAACAGAAACTAATGAAATAGGAAACATAGTTTTTCATAGAATGCTCAAAGTTAAACTTTGCCAGGATGGGTTTGAGATGATGATGACTTGACAAATGGAACAAACTATCGGTTTTCTAACCGAAACTGTTAAAAGTGTTAAGAACTTGAAATGATCAATGCTTTAATGGTAGATCTTATGAATTTAGAGGAACCCAGTCAAAAGAAGTGGATGTTCTCCATTATGAATTGATTTCGATTTCTACAACATCTAAGATTAGGAAACGGATTATATATAAGTCAGATCTTATTAAAATTAAAGAAAAGAAACCTTAAAGACCTCTTGAAATTACTAAACTAACTAATACTTACTTCTTATTCTTCTTTTGTTTAAGAATTAGTTTAAGAATTGTTATGTTCGTTTTATTATCGTTTTTTACTAATTAAACATCAAAATAATAAATAATTTATATATTTCTATTGATTTAAATTAACTTAATCATGGAAAATGTGTATTAATTGTCTAACTAAAAATTACTAGGTTATTTTTATTAATCGAATAAACCTCGATTCCATAGTCAAGGGGCTAACTGAATACGCGATTAAATGAATGCCCTAGTATGTACTTTTAATCTATTAAATTTATAGCGACTGTTTTTTATCATTATCTTTGCCAACATTTAAATGTATTATTTTTGATAATAAGATCTATAAATTTTTTTAAAGAAATTTATTTTAATTAATTTCTTGCTATATATAAATCAACACTCATTTTAAAAATATCTCTTTATATTATTCATTTGAGTTATTTCAAATATAAGAATTTTCAGGAAAAAATTCTATTATTTATAGTTAAACAAACTTTAAGTTTATTTATTAATAAAAGTGTAATAAATTTAATAATTGCTCAATATTTCAGTACCTTTTGAGTATATTCTTCACTTCAATAAATAATAATAATAAAAATGAAGTAGAAGTAGTATCATCCCCTCTCCGTTTCTCCTATTTGGCCACTAATTAATCTTTGCAAGAAACTTTCAAAGACCAGAAGAAATTACAATTTTGTTAACGACATTTATTTTTGTTTTCATACATATTTAGCACTTCCTTTAATTGCGATATTATTAAATACCTCCTGGAGATATTTCCTGGTAAGTAATTACTATGGAACTGATCCCTTTTCCTACATCTCCCCTTCTAAATTAACCTAGTCCATCTTACGATTTCTGCTAAGTGATTAACAGTGCTTTGTTAAATGGAAAATGGGCGTTGCTAATTGTTTCTCAATATTTGAACCAAAAATTTAACTGAATACTTGTACTCAACTTCATCTAATTGTTTTTTTTTGTGTGACTATGCTCATGTTTCCTTGCTGCAGTTGTACATACTCCATACAACACTACAACCATTTATTTATGTATTGCCTTGAACAATTTCATCACCAGGAACAACTCGCCTTTAGGTGCTTTTTAGACTAAAAAATTTTTTCCTTCATAGACTATATTGTTTTTGATTTGGTTTTTCTTTAATTAAAAAAGTTATTGACACATCTGAAAAATGTCGAAACTGACCTTCGTAGACTAGTAGGTAGTGTACTAGACTCGTAGTGCGAAGGTCCCAGGTTCGAATCCTGCCGCAGAACTCTGGCAGTTTGTATTTAATAATTAAAGGGAGCGCACAACAAGTCTTCACTGGCTTTAAGTGTATGTCGTATTACATGGGCAACCTACCTAACCTAACCTAACCTAGTTTTAAAGAAGATCCTTCAGCTCAAATTACTTTTTTAAATTAAATTTTATTAAGATAAATATATTACTTACTTAAATGTAATTAATGTAAGTTTGTTTAGTTAATTTTATTCTCGCTTTTCACTTAATTTTTTTTTTGGAAAATAATTTTTCAAATTTGGGAATTAATATTTTTATATGTCGTTTGCCTTGCAATGCGTCACTTGCCACCCTACTGTTTTAAAAAAATTTTGTTTAATACAAACAATTTCGAGGTAATATTTTTTTAAAGTTTAAATATTTTTTTCATATCAACGAGTAAAACATTTATATCCTTAACAAAAACGGTCATGTTCATTTGAAGAAAATTTTTTTTAATTGAATAATTTTCAATTAAATTATTATTAAGTATTCTTAATTATTAAAATTTTTCTTTTTGTTGCTTCTGGTCACTAATAATTTTCAATATCTCCTACAAAATTTGATTCGGTGCACATGGATGACGCTGCATATTGAATTTTTTAAAGTAAAATTTGTTTCCTGTTATAAGTGAATGCAAACTGTTTTTCATTCATTCCTTGCGTATCATTGTTAGCAAAAAGTTTTTTTTTTTTTTAAATTAGAACCGATTTAGGCATTTGCATAGATAATACAAATTTTTGTTAGACATCCAAAAACATAGAGTTACAAATGATCCATTAAAAAAACCTTGCAAAAATTTATATTTTGTTGAATTAAAGGAGTCGATGCATTATTTCGTAATTTTTGAGAACAAATTATGTACATTTTTGTTACGTTCTTAATCTCAAGATATATGTATGTGTCCAACTACCTTGATTTATAACTGATTGCTTCCATAAATCTAGGGCAAGGCCTTGATTATTTTTATTCAACGATTTACTTGGCGTATGATTAATATTTTTGTGCTGAATTTCAACTTAAAACAATCATTCGCCACACTGATTACAAATGTTTAATTTTTTTGTTTTTGTTTTGCAAACTTACAGTTTTTAATTAAAAAAACATTTCATATTTTGCTATATCAAATACAACAGTTAACAACAAGTTCCTTTGTGTACGTAGTAATTGTTGGCCATTTTTCCCAATTTTTATGTTATTGAAATTAAAGATAAACTAAATTGTGTAAATAATGTTCTTAAATTTTTTTAAAATCAATATTTATCAAATTCGTTATTCGAGATATTCTCCAAAATAACCATTTTAATATTCTATTGTTTGTTGTTGGCTTAGCTAGGTATATGCCTGCATTGATTTGGTTAGCGCCAATGAAATGCAGGCATATACCTAGCTAAGCCAACAACAAACAATAGAATATTAAAATGGTTTTTTTAAAATCTAAACTATTTTCTAAGTATCAAGGAGCCAAATTTAATTTTAATAAAACCGACCAAATATGCGATCTAATTGTACTTGAGACGTTCCGTATTTTTAGGTATTAGATTAGGAAAAAATATAGAAATACAAAATAATTTTATTATTTAGTAACATATTGTTACGTTTTTACCTTTTTAAACACGTTTCCGTGGGTTCTTAGATTGCAATGAAATTAAACGCACAATTCCTTAACAGCTACTACTTTATTTAATTTAATACCACTGTGCTATGCTCAAAAGCAATAGCAACCACTTAATACACTTTACACGATCACGGTAAAGTCGAACTACTCACTCACTAATTACAGACTCAACACTGTCTGTCTGCTAACTGAACTCTGACTGAGCCTAGACTGATCATTTCTCGAACATTCATAATGTTTGTAGAAGCTGCGCGCATCATCGTACACTTAAATTAAACATGAGCACAAGATACGCACATACACACATACACACAGGCTCCAATCAGACATACAAATGCCGACGGACAACAATAACAATAATCATGAGCGTATTCGCTGTTTCAATCACTTAGCAGCCGCACGTATTTAACATGTGTGTTTGTGTGTCTGTGTACATTTCCTCCACCGTGGCTTCACAATTATCTATGTATGCATGTATGTATAGTTGTCATGTGCTCATTTACAATGAATAATAAAATCAAATAACAATAACAACAATTCAGCATCTTCTAGAGTAATTATGATGAATAATACAAGCAAACAAGATTAACAATAATTCAGTATGTTCTCGAACAACTATAATAGGACTGTTCACGACCAAATTCGTAACAATATAGAATATTATAACTACTGAGGTGTACAAAATACAAGTTAAAGTCAATATATTATATTATCTGAATACATACATCATTTGATATTTTTTTAATTTTTAGTATTTACAATGGATAATAAGACATAGCATAGAGAAAGAGATACGGACGGACAAACGAACATCTTAAAAAATTCAAAAGTCTTGCCATGCCACCCTTTTGCTACACAGACCAAAAAATAATATTTATTAATAAAAGCCCAAGCGAAATGTCAGACACAAGGACTTTTTGAAACTTTTGAATAAGCAACTAAATAAGTTTTAGCATTTATTATTATTCTATTTTGAGTCTAATTTTACAAATCACTGAAGTGCAATAATGTGCAATTATATAAAGAACACAAATTCTTTTTAAATTTGCATTTGTTTTTTGTGGACCAACAATACCTGAATATCCTGAAATTTAAATTTAATTTTGTTATGCCTTCCATGTGAATTTCACTTTCCTAACATGACTTACAAAATTAGATCTTTTATATTATTTTATAATCTGTAAAGATCACGAATTCCACAGACAGACAAAATAAATAAACAATATTAAATAAATTAATTTTGAAATTTACATTAAATATAAGATGCACTAAAGTTATTGTCAGACTAAGCAAATATTTAATGAAATGAAAGTAAACCTTCAATAATTTTAAGATAGTCTATATTAAACAAATGTATATTGCAATTCATAAGCCTACCTTTTTCAATATTTCTGTATTCCAATTCGCTTTAATATATATTTTACAATTTTCCTAGTGCGACCATACTGTGAAAACTTTCTAAAAACTACAAAATATTCAGTTGTATGAAACAATTTATTATAAATTGCTATTTAAAATAAATTTTTTCATTTACTATTTAGACCTACAGAGACTGTGTATATAATTTTCTGTCATTCTTCCACGCTGTGAAATTCTTCTGTCAAGAACATTTTTGACTTCCTTTGAAACTCTGAGAAAAAAAAAACATATTTTTATTATCCTCTTGACAACAGAAAATGTTTAACTTTATTAGTACTTCCTCTCCAAAAAATTCTTTTGTCTTTCAACTTTACTTTTGTTTAATCAAAGTTTGTTTCTTTACAACATTAAAAAAACATCTTAAACTTGCTGTTTATGTACACAGACTATTTCGCATAAAAAAAAACTTTTGTATCTTGTTTTCTTAATTGTGTGCCAAAAACAAGCCAAACATTTTTGAAAAAAATTAAGTATTCGAAAAAAGTTTAAAACAGAAAACAAAAGGTAGGGTAAGACGAAGCTTAATTTTTATATAAACACTTAAAGTTTCTAAATTCATACAAAGCTTTGATTTTAACATCATTTGTGCAATAATTGTGGCAGAAAAAAATTTAAGTAAAAATTGTTTGAAAGTTTTTCATTGCTGTTCTTTAAAAAAAAATTAAGTTTTCGTGCGAATAAGCTGGGAATATCCCGCCTCTATTACTAAACTTTTGTCCTCATTAAGTCAGTCCAAGTAGCAAAATCCTACACTTGGGAAATCGTTGTCGACAACAACATATTATTGTAAAAAATAGCAAATATCTGTCAATAGTAGTCAACTGTTGTATACAAAAATAATGATAATAGTCATTTGCGGTAGGGTTGACATAAGTTTCCCACGCATCAATAATACCGATCTTTTCATACCCATAGAAATCTGCATAATAATTTCACACTTTATAATTAAAAATGTGTTTATTCCGCTAATTTTGATATCACAATTTTGCATATTTTGCAAAATTGTTACATATTTTTTACATGATCTAACATTATGCATGTCTTTACATATTTAAGATGTATTTAGCATATTTTAACTTATGATAAAATAAGAAAAACATATGCAAACATATGCAAAAATGTGCTAAAAGTATAATAAAATATGCCAAAATCTGCTGAAGTATGGAAAGATAAACAAAAATATTCAAAACATGTTAAAATGTGCAAAAATGTGGTAGAAAAAAAAAATATTCCAAAAAATTGGTAAAATAAGAAAAATATGATAATAAAGTATGCTAAGATAAGCAAAATATGTAAATATGCAAAAAAAAGCTTAACATGCAACTATATGTAATCCAAACAATATGGGCTAATATGTGAAAAAATATAATAAAATAAGCAAAAATAAGCAAAATATGCTAAGATGCGCAATAGAATGAAATTTTGTTTTTTTAGGCATATTTGTGCATATTAGAATGCATTGGTATATATCAATGTACTAGCGTATTCCTATGTATACTAGCATATTTTTTTGCATATATCGCTTATCTTTTGTATTTAACATATTTTTGCTTTTGTTCGCATTTACTGCATATATTGCTTGTTGTAAACTTTTTTAAATATATTTTGTTCACATCCGCTTACTTAAGCATAGATCAAAACTATGTTTAACCATATTTTAGGTCATTTATGCATATTTGACTTATTTTAGCATTTATTACTTTGTTTAAAATTGTTTTTTGCTTATATTAGCATATATTTCCATTTTAATTATATATTTATATATTTTAGCATATATTTGCATACACTAACATATTTTTGAGTAATTTAGCATATTGATCGTATTTTGGCATCTTTTCTCTTATTTTGGCATATTTTATTTATATTAGCATATTTTTGCATATATTGTTATTAGAGTGTGCTTGCTGATATCTTGCATATTTTTTAATATTTTAATATAACTTTGTATATTTTAGCATATTTTTTTTAATTGTAGCATACTAACATTTGTTTGTTTGCTGTTGGCTTAGCTGAGAATATGCCTGTTGGTGCTAACCAAATCGTCAGTACCTTTTAGCTAAATCATGTTTTAAATTCAAAATCATAATTAGTTTTTGTATAATTAAAAAGGATGTGCATTTTCCTAGGACTCCTGCTCTTACCAAAAGTACTTGTTCAATTCGCAATTAATGTCATCCATTCATTCCAAGGCAAATTCTAATAAAATGACCTCAAGAGCTCAGGTGATAAATTCGCTTGTCATATGATGTTCCAATACATTTTTAATTGTTTATACCCTTTTTGCAAATTTTTGTTATATTCAAATAAATTATAAATAAACTACGAAGTTACAAATTTACCATATTTACCACAACTCTTCGGGAGGTGTCTTGCAGTCTTGCTCTACTTCTCACTATATTTATAAAACAACATTGACATTTTCCTGGTATCTCCCACAAACAAAATGCCTGTTGGTTTTTCCTGTTGTATTTGATTCAGCAACGCCGCCATCTTATTAGCAATTCGCTTTGACTTATATGAAGTAAATTATTAGGTATTTCGTTTGATTTTTTTCTATGTCCCCTTTGATTGCTTTAGTTCTTATTGTTTTGAACTATTTTATTGTGTTGAACTGTTACTACTTGTTTAGTTTTCGTGTTAGCGACAATCCACTGTAAGAAGTGAAGAGGACTTAAAATTTTTTTCTTATGATTAAAAATAGATCTAAACATTTTATTTTAACAGCCTCTTTTGCTAACGAAAATTTTGTTCTCTTATTTGAAGACAGAACATCATGTCGTATACGTGATGTGGAGATAATTGCTATCAATCATACGCTTAGATGCATTACATGCAAGACTGTTGTAGGTTCATTCCGTGAGCAAAATCCTAAATTAGTTTCCTTAATATAATTTTCTCTGTCTTGTTCAAGTGTGAAATAAAAATATCACCTCCGAAACACATTTAAAATAGAGAATAAATTGCCAACTTGCTAACTTGATTCACTTAACGCATACGAAATATGTTAAGAAAACTTAATTACAAAAAAGAGAGAAAGAAGCAGCTGCTCGTTAAATGGTGTAAATAGTTGCAAAAAGTTTGTTTTATTGTGTTGCGGTATTAAGAAATTAGCAAAAACTTAAGTGTTTTTGCTTGTTGCTCGGAAATAATAATTAATTTTATCACTTGCTAAAAATAGTTTATTATACGAGTATTTTACCTCTGGTAATAGTTTTTTGTAAAAGACACATATCGCCACCTGAAATCCAAAATGTCTTAAATAACTTTTTATTTTTGTAGGAGAAGCAAAAACTATTAAATTTTTTATATTGAAATTTAACGAGCTTGTATCCAAATTTTTTTTTTGCGATATATCAACTTTAACAATTTGTTGAAAGAAAAATAAAAAAGTTGCTGTCAAACTATAATGGCAATTGTTTTGTAAAAAATTATGTACTAGTTATATTTTTTAATTTTTTTTTTAATTTTGTTGTTTAACTTTTAATTAAGATTCCCCAGAACAAGTCAACAAACAATTGACGAAACGTCGGGAATAAAATGTAACAAAACTTTGTTTTATTACATTATAAAATACAGGCCTAATTAGCTTAAAAATAAACAACTTGACACAAAAAAGATTCATATCGAGTATAAATTGCTTGTTGTGCTGTTTGTATAAAAGCATAAGCCTACTATGATTATGTATTTTTCAATGTTCATATATGACAGGGAATTCACCTACAAATTCATTGGCTTAGCGTTATATAAACAGCTAAATCCAAAATAAACAAATTGAAAAAGTTAATTGTTCAGTTATTAAAAACTATCAAATTCCAAGTGGTAGCCTTTTAAATTACTTCTTAAATTTGATTAGTTATCAAGGTTTCTTGCATTTTAGATGACGATATAAGCAAAAGTTAAACATATAATGAATAAAATGTATAAAGAATTAATTTTTCCTGACATTTAATGCTACTATTTAATTTCTTGGACAGAGAGAACAGATTCGTTATAGTAATAGTTGTCGATAACGATCCCACAATTGCCAATATATATCGATGTGACGTCGACGTCGACAATCATAATAAGGGCTATTAACTTAAGAACGGCTGCAGTTATAAGATTGGAACTTGAGCTACACTAAAAAATCATTCCAGTAGCTCCATTCGTTCCTGATTTATAGCTGTATAGCTGTTATATAGGTATAGATGAAATTAAAAAAAGGATAGTTTAATCTTGTGTGCGTGCAGAGAAAAACAGTATTTTATCTACAAAGTGTTAGCAAAACCGATACATTGTCCTTTAAAATTTTTTTATATATTTACATTCTCTTATGCTACTTTCGCCTTTATTTCAGCCATCTTAGAGTTATATGTGAATATTTTTTTTGGCGCCGTGATGGCGTTTTCGTAACACTTTTTACCCTGTCAAAAAAAGAAACATTTAATGTTCTCTAATAAGCGAATTTTTATAAGGAACGATTACACAATAATATAAAACAGTTAAATTTTTTAAATTAGGGCGATAAATATATTTAAATTTTTAAATAAATTAATCAAGAATTTTATGAAATCAGTAACGAAAATGCTGTAAACTATAAGGAAAATAAATTTGAAGCAGTTACACCTAGTCAGGGGGATGGATAAGCCTGTCAGAATAAATCAGGGAAAACTTTGTGTAATGCCTAGTAATGACATAATTTTCCTCTTCATCAAAAATTTTCAAAGTCTGTACACTCCTCTAGATAAATTTTCTAGCTAAGCCTATGGACTTAGTACTTGAGTATTTTTATTAGCATTCATGATACATATGTATGTATATATCAGGTAGCAAGAAAAAACTGAACTATACATAGTCCTAAAAGAATCTATTTTCCTACTGGGGATTTTTTAGTTTGATTTTATTCGGTATCGGTGCTCATTCGTAATTTTCCATTTACATAACACGCAAAGAAGTTTTTTATCTTATAATTTCTCAACCGGTTGAGATAGTTTTTTTTTGCATACATATTCCTGTATAGCAAAATGAACATAGTTCTTTTTTTAATGTAAAATTTTTGATTGCCACCAATACCTTTCCAATTTGAACTAAAATTATTTTCCATTTTATTTTCGGAAATTTCTTCTCAGTAAATAGATCCTTTTAAGAGTATAAATTCCATAGGTTAGTCCTTTTACTCATTATATAACTATGTATATATATATATATATGTTCCCATCGATCCTATAAGGAGCATAGGGCCTCATATAACTATGTAGCATTAGTTATATTTTAAAGTACAAATTTTAAACTTTATATAATTATTACACAACCGATGATGACAAAAAAAAAAACTGATATTCTCAATATTTTCTTACTTTAATTATATTGATTAGTTTCGAATTTTTTTTTAATTTTTATACAAAATAATTGTGAACTCTACAGCAAACCAAAAAAAGTATGTGAAGGCGAAATATCAGTATATGGTAAAGTGCAAAAAAAAAAAAACAAAAAACAAAGAAAGAACAAAGCAAAACGCATTTCATATTTCTTTAACGAAAGCAACAACTTGTTGTGGTCGTGGTGGCAAAGAGGTCCGGTGGGGTTAAGTTAATTGTTCCGCACAAAGTCCGCGGTTCGACTCTTGTTTTCTATTTTTTTTTTTATCCAAAAGCAAAACCCATGTCATATTTCTTTAATACAAAAACATAATGGAAGTGTAGAATGTATTTCCTCAAATATCTTCTTTGTGGATTATGGATTCGGACAGCTCTTAGGTCTAAAAATTACTAACGACATCAACAAGTTGGTGTGGTCGTGGTGGCAAAGAGGCCGGGTGGGGTTCAGTGCACCGAGAGTCCGTGGTTCGATTCCGTTTTTCTTTTTATCCCAAACTTTTATTTTATATTCCACAAATTAATTGTAGAAATGACAAATCGACCATATGGTGTATATACGCTTTCCAACTGTGGTAAAAGAGGATATATGAAGGGGAATTTGCTTATATTTTGATTTCTGGCATTTTTTTGGCTATATATTGGTTATTTATCAGCCAATAGTAGTTACTTTGCACAACAGGATTCTCATAAACAGTCGTACGTTAGAAAACGGTTCCACAACCAGCGCCATATGTCGCAAGGGCTGCGTAAAACCCTAAAAAGCTGAAAAATTCGTTTTTACGCCGTTCATACAGGTGGATGGTGTGTGCATATAATTTTGCGACTGTCTTTATAATTTTTATTCTTGTTTTGTGGAATATAAAATAAAAATAAAAATCCAAGAGAAAAAACTAATACTAGGATCGATTTATTCTTGTTTTGTGGAATATAAAGTAAAAGGAAAAACTAAAACTAGGATCGATCCACTGCATACGAACCAAATTCTACCACTACCGTACATTAGAACAACTCCTTACCACTCCACCCAACGTGACTTGTTAAACCGATATGTATTTTGTAGGCATAAGTACTGTCTGTCCCTGCACAAACAATACATGAGAGTTTTACTCTTTTTGAAAAATTTATGATCCACGAAGATACACATTTAAACAAACGCATGCACATTTTCGTTTGATTTTTTATAAAAAGTGTTTTTTGTCTTTTCTTTTGCCGTTTCCATTTATACCGAATTTTTGGCATCATAATTGATGCTGAAAAATATGTTAATTAAAAAGAAAAGAAATATTATTAATTTACTATAAACGTTTTCACGTTTATTTTTATGAAAATAAATCTTAAGAAGTAGTTTTTCTGGACGTATATATTATTATAGCTGTAGGTGCATACACAAATGGGAAACCATAAAAAATCGTGGTTTTTGGTTATTATCTGCTGTATCTTTAAAGTTTAAAACTTCTGCTGGAAAAGGGATCTATTGACACATATTTACTTGTGTATTATAAATACAAATAAACATACGCGCTTTAAGTTTATTTTCCTTATAAATAACTTTCGGTGATAAATATTGCAACGATATCTCAAGTATGTCACTAGGAAGATTATTGTGCAAAATTATAAAAATCAGTTCTCTCAAGTTCAGGCAAAAATAAATTTGGAAACCTATATATAAAAAAGAAACAGCGGGTTAAAAAGGAAATGAAATGAAACTAACTAACTACTTGATGTTGAACCTTCATCTATCACCGGCTTGACGTATACCCTGACTTAACTCGACCAGCACGCCCTGCCGCGTTTGTTGCTATTTAACAGGTATAAATAAATATTCAGTTTGACTTCAATATTTTTATCAAGGCTGTTTTAACCATTTTTTATGCTTGGCATAATAGAACCATAATTTTAACTCTGTTTTAGAAATTCACTTACATATATGTATATATATATAGACATGATCTTCAACAAGGAAAAAAATTAAGTAAATCATCCCCATGAATGTTCTTTTTGTTGGCTTTTTCTTTGATGTGTCTGACAGTTTGTACATTCATATAACTGAAATGTTTTATATTATGTATTAACACCAGATCACAAAAACCCTGTACATCTCATCGCTTTATGAATGATTATTTTTTCGATTTTGCGTATGTATGTAGCTATGTAGGAAAAGATGCGTATGCAATGAAATAGAAAAATTTATTTAATTACATACATACATGTGTACTTGGTTTTCTATTTTATAAAATACTCAATGTATAAAAAATTTTTTTTGTCAATGCTGAGGTTTGAACCCGATCTGCCTTGATTCCTAGAGAAATGTAAATAGACACTAGTCCCTTCTTAATACATTTTAATGTATGTATTTATAAAAAATCGATAATTTAATTAAGTAAATTATTGATTTCAGAAAAGTTATTAATATAAACTAAATAAACAAAAATTGTATTTTTCTTCCAGAATTATTCTTTTCTTAACTGGTCGGAGTTTACTTTTAAAACGGCCCATAAAATTTTACTTGATCGTTTAAGCGTTGTTAACTTGGGCCAAAGAAGTTATTCACATGCTTATTTTATATTAATTAAAGTACTACCTAAAATATTGTTTGTATAAAAAATTAAATTTAACATATATTAAACCAAAGCCACCGCACCTGCTTCATATTTACTATTTACAAAAAACCAAATATTATTAATTGAAAAAAATAAAAGCTCTATATACACTTGTTCTCTCTATAACACACATCGCTAGCCTTAAGCCCTCTTTATCGATTGAAAATAAGAAAGAACTAACTAAAAATGCTTATTAGTAACAAAACACATTTTTAGAAACTCTATTTATAAATAAATGTTTCAGGGTGTTTATTGAAAATTCGTCCTTGTGTCCTTTATACGTTTATTTTTCTCTTAATAATGCAGCTTTTTAAAACTTTTCGACTTTATTTTCAACAGCCAAGTAGTTGTTTGTAACCAACATCTAAAAAAAAGAATAAAAATAAGTTTATTACCTAAATCAATTTAAAACAAGAAGAAAATATAAGTATGTAATTAGAATAAGTATTTAAATAATTTTAATGCATCATTTGTGGGGTGTAGTCGTCTAATGTAAATACAAATTTTACACTGTAAAAATGATTCAACTCACCTTTGACATTCTTTTATATACATACATACATAAAAGCCAAAAACAACTATAACAAAATACATACATAAGTATATGCATATTTTGAAAGAAAGAAAAATTACTTCAGGACAACAACAATTTTATTGCAATTTATATACATAAATTTAATCAACAGCAAAAGAAAATATTTTTATGTTTTTTTTTTTCTTCAAAACAATTTTAGCAATTTTTTCAATATTTCCCTTATGGAATTTCTCATATTTTCTTCATTTTTATGTGTGCGCACAATAACTTATTTATTTCATAATAAATAAAAAAGTTTTAAATATTTACATATAAATAAATAATAAAAACAAAATTATTAAAAACTCATTTAATCGTCATATACTTTTACATTAAATAAAAAAAAATTAAGATAAAAGATGAAAAACTTAAATGTAACAGCTTGCATTAAAAACTCAATAAAAGAAAAGAAAATCTGCTATAATATGTTTTTGTTGTTGTTTCCTTTCCTCAAGCTCCTAAAAGTATGACCAAAAGCCTAGCCAAGACTTCAAAACTTTATTACCAAAAAATTTTTAATTACAAATTTCAAAAAAACGGACAAAAGTTCCAAACGATGCTGCAGGTGCCAAGTTTTTCTCTCATCAATAAAGAAACAGCGTGAGAAATTTCTTGAACAAAAAAAAAAAATAAATAATAATAATAATAATAAGAAATAATAACAATAAAACAACACAGATAAAATAATATCAACCGTTTGAGGGCCACAGTACAAAGTAAGAATATAGTGTCCAAAACAGATGATATATCAAGTCTACCGTTGCCGTCCCTTAAACACATACGCAAAATTTGATTAACTCAATTCACGGGTCCACATTTACTTTTTTAACTACGGAACGATTTTATATAAAAAATTTAATTTCATAAAAAATATTGGGTAAGTGCGTCACAACAATTGAAAACTTCTTAACATGGTCTGCTTTATGAACGGCTTGGTTAAAAGCTTTATTTTACGACTTTTGGTAAACCGCTGTTACATTTTAGCTGGGTTTGTTAAATCATGGCTTTTCTGAAGAGGACCTAGCGAGGTGCCATATATATGGTCACCTCGCCCTTATCGCTGCTTTTGGAAGCTTAAGTGGCCAGAAATCATAATACAGCTTTTATCAAATTTGTGTTGCTCTTGGCAGCTTAACTAATTGAATAAACCCTGAGGGCACTCTCTGTGATGTATGTCTTGGCTAACAAACAAAATAACAATAGCAGAGATCAAATCTCAAGAGGATGCCACTTTTAGAGTCCACAATGTAGACACAAAAACATTTGGTAATAACAAACCCACTTTTAACAGATGCAGTAGCAGGCGCTAACAAGCACAAAAATCAAAATTGTCCATTAATGGCTAAATCTTATCTTTCAAAATTTCGGAGTTATTAAGTAACGAAATTGACCATTAAAGGCAAATTTGCCCGACTTCAAAAAAAAAAATCAAAAAACAAAGGTCCGGTGGGGTTAAGATAATTGTTCCGCAGAGTCCGCTGCTCGACTCTTGCTTTCTCTTTTTTTTTATCCAAAAGCAAAACGCATTTCATATTTCTTTTACAGAAAAACAATGGATGTGTAGAATGTATTTGCTCAAATATCTTCTTTGTGGACTAATAATTCGGACAGCTCTTAATCTACAAATTACTAACGAAATCAACAAGTTGGTGTGGTCATGGTGGCAAACATGTCCGGTGGGGTTGGATAGTTGTTCCGCAGAGTCCGCGGTTCGATTCTTGCTTTCTCTTTTTTTTATCCAAAAGCAAAACGCATTCATATTTCTTATATACAAAAACATAATGGAAGTGTAGAATGTATTTCCTCAAATATCTTCTTTGTGGATTATGGATTCGGACAGCTCTTAGGTCTAAAAATTACTACCCAAATCAACAAGTTGGTGTGGTCGTGGTGGCAAAGAGATCCGGTGGGCTTGAGTTAATTGTTCCGCAGTGTCGCGGTTCGACTCTCGTTTCTTTTCTTTTTTTATCCAAAAAGCAAAACGCATTTCATATTGCTTTTATAGAAAAACATAATGGAAGTGTAGAACGTATTTGCTCAAATATCATCTTTGTGGATTATGGATTCGGACAGCTCTTAGGTCTAAAAATTACTACCCAAATCAACAAGTTGGTGTGGTCGTGGTGGCAAAGAGATCCGGTGGGCTTGAGTTAATTGTTCCGCAGTGTCGCGGTTCGACTCTCGTTTTTTTTCTTTTTTTATCCAAAAGCAAAACGCATTTCATATTGCTTTTATAGAAAAACATAATGGAAGTGTAGAACGTATTTGCTCAAATATCTTCTTTGTGGATTATGGATTCGGACAGCTCTTAGGTCTAAAAATTACTACCCAAATCAACAAGTTGGTGTGGTCGTGGTGGCAAAGACGTCCGGTGGGGTTGAGTCCACCGAGAGTCCGTGGTTCGTCTCTCGTTTTTTTTATCCCAAATCTTTTATTTTATATTCCACAAATTAATTGTAGAAATGACAAATCGACCATATGGGTGGGTGTATATACGCTTTCCAACTGTGGTAAAAGAGGATATATGAAAGGGAATTTGTTTATATTTTGATTTCTGGCATTTTTTTGGCTATATATCGGTTATCTATCAGCCAATAGTAGTTGATTTGCACAACAGGATTCTCATAAACAGTCGTACGTTAGAAAACGGTTCCACAACCAGCGCCATATGTCGCAAGGGCTGCGTAACACCCTAAAAAGCTGAAAAATTCGTTTTTACGTTGTTCATACAGGTTGATATAATCTTGGGACTGTGTTTATAATTTTTATTCTTGTTTTGTGGAATATAAAATAAAAAAAATCCGAGAGAGACTAAAACTAGGATCGATCCACTGCACACACAGCAAATCCTACCACTACCGTACACCAGAACAACTCCTTACCACTCCACCCAACGTGGCTTGTTAAACCGATATGTATTTTGTAGGCATAAGTACTGTCTGTCCCTGTACAAACAATACATGAGAGTTTTACTCTTTTTGAAAAATTTATGATCCACAGACACATTTAAACAAACGCACGCACATTCATAATCCACAAAGAAGATAATTGCAAATACATTCTACACTTCCATTATGTTTCTGTATAAAAGAAATATGAAATGCGTTTTGCTTTTGGATAAAAAAAAAGAAACGAGAGTCGAACCGCGACTCTGTGGAACTAATTGTTCCACCGATATATAGCCAAACCGATATATAGCCAAAAAAAATGCCAGAAATCAAAATATAAGCAAATTCCCTTTCATACATCCTCTTTTACCACAGTTGGAAAGCGTATATACACCATATGGTTGATTTGTCATTTCTACAATTAATTTGTGGAATATAAAATAAAAGTTTTGGGGAAAAAAGAAACAAGAGTCGAACTCGGACTCTCGTTGGACTCGCCCAAAGGGACCTCTTTACCACCACGACCACACCAACTTGTTAAATTCGCCAGTAATTTTTAGACCTAAGAGCTGTCCGACTCCATAATCCACAAAGATGATATTTGAGCAAATACATTCTACACTTTCCATTATGTTTTTGTATTTAAGAAATATGAAATGCGTTTTGCTTTTGGATAAAAAAAAAGAAAGCAAGAATCGAACCGCGGACTCTGCGGAACAATTATCCCAACCCCAACCACCGGACATGTTTGCCACCATGACCACAACAACTTGTTAAATTCGCCAGTAATTTTTAGACCTAAGAGCTGTCGGAATCCATAATCCACAAAAAAGATATTTGAGCAAATACATTCTACACTTCCATTATGTTTTTCTATAAAAGAAATATGAAATGCGTTTTGCTTTGTTCTTTCTTTGTTTTTTTTTTGCACTTTACCATATACTGATATTTCGCCTTCACATACTTTTTTTGGTTTGCTGTAGAGTTCAAAATTATTTTGTATAAAAATAAACCATTTCGAAACTAATCATTATAATTGAACTAAGAAAATATTGAGAATATCAGTTGTTGGTCATCATCGGTTGTGTAATAATTATATAAAGTGTGAAACTTGTACTTTAAAATATAACTAATGCTACCTACGTTCACATGGATTAGGGTGAGTAAAAGGACTAACCTATGGAATTTATACTCTTAAAAGGATCTATTTACTGAGAAGAAATTTCCGCATTGGAAAATAATTTTAGTTCAAATTGGAAAGGTATTGGTGGAAATCAAAAAATTTACATTAAAAAAAGAACTATGTTCATTTTTATAGAGAATTTAATGCTATCTCAAACGCTTGAGAAATTATAAGATAAAAAACTTCTTTGCGTGTTATGTAAATGGAAAATTACGAATGAGCACCGATACCTAATAAAATCAAACTAAAAAATCCCCAGTAGGAAAATAGATTCTTTTAGGACTATGTATAGTTCAGTTTTTTCTTGCTACCTGATATATACATACATATGTATCATGAATGCTAATAAAAATACTCAAGTACTAAGTCCATAGGCTTAGCTAGAAAATTTATCTAGAGGAGTGTACAGACTTTGAAAATTTTTGATGAAGAGGAAAATTATGTCATTACTAGGCATTACACAAAGTTTTCCCTGATTTATTCTGACAGGCTTATCCATCCCCCTGACTAGGTGTAACTGCTTCAAATTTATTTTCCTTATAGTTTACAGCATTTTCGTTACTGATTTCATAAAATTCTTGATTAATTTATTTAAAAATTTAAATATATTTATCGCCCTAATTTAAAAAATTTAACTGTTTTATATTATTGTGTAATCGTCCTTAAAAGAATGCGCTTATTAGAAAACATTAACTGTTTCTTTTTTTGACAGGGTAAAAAGTGTTACGAAAACGCCATTACGGCGCCAAAAATATTCACATATAACTCTAAGATGGCAGAAATAAAGGCGAAATTAGTATAAGAGAATGTAAATATATAAAAAAATTTAAAGGACAATGTATCGGTCCTCATCACAACGGTCTTGAACCCTTGGCCCCACACACGTTCACACTAACTCTACCATTTAGGCCACCACAGTTTGTTGGTTTTGCTAACACTTTGTAGATAAAATACTGTTTTTCTCTGCACGCACACAATTTCATCTATACTTATATAACAGCTATACAGCTATAACTCAGGAACGAATGGAGCTATTGGAATAATTCTTTCACCATGTGATAGATTAGAGATCGGGCTACAAGGTGGCCCACTTTATATTGGTCGCAAAAGGTCGTTTTTATAAAACGATTATATTTATTGCTCTTTCGAGTTTTGCGTAAAGAAAGTGGTCTTGTATGAAAGTTAAGATCGCGCTCGTTTATTTACAAAAAATACCGACCACTTTCCGAGATATAAGTCCCATAAATTTGCTCGTAATGGTCAATTTCTTTGCTTAATAACTCTGAAGTTTTGAAAAAACATGAGAAGGAGAATCGTATGTTTTTTGTTTGAAGTTCATAGGTCCATTAGTTCCGAAGATATAGAGGTCATCGGAATAAATCGCATTTTTTCACCAGGCGATCCAAAAGTTGGCGATCTTGTAGCCCGATCTCTAATCTACTCCCACTCCCACTTTTTAATAACTGCAAATAGGCGGTTTTTTAAATAGGTTATATATTTTGATCTGTTGCGTTTGGTGTAAAGAAAGTGATGTTGTTGATACGTTTTGCTTAAAGTGTATTCGAAGATAATAACATGGGGGGCCACTAGGCGGGCCAAAGATAGACCATCGTGTAGTTCTAATTTGTGTTTTTCTTTTTTTTCCCCCGAAACAGCTGTACGAATCCCGCTCAATGATGAAAAGTTTTTGGATTTTTTATCAATGAGTGTTGAGCTTGTGAGGTCGTTGGAAATTGTGATGAAGATATTCTATAAATGCGATCACTGAAATCCTTTAATAATGGAAAATAAATATATACAGTGTGTGTGAAATATATGCTCCATACAATTTTTATACTATGAATATTTATAATGAACAAAAAAAATTCATAGTTTACATTATTTACATGTTTTATATTAAAATTTTCAAAGAACTTTTTTTCTAAAAATTATAAACACTTTTGGTAGAATTACGAATTCTTTACAATGTGTAAATTTAAAAGATTATGATGCTCAATGTTAGAATCTACACATTTACATTTACTTAAATTTTTTAAATAATGTAAAATTTCCAGCGGGCCAAAAATTTACATTGTAAGTTTAGTTTTTAAAATTTTTTTTCTACAAAAGAAAATAAAACTTTACAAAAAAATACAATACTAATAAATAAGAAACAACATAAAAGGTGTACATAGTTAAAAGTAATAAATAATTAAGGAATATCTTAAAGTTAAGAATATTTTAGCATTATAAAGTTAATGACAGACAAAAAATTAAAATAGTATACGAAATAAATAAAATTAGGCAATTAATATTTAATAAATTAAATCCTTAATCAACAAATGCCTGAAGATCCGACTATCAATTTATATTTCACTTTGTGGAATAAAGAGTTTCATGACCTGAAATTAAAAAAATATAAAAATAAAAATTATTCTGACTTCCGGATGATTCAAACAAACTGCATTTTTTTTATAAGTCAGTTATTTTAAAAATATTAAAAAACAACTTTTTGTATTTTTTTTTTTTCTTTTAATTTTTTTACGCTTCCTAATTTGGAAAAAAAGCATTATTGGTTATTAAGTTAAAGTGTGAATAAAATATAGTAGTTCCAAAATTACTGTTTATTGTAAAAGTGCGTTTTAAATATTTTAGAAGATAAGAAAAATCCCTGTCTTAACGAACCATTGTAATAATTACAGCGGCCTTCTTAGAGGCCTAGCTATTTTTCGATATATCGCAAATATGTCGCACTAGACGCAAAAATTGTTACTGCTGATTGGAAATATAATTTAAATAATTAATTTACTAAATAATTTGTTAAAAATCGACATTTAGTTATTTCATTTTTATTTTCTTAGTTTTATAGACAAATTATATTCGAAATATTGAAATATTGAAAATTCATTATTTGGAATATTCTCCCCAACTAATCGTCAAATAAAATAGACTCACGTTGAGTAAATTGTTTGTTGTGTTGGTTTGTATAGAAACATTCTAAACCTACTATGATTATGTTTTTGTTGTAATTCATATGCAATATTGAAATTCTCATATTGTATTTGATTTATGTGGCATAAACATCCGAGGTTGAATGTTTTCAAACTGCTTAAACTTCACTGACGATTTGGTTTTAGCAACCAATGAAATGTCGGCATATGAAGAGCTAAAGCCACAACAAACTTTTGATTATATTGGAAATAGTTAATTTTTTTTATATCATACAAATATGTATGTAATTTATTTCAAATACTAAAAATAAAGTGGTAGTGGAGTGGCGTGCTGGTTTTCAGCATTTTAAAATTAATTGGCTTCATCAAACCCCTTCCAACAAAAATAGTTCATCCAAGAAGCCCCGTGACTTTGAAAGAGAGTATAACATCATGACAAAGGTGAGGCAGCCACCACCCCATGGGAAAAAAAGGTAGGAATCAAAGATTAGCAAGGTTCCTCGCCACTACACCAGATATACAGAGGGCGTTGTTTCTAGGCAACGGCAGATGGCAGCCCATTATCATAGGACCTGCTACAGCAGACCAATCATCTACTCAGCTTGAACAACAACCGATTAACGAAACTATTAAAATAACAATAGATTGGATAGATGCTTTGTGGAAGCCATATGCTCCCAAGAGGGGTAATTGAGAAAAAACAGAAGAGAAAAAACTAAAAATAAAGTGCAGTTTGTATAAACACACATAGAAGACATGTGCATGTACATAAATACATACGTATATACGAGTGCATACACAGGTGCATACTGAATATTGTTGTTTCGTCTTTGTGCAAGCAATTCGCCAATAAGTGCATTTAAAAAACAAAAAAGATCATGTCTTTACGTCAACACTAATTTGATTTATAATTACAATATGTCTCCAATTTATTTATGTTGATCCTGTGAAGTCAGTGTTTCTGACTTCATGCTTTTTGATTTCGTGCTGCCTGTGAACTTGTCTCAAAAGCAGTTTTCCAAGTTCTTCATAAAAATCGGAATCTGAAATTCGCATGCCAGGAAAGAAATTTGAAATGAGTACTCTGACTTTAAAAAATTGCTGTGCAGAATTGCTAGAGATATGAAGAGCAAACTTGAGGCTGTAAGAACAGATGAATCTCTGTTGTGAACTATTTAGCACGCTGGACAGCTTTAAGGCAGAAATGCTCTCTTGCAGAAACTTTGTGGTTAATAATGTGGAAGCAACAGTAAGAAGGAACCCAAATGTAGTTGAATTTGTTAATAGTAATATTTTTTATCATCGATTGAATCTTGATGATATAATTATTTCTGGTGTTTCCCAATAAATTGAAGATTTGAATAAAACTAATATGGATCTATCATAGATGTCGTCGTTCCTTTCAGAAGCATAGGGCCTGGGGGTATAATAATAAGGCAAAACTTCTACTTGGTGAATTCAGGGTGATCCTTATCAATTACACTTCAAGTCGACATAAAAACCTCCATTTGGTGGTCACTAGAGCGATGTTCTTAAATGTAGCAAAATCGTAGAAATAATTACAACTGCCTCTATGAGGATCTTTTGGTCAAAGTGGAGCTCGCCTCTCAAATCGTTTTCATTCGCTGTGGAATAATGCTAATCTCTGTATAATGGAAGCCAAATGATTAGAATCGACAAACATTAAATCTAGACTTTAATTTCGGAGGGCAAATGATGACATCGATACTGAGATATCCATTAAAATTTTTTTTGGAAATTTGGCCCCTTACGATCGCTGCACTATAATAATTGTGTTTTTTTTTTCTTAAAAAATTTACAATTTTGTTGATCAATAAATTGATGATATTATTTGATCTCTTTCTTGCTTACAGTACTGAATTATTTATTAAACTCGAGATATTTTTATGAAAAAACTTTTTAATTTTTTTAAATAATTTGAATATCGCACCCACAAGGTGTAGAGATATTGAATAATTTTAAAAATTAATATATTTTTTTAACCGACTAAAAACCCCATATAGTATAAGTGTAATTTAAAGGGTTTCTTTCCTGCCCCCTGCAATAATGGTTAATTTTTCTTAATAAAGTTTGCGTTTTTTACGTTTTTACGATTTCCACTTTTTTAGCAAAGAAAATGCGATTAATGATTTTAGTTTAATTTGGTATTATTTTTTTATAAAAAGCAGGAAACTACATTAAAAAATTAGTATTAAAATTTTTGTAAGGCAACAAAAATTTTTTTTAAAGGTTTTCTTTGTAAAAACTGTGTGTTTAGTTCTGCATTTTTATCCTTCTGCATTTTTATTATTATTTGACTGCTGGCAGAGAACGAAAAAAACTTTGTTATTATTAATGCACAGCACGTTGAAAGAATGGCTGATTACAAACCAACAAAATATCGCCATTAACATTCGAGAAATAAAAAAGGGGAAACTAAATGCAAATGTAAAACGACTCCTGTGGCGTTCTTGTTTAACGGAAGGCAAACAAAGAGATTGCAAGGCCGTTAGGGAAGCACGTATCAACAAATGGCTTCACCTAAAAAAATTTCTTTGAATAAAAAACTTTTGTAAATCGGATTCAAAATGTACCGATAGTGTCTGCAAATACTACGCAAGAATTTGCACATTCCAGTTTCGTCTCTGAAATCATTAAAAATTTAATTATCAAAAAAAAACTTAAATCATTTAAACAAAAAACTCCAGCAACTACGATGAGCAGTTTTAGTAAAAAAGCGAAAATTATTTGTTGTTTTTTCTTATTTTTAGTAAAAATCATTCCTAAAAATGTAAGCACGAATAACTCTAAATCTATAATTAAATAACAAATCAAATATTGACATTGTATTGCCGATATTTTAAATGTTGTTGTAGCTGAGGTATTAAACGTTTTATCTAATGAACATGCAACGGATGCCGATATAAAAAAAGTTAAAATTTAAAATATTGACAATTGACAAGTAATAAAAATTATATAAAAATTTAGGTTAGGTTAGGTTAGGTTAGGTTGATTGGAGGAGTATGACAGCCCATGTCATACGACATAAACCTAAGCCAGGGAAGGCTTGAGTTTAACCACAACATATTGACCCAAAGGTCTGGAGAAACTCCGTGTCACTCACAAAGCTCCTTATTTTCCTCCAGCATATTCCCCGTAATCGGCTTATGTCCGGTAAGATGTCACCCCCAAGATATCGGGACCTTATTTGTGAGAAGGCGTGGCATTGGCACAAATAGTGTTCCAATGTTTCGCTCTCCTCCCCACATGCTCTACATTCATCTCCTCCCGCTATTTCGACGCGTTTAAGATGTGCCAGTAGTTGAATATAAAAATTTAAATATTAATAATTGCTAAATCAAGTCTGATTCAGGATTGAACTGGAAAAAAATAATCCTGCATGATATCGCTTGGGTTATAAGACATTTGTGTCTTAAATAAAATTTCTGGAACTTAGACTTTTGTTTTTGCTCACCTCTGAATGCGTCCCGAGCATGGTTTCATAAAATCTCTATTTACCGCAATTTTTTTATTTTATATCATAACGAGTTGTTATCACTATCTGATATTATATAAATCCGAGGGAATTTTCACCAGCAGCTACTAATTGTATCTAGTGATAGGTAACGTACGTAGGAGGTCCTTAACCCTTGTCCTGAACCACTTATTGGTCAAGCCTCTTCAAATATCTGTTAATAATTAGTATTTAAATTAAAGTCGCGAGAACATGGCTGAAGGATTTCGAACATTATCCTTTACTTAAATTTTATTTTATTTATAAATTTATTTATTTATTTAGAAAGTAAATATATAAATCAATAAATCAAAAACGTGTAAACTAAAAACGAGGCTAAGAAGACTTCTAAAATAAAAAATAAAAACAATTTGGTACAAAAGTCTGTACGAAAGGTAGGCGCAACACCACAAACATGCCACTAGTTAAGGCAAGCAACGCGTAATAAGTAAGCAACGTTGCTTTGTCTGGGCGTAGATTGGGCAAGGACTCTTCAGTAACCTTTTTGAAAAAGTATGTATTCAAGCCAAATACGTCCGCTGATAAAGCCAAGCTGTCACTAATTGCTGCTTATGCCGCTATTCCCCTCATATTTGATATTTGCGAGACTGAAATTGCTCTAGCTCGAAGATGGATAAATTTACTCATAGTAACAAGGTGCTCCTAAAGTATAACAAAAGAATACGATATCTAATTTTTAATGCTATTTTCCGGCAGAATGGAAAGCGTCGTTGATTAAAACAACTCCTTCGTAAAAGACTGAACGAAAGTGAAATTTTATGGGCCTATAAGTATATTATCGAATGTGTCCAAAATATTTGAGAAACTACTTAGAAGCAAATTGCCTCCTCGCTAAACGAGACTGGATTTACTCCGGATCATCTATTAGATTTTAGGAGAAAACGAAGCACAAATTAACAAACCCATTGATGTCTCCTTGAATTTTGATAAAGTAAAGTACAAGGAATGAATCAATAAAATTAAACAAAAGTTACCCGCAATCACTCATAAACTATTTATTTTAAAGCACAGAACAATCAAAGGAGGAGGTCCCCAAAGGTTACCAGTTCAGCACATGTCAAAATCATTTAGCACGTAAAAACTGGTCTAGTACCTGGAACTTCTTGCAGCATTAAAAAAATTTACACTCTTACGACCAGTTCTTAAAAGCTCTATCAGCAATCCATTTATAAGATGTTATGCCAAAGCTTAAATGAGGTTTGTAATAGTAGCGTATAAAAAATTAGATTAACACATAAATTTCTAATGGCATGTATGTGTTTATGTACATATAATTTTTAAAATAATTACCAGAATATCCGATACAAGGTTTGTTTGAAGAAGTTACAACAGTATCGAGAATCGTATGCCAGCAAATTCAAATTATAACTTTGCTTTTACCCCACCTTGTACAATGAAAGGACCTCAAGTTACATTTTAAAATGGGCAGAATGAAAAATGTCCTAAAGCAAATCAATATATAGGCGAAATTCGTAAAGATGAAACGGTTTACCTTCACCTAATATTTTCAAACCTACAAAATACAACTTTTAAATAGAGCTTTTGAAGCCAATAAAAACGATCCAATAAATCTTTTGAGAGAAATAACTTCATTAACAAACTTTCATTAAAGAATGATTATACATCAAATAATTCATCAAATAATTTTTAATGCGAGAATTCCTATACCTGTGGTATGGGCCACGATACTAAACATTGATACCAGATATTATTCCATTAATTAATCAGTTAAAATAAAGATAAGCAAACATAGCTTTAATAAACTAATATTTTTTAGGCTCCCAGAATATATGAAAATTCTTCAAAACACTGATTTTTTCTATTCTATTTTTTCGGGAAATATAATAAATACTTAACATGGACCATTAAGAGTCAGTCAGTAATTTGTATAGGGATGCTGGTACAAATTTCTGACTTGAAGAAATATAAAATTTTCTTTTAAAACTGCTTTGTCTTCCACAAGTGTGTGGTCTGCAATCAATCCCATCAAAACGAACAAATTGAAAGCGATTGCAACTAGACACGGTTATTTCGGTTTGGGGCCTTTGCTAATAATTGTATTCTGGGCAAAAAACAAAAACACTATTATAAATTCAATTAACTTTTAAATATGGCTTAATGTTTTCTTATGGGGCTTTCCATACAATATTCCAATGAATGGAACCAATGAATGAATGCAATGGATGAAAATAATTTTGAACAGAATTTCGAAATATAAATTTCGGCATTATTTCATATTTTAAAAACTTTGCAACGTTATGGTTTTGTTGAAGACTGATCATTTTTTCTACGTGTTTTGGTAATAGATGTACATGTAATGAATTTTCAACTATTTGTAGTTAAATTTTCAAATAGTTTTCATTTAAAAACTGAACTAAAAGAGCGAAAAATATAGATTAAAAAGGAAAATAAACAAAGACCTTTTTTATTATTAATTTTTTTAGCAGTTTTTTAGAATTTTGTGTGTGAAGATTTTAGCACATTTTTCAATAAAATCTACCATATTTTGGTGATAAATTTTTTGCCGACACTGCTCTGATATGCCAATAAGCCATGGTATTCACACATCAATATTTTCTGATGATAAGCGTTCTCGACATCCCTATAGAAGCATCCCGCACTTTACAAGAATATATTTCGCGATTGAAAGAATTTATAAAAACGTGGAAATTTAAGATGAACGATCAAAAATATTAGAAATTTAGCACTAAACCTTCAAACTTTTGTTAAACAACTCATTTTAAAACCAATATATTGCTCTGAAATTCCTTCCTGGGCTACCGCCTCAACATTAAATAGAGAAAATTCAAAGATAATAAAATAGCTTTCCGCTAGTTAAAACTGTGTCTTCAAATCATGCGGCAATACAAAGGGTCTTGCATTAAACACTTCTTGTCTTTCAATTCAAATAAAACAAAGTGTATGTAGGATATCATTAAAATTTTTAATTAATTTGAAATGCCTATCGATGCCACTGTGTATAGAATATAATATCATGAAAAGGTCCGCATCGACATCGCTGGATGTTTTGGCGGCTGGGCCGCTGTATTCGCATACACCTGCGACTTATGAAAATCCCACAAGAAAAAATCTAGCTGTGGCAAATTACATGATCACCTCCACCTAAATCGAACATGTGCTGTGTGGTATGTACGGCTATCCTGTTGAGACCACATGTTGTTTGTTTCCATATCATCCGATTCAGGATAAAAGAATTTGGTAATCATTGGGCTATGGCGCTTGACGCTGGCCTGGCTAACGTAGTTCTTAAAGAAATATGGTCCGATGACGCCGCCAGTCCAAAATCCATATCAAACAGTGACTTTGTCGGCATGCTTTGGACGCTCTTGGATCTCATGTGGATTGTCATCGTCTCGAATTCGAAAATATTGTTTGCTGATGTACCCATTCATCCAGAAATGGAGGATTATAAATGGCGACCGTAAAATGAGAGAAACGCGCGGAACGTTTCCCAAACAGACAATGCATTTTGATAAAAATAATTTTATCATTTGAATGTGTTGGTGAACGCATGGTAATTTGGCAACATAGACTTGCAAGCAATTTGAGATATGTCCCTATTTGAAAGCCCCATAGCGGCTCGACTGAGATTCAGAAAAACTTTAGATTTCAATTTCTACTGAAGACTCTATAAATAATAATTATAATATATTGGTCAAACCGCAACTCAGTTTTTTCTTCGTTTGAAATTCAAGCGAAAGATAATATTTGAACTCGTGGAACAGACCACGATGATGCTCAACTATCAGTGGCTACCTACTCTAAATGCTGTTACTACTTCCTAGAGTCGTCAACGCTGGAGTATAAAATGGAGATTGTAGCGCATCATGAACGTTACCATTATATCTGATTAAAAAATAGATAATACCTGCAGCCAAAATTTATAACAAAAGACCTTAGGCAGGCTCCAATCGGTAATTGTAATTGTTATATCCTTTTTGCGTTACCCAAGCAGACACCCAAAAGACAACTTGTTTTTCTTGTTTTAAAGTGTTTAAGTTTTGTTAAAACGTTGGCTGACTTTGACTAAAGACAGTCTTAATGATGTCAAAAATCAGCCATAAGTAAATCCGGAAAATTAATGCCATTTTCCCAATGATAATAATTTTCCTTTATGGGCTCGAATTCAAAGCCCATCAGATTCCATTGGAAAATTATGTTTATTTATTTTTTAAAATATTTCATGAGTAGACTCGACAGAAAAGGTGGGTTTTCTTTAAAAAAAAGTGTAAAATTCCATGCGAAAAAAGGAGAATCTTGTGTTCCTCAATAAGCGCAAAGTTGTTAATAAAGAGCGCCGAATCGTCTAGGACAATTAAATTTTTTAATTAGAGCAATAAATAACTTTTTACTTTTTATAAATTGATCCACAAAATGATGAAAAAAATTAGGAAAAAAATTGTGGGAAAAAAGAAAAGAAAATTTCCTTGATAGAATGTATGAGTGTGCAATCCTCCCATGTTCGCCTTTTTATTTATTTTTTATTTTTTTATTCAATACTATATTTATGTATGGTGTTTAGTTTATTATTGCATTGCGTTGGTTTTATTTCACCCACTTCTATCATTTCCAATGTGTCCAACTTGAACTCGTGCTGTGTGGCAAGGGAATTGCTCGCATTTACAAAGAAAAAATTATACATTATATAATAAAATTTTACAGCTGGATACAGTAATTCCAAGCATTTACATTTAAATAAGAAACTTTCTTTGCATAACCATTTCTAAATACAAAGTGTGGAATTATTATGCTCCTGCTGGCTCCTTCGCTTTAATACTTTCACAAGTTTTAGATAAGTATTTATAGAGTAATAATGAAAATTTAATTTATAGTTTTAGTTTCTGTCTATGATGCATTTAAAGTAGATGTTGTTGCCGTTTATCTGCTCGAGAATAAAACTTTCAACGAGACAAGTAGTGGGAAATGCTTCTATTCATTTTACCAAGTAGAGGTGGCAGCAGGATAAGCATTTAATAGTTATTTGCTGCACACAAGAAGCCGCAAATGTAGAAAGTTCTGTTGCATTAACATAAACTAATTCCATAGACAGTACCACATACTATTTTACCCGACAGAAAAAACTTGAAAATTTATTTATTTTTTTTTTATGTGAAATTTAGGAAGCAGGGGGCAAATTACGGCATTCGATATCGATCGAAATTTCAAACAAAATTTTCTTGAATTGTATTGAAATTTCGATCGATATCGAATGCCGTAATTTGCCCCCAGGAAAAGATTTAAAAATACTAATATTATGAAGAGAAAGATCGATTAGAAATCTAACAGTTTGGATAAAAGAAACCTGCCATTTTACATATGGTCAAGGAGGAAGAGAATCTACAATCCCTGAACCCTTATGGTATGATTGCCATCCAACCTTTAAGAGCTGGTATAGGACCAGCTAATATAATGCAAGACAAGTTTTCAAAACTATAAAAAAATTAATTTTTCGCCCCAAAAGTTAAATTTTCTGTTTTTCAATATAAATGGCTCGATACATTTCATTCAGTGACTCGTTAATTTATTTAAGGCCTGCGCAAAGTTAGATTTTGAAAGGTTTTAAGGCCTCTTTTCCAAACATTTTCTCCTCATGCAAATTAAATACCTTTCACTGAGCTATTTTTCTAAATACAGAATATGAAACAGCCTACTAATGCTTTAGCATTCATCCCCAAGGTGATCTCTACACTCGTGTTTGTGTATGAACACCAAGTAATCGTGCAAGTCGTGGATCTAATTTGAATTCCAGCGGCTGATAATCCAGCAATAACAATATGGTGCAGCGTACATTTCTATCACCAGGTCTTTTTACTTGGAAGCCATCGTCCACTAGCGTCTCTCAATGTAAAATTTTCTATACACCTGCACATGTCACACACAAACCGTTTGCTCAACCGCCATCGCATTGTTTGTTGTTAAATAGCAAAAGCATTCAAATGGATATTTATTGTGGAGAAATATTTGTTGTACTTTAAGCCTCATGCATCGGCGAGAAGATGTCCTATACAAAGACCATGTCATTTATGATCCAATATATATTTACTTGAAAGCTACACAAGATATCTTAATGGCGTGTTTAAAACTTCTGTTTTCTTTCAAATACTTGCAACGATTATGTGTTAGAAAGCGCATAACTGAAAAATAATCTTTTGAACTTGTCGAATACAAGGCTTTTCTCTATATAAGTACGTTGCAGCATTACTGAAGCGAAAGTAATAAGGGAAAACAAAAGGCTTTGAGATGCCATCAATATATTTTGTGCAGGTATCTAGTATTTATTAGCAGCTGATACATAATCAACGGAAGTAGCGTATTTCAAGCGTCCTAATTGACTCCATCCTCAAGAATGTAATTTGTAGCTGCTTGTGGATTCACCGTGTTTCCAATCTTAAAGATAAATGAGTTGAGCAGATTATTTCGTGTATGTTAAGAGTTACATTCCCACCAAAACTATTGTTTTATTAAGTTTTCATGGACTAAACTATTGACTAGAGCAAAAATAAATCAGAGAAATAAACCAGCTGGTCTTAGATAAATTAAAAGTTAAATCTTTTCCATTTCTGTTTCTTTAAAGGATTTTCGTTACATTTTAGTGCAATGAAGTGTTCAATGAACTTTTTCCCTTCTTGTAAAGTTTCTCAATATCAGATATGATTGTATTTCTGCTTGCAACCAGAACACAATATAATTTCTTTAATAACGACTTCGTTTTGCAGTAAGCACAAAGGCAGTTTGCAACAATGATATGACAAATACGCTTTGATGCGACAAATTAAAATGAACGAAAAGTATAAAGACAATTGAAAAACAAACAAAAAAATCGACAATCAACTGCAAGCAGCGAAGTGGGAATTTGGCGAAGCAAAAGAGATTATGGCAGTTTATCTCAATATCACTTTTTTAGTTCATGAAGAAGTTTTCATAAAGATAACATCATATGAAATGGATGGAGTCATAAACAATTGACTTTGAAGGTATTTCTCCTTTTTTTACTTTTATACCTTATCTGTGTCATGTCAGCAACTCATGGCTATTTTAAACTAATTTAATTTACAAATAACCCATATTTACATTCCATAACCCCTATTCATTACAGAGATTGGTTGTACAAATCACACTCTGCAAAGACCTTTTGGCCATCAAACATTTTGTTACTATAAAAAAGGAGTGTTTCTAAATGTGATAATATACGAGCATTACATCTAAGACAACTTCATTAAAAACTCATAAACTTGTTCTAATTACTGACTGGTAGATGTGCGTAATATGCTGTAGATTTTATGTAATGTTGCAAGATATTTAATTATTTTGTAAGAACACAATCCAACATGATAAATGTTGTAACTAACAGACATAAAATGTATTTAGATAAATTTAAAATATTGTGTAGTATAAAGTATTACAAGCATGATGACACATTCCAAGAGCGCATGAGTAATTTTTGTGTCGTTTTAATTAAAGAATACCAGAGCATATATCAATTGGACTATATTTACAGCCAGACATTTTTCTTGAAATTTGGTACATGACGTCTTTCCTATTTGTTCATATGAGAAGCAGTAAATCAAATATAATCTAGGAGCAACTATCAAAAGTCCTGTAAAACTTCATGCTCTGCAAGATTTGGTATGATGATCGATTCAATAATTTTTTTTTTAAATTCATGGAGTAAAATGGAATTTAGTCGTATAAAAGGGTAAATGGTGATATTTAGACATTTTTGCATTCTTCAATAGCTCGCCCTCACCTTAGCATATTCATTCATCTTTAATGCCAGTTTAAAAAACAATAGTCCTTGCCCCTTCTAGCGCATTAGTGTCTTTAAATCTCTTCTTTATGTCAAAAAAAATACCTGTAGCTGGTAATCGCATTAGAGTTATTTTATGGCTTCCAGAAGAAGAATTTGGAGGGCATAGTCGCAACTATCACAGGATATTGCAAATTCCGCAAATGTAGCAGAGTAAAGGTCTTAAATCACACGACTGCTGCACAAATTGTTTGAACGGAAAGGAAGGAAGAGGGAACTATCTTTTACTTTTTCTAACTTTTCCCTTCATTTGAGATGCATCGATGGATAGACTTAGGTCATCAATCATATGGAAGGAAGTCCGTCTGAGATGGTGATGGTTGACTTAGCTCCTTAATCAGAAGCAGTGGAGGATACGAATATAAACCTGAGGTAACAGGAGTGCCAACACTTCATATTTTCCTCTTAAGTTTCTTATCTTTTTATCCTCTGCTCTTTAATCACCCTCAAAACTGTGTTTGCTGTTTTGTTTGGAACATTCACCCAGCTAACTTCACAGGGACCAAACCATGTATAAGTTGACATGGGCGTAGCTAGGTATGGGCCTAGAGGGCCGTGGCACCCACCTAATTCTATAATAATTTTTTTTACATGCATACAATATAAAATTATAAAAAAATGCACAGGGTATTGTGGACGGATTGCTTTTTTCTATTCACGAAAACACAGCCAATTTAGGAATATAGATGTCTGTTCCAAGGATAGTCTCTCGTCAAACGCACCGTTCAAATCCCCCATTTTCATCACCTGCTGAATACTGGAAGCGATCTATATACATTCCTTATATATGTAGATTCTTTAATTTCATCACTGAACAGAAGATTTAATGAAGAGAATAGGCCAGCGTTTGCAATTCATTGATTGCACCCGTCAAACATGCTTTCTTTGAAGCTGGAAGAGCTTAAAGATGCCACAAAAACGATAGAGTATTTTTATGAGTTGAATGATTTGGAAGGAGAAATTGAGCTTTAGTATAATTCTTGGCAACAAAAAAAGGGTAAAGACGACTTAGAGCTGGCGAGTATTTTGAAAGACGCTGGATTATTTTATCCAAATATAAGGAAGGCGTTATTAATTTCATTGCCACAGCCGTGCACTACTGCAACTGTTGAGCGGTCATTTAGCACTTTAAGGCGAGTAAAAACATGCTTGAGCTCCACAACGGCTGAAGCACGTTTAAACGGTAAAATAATATGCAATTTTACTTATTATCAAAAAATAAGTATATTGTATATTGCAGGACTATGTATGCTAAGCGTCCACCGAAATCTGGTAACCGAGAAGAAGGACGATTTTTGGAAAAAATTCTAGCAAAATTTTCAGAAGATACACGCAGATTACTCCTCAAATAGATCGAAATTGTAATAATCATAAAAAATCATAATCATAAAAAATCACAATTTTCTTGGCACCACCCTATTTCATATTCTGGCTACGCTCTTGTAAGTTGAACTAAACGATTTTGCCTATTGTCTATGAATATTTAATTCAACTAACATACAATTTTTTATTGATTTCTGAACAGAGCTAAACATGTTGTACTCTAATGATTCTAGAACATTGTTTGAAATCAGCAGGGAATACAAAAAATTTTTGCACTGCAGGGCACTTTGCAAATACATATTTGAACAGAAGAATATTTTTTTAATTAAAACAAATTTTTAATTTTAATATATTTTATTTGAATAAATCTGTGCTCAACAACTACTTTTTGAAATACTCACGAAGATTTTGATGCATTCTAATCAATATAATTTAAATCACTTACTTGCAACATGTGTAGTACTAGAAAGCAAATGCTTACATTATCGATAGCTTTTATATTGAAACACGTACATGTCCTTCTATTTGGAAAATTATTAACTACTACACATACGTGTATTAAATTAACACTATCACATTAAAACATATATGTACATATTCAAATAGCTGTAGATATAATAACTATTTTATTGTTGCATTTGTTATGCATTTAAAATACTTAAACTTCAATTTCTTAAGAATAAGCCCTTAGAGAGAATGATAAAACATGCAAAAGGGAAATGTACGTAGAAGAAAAAAGATATTATTTTAATACTTAAGTATTAAGCTTAAAAAATTTTTGCTGCCATACATTAACATTTATTTAAATATATACATACATTTTTTTAATACAATGAATATTAAAAGTTATAGAACTTTTTTGATGCTGCCAGCCATAGCACCCAGAAAAAATTGTTTTATCATTAAGAAATAGCAGAAAAAATAAGTGGCAACTACATTAAGCTGCCGCCTCCTCTGATATTACCACTATGGTCACGCCTATAAATCTCATTTGCGAAAGTAATAAAAAAAATTTGGAATCACTCACGAAATATTCGTACTTTTTGCATCTTTTGCGAAGTGAGATAATGCGGCAAAAGAAAAGTTGCATTCCTACTCGTATTTATTTCATAAACACGTGTGCTTAATTTTTGATTAAGGCCGCATTAAAAAAAATACTAGAACGACACAGAATGAAATGGCAGTGTGCAGGTAGATAGATTCGAGTGTCAACGTTGGTTTATATATATATATATATATATATATATATATATATATATATATATATATATATATATATATATTTTTTTTTTTTTTTTTTTTTTTTTTTTTAATTAATTAACAAACAAACTGCGAAGCTACTTGGCTTATCTGCAGAGACACCCGGAGTCTGCGGCAGGAGTCGAACCTGCGACCTTCGGACTACCAGTCTAGTACACTAGCTACTAGTCTACGAAGGCTGCCTGAAAGAGCTGTTAAATAGAATTCAATTGTTATTCGTTTTGACAAAAGAATATTAGTAGTCGGATAAAATCTGGATAGTTCTTTACAGGCGGAATTAAGAGGGTTTCGTAGGAAGTTTAAGTCTATACAACGCATTCCCTATTAAACCAATATTCGCCGGTGTCCCATTCTTAAGGCGCACTTTAAATTTTTTTTCTTTTAAGAATTGAAAACTCTAAGTTAACAACCATTGCACTAATGAAAGGATCGAGGAAAGATCTACATAAGCTTTTACTGCACAACAAACAATTTACTAGTATTTTCGACCGGTCTGGTAAGGCTGACAGCTGTTAAATATTTAGAATATGAAGTGTGCATTTGCGAATATGGGTCGTTTAACAAGCAAAGAATGTGTAAAAATAGTTAAAACTTCAACTATAAAAGCGGTGGTTCAATTATGGCCGCTTTTCGAGCATTACGAGGTGATCATAGTCGTCATAAATGACCTAAGGAATTGGCAAGATTATTAAAAAAAAAGCAATTGAAGAGATGTGGTCAAATGCATCATAGCAACGTACGCACTGCCGAAAATACCGCTTCTGTTAGTAAAAGTACGGCGGATAATACTAATATGTCACTTACATGGCATTCTCTGCAATTGGGCCAATCTTAGGACTCATTATGGCGCATTTTATATTTGGATTTGTATCTCGATCCATATAAAGTCCAACTGGCCACCGAGATCGTGCGATACGACTCCGTTAGACTTTTTCCTGTGAGGGTTTCATACGTAGCAGGTCTGTGCAAATAATATACAAAACATAACAGCCAAGATAACACACGCTATCGGTAAAATTTAGCCTTCGAATGCGGCCTTTAAAATTAATGAAAAATCTTTAATAATACCCTACACACACTTTGTTTTGTTTGAATTTAAGGACAGCAAGGACTTAATAAAAGACCATTTACATTAGCGAAATAACTTTCTCAGAAAATTCCGAATTTTCAGTAGAAAAAAAACTAAAGCTCAACCAAACACAAGAAACTTATTTATTTGTGCAGATTTTTGTGATTCTCTTAATTAGTGGCAAGTGAAATTACCGGTTGTAAAATAATGGCTTTAAATACTGAAGCACGAGATAAATTCTTAAGAAAATTGTAACACTTTTAAATAAATATCAGTATTTATTGCACTTTTTAAATATGTTTTACATGTGGAACTATTTTACTATTTTCCTCTTTATTTTACATGAATTTTTTGTACACATATGTATGCATAGAATATCAGTATGTAAACATACTTACTTATGTATGTATAGTATATCAGCACTTGCTTTTACTACAAAATTAAACGAAAATTTCATATCAATCATAAAGCTGCATAACATTTCATAATTAATATCACTCATAAGCCAGATTTTTAAAAACTTGAAAAATGTTTAACATTAATTATTCTCTTCTCGCCACTTTATGTTACTTTATATAATTTCGTTTATAGTTTTCGCTGGAAAAAAATATGTGGTAAACTTTGTGAAAAAGAAATATGTTCAAAAACTTTTCCAACACATTTATCATGTTAAATTTATTTGTGTGCTGTACGCAAATCGCTATTAAACATATGCACGAGTATACAGCTCTGTATGTTTGCATGTACGTGCATGTGTATTTTTTTTTTACTTTGCACGCAATAGCCAACCAGCAGATGTTGTCAGCTGTTCAAAACAACAACATAAAAAGCCATTACAAACAATACCTTAAGAGAAAAAATGAGTTTAAAAAAGGGTTATGGAGGTTATAGTAGAGCACAGGTGCAACCGAACTATTCTATCCCAAAAGACAGTTTGATAAATAAGTTTTTGTATTTATTTAAAATAAGGACGAAAACTACATGCATTGATTGGAAAACTATGAAAAGAGGTAAATATGCTTAAAAAAAATTATTATAAAAATTTATTTACAGCAATTTATTTGAAACAATACAAAATGCTACTAAAGGAAGAAAATTTTATAAATAAAAAATTTTTTATATTTTGCTTCGAAGAGACGTAAATGGGTTTTAAAAACATTTGTTTCCTTTAACAATCCACAAGCTTAGTCTCTGGTGTGCAAGTATCTAGATTTCGCAACATTAGCGGAGTGACTCTCGAGGGTTTAGTTAAAAGTTTAAGATATAAAATACAAGTTTTCATCATTGGAAATTTGTCATAGCAGCTGCCTCTTGATTCTTATTCCATAACGAAGTGGAGCATTGGGAAATATAAATGTTAATAAATATATTTATGTATATATAATAAATGAGATTCATTAACAGTTAAACAGCTTCTTCTAAGTTTTAAATGGAAGGAAAAAGTAAGTACATATAATCTTACGAGGTGGATGTTTTCAAGCCTACAGCGCTATCACCCTAAAACCTGCATGACTCGGAAACGTGGACACTTTATTATTTTAAATACTCATAAGAAACCATTTTTTTATTGAATGTATTGTAGTTGAAGCAGATGAACGTGATTGTGTTTTATGCTTTGTGGAGTTCAAATCTCACCAGATTCAGACAGATTATAAAACTAACAGGAATGGAATTTATTACGAGTACATCGCCCTTACTGCACAGAAAAAAATAAATTTTAGTTTTTTTTTTAGTTCTTTTAATCAGTAAATATTTTATGTGAATGCGAACATATTTAACTCATAGTAGTTGTATTCTGAAAACTCCAAATAATAATTAACAATGGCAATAAAAAAAGCTTGACAGAAAATTAAATTTAACTGTTGATAAAATGTTTGTTTTAATTTTTTGTAAACAAAAGTGAAAAGAATTTTCATTAATCTTTGCTAATATATTTATAATTTCTGTATTATTTGAAAAATATAAGGTTAGGTTAGGTTACGTTAGGTTGATTGGAGGGCATGGGCGTAGCTAGGTATGGGCATATAGGGCCGTGGCACCCACCTAATTCTATAACAATTTTTTTTACATGCATACAATATAAAATTATTAAAAAATGCACAGGGTATTGTGGATGGATTGCTTTTTTCTATTCAAGAAAATACAGCCAATTTAGGAATAGAGATGTCTGTTCCAAGGATTGTCTCCCGTCTAACGCACCGTTCAAATCCCCCATTTTCATCACCTGCTGAATACTGGAAGCGATCTATATACATTCCTTATATATGTAGATTCTTTAATTTCATCACTGAACAGAAGATTTAATGAAGAGAATAGGCCAGCGTTTGCAATTCATTGTTTGCACCCGTCAAACATTCTTTGAAGAAGAGCTTAAAGATGCCGCAAAAACGTTTGAGCATTTTTATGAGTTGGATGATTTGGAACGAGAAAATGAGCTTCGGTATAATTCTTGGCAACAAAAAAAGGGTAAAGACGAATTAGCCGACTTAGAGCTGGCGAGTATTTTGAAAGACGCTGGATTATTTTATCCAAGTATGAGGAAGGCGTTATTAATTTCATTGTCACAGCCGTGCACTACTGCAACTGTTGAGCGGTCATTTAGCACTTTAAGGCGAGTAAAAATATGGTTGCGCTCCACAATGACTGAAGCTCGTTTAAACGGTAAAATAATATGCAATTTTACTTATTATCACAAAATTAGTATATTGTATATTGCAGGACTATGTATGCTAAGCGTCCACCGAAGATTGGTAACCGAGAAGAAGGACGAATTTTTTGAAAAAATATTAGCAAAATTTTCAGAAGATCCACGCAGATTACTTCTCAAATAGATCGAAATTGTAATAATCATAAAAAACATAATCATAAAAAAATCATAATTTTCGTGGCACCACCCTATTTCATATCCTGGCTACGCCCTTATTGGAGGGGTGTGATAGCCCATGTCATACGATATACACTTAAGCCAGTGAAGGCTTGTTGTGCGCTCCCTTTAATTATCAGACACAAACTGCCAGAGTTCTGCGGCAGGATTCGAACCTGGGACATTCGCACTAAGAGTATAGTACACTACCTAGTAGTCTACAAAGGTCAGTCGAAAAAAATATATAAAATTTCACTATATTTATATTTTACGCAGGCCATAATCGTAACGACATTCCCATCCATACAATACATGGGAGAGATAGTTATAAAAAATACAGCAAATGTTTGATTACAAAATACCAACAACATTTTTACAACTACTGCAACATGCGACAACTAATAATCCGTGCAATAATTGGGAATAGCGCAAATATTTATCATATTTTGAAAAAAATCTTGCAAATCAAGAAAATAAAAATGCTGTTATCATCACTTAACATATTATTATGAATAAGACAATTAAAAATTGCTTTTTATTCCCCATTTGAAAATACGCTATAGTTCTTAAGGCAAAAATCTATTTCCTTTGCGACTAAAATATTTTTTCTGAATTATTTTTAGTGCAATTTATTATTAATAAAACCACACATGAAAAAAAATGTTTGTTTTACTTCCGCTTAAAATCACCAACTATTTCCGATGCGGTAAATGCGTTATAAAAACATGTAATTGAAAAGTAAATATTGATGTTAAAGCTTTATATTTCCTTATGTTAAAAGATGAAAAAGTTTGCGAAATCCTTAACATTATAAAAAACACAGAAATAACACAGAATGCAAACATAAAATAATTCATATTCTTGTAAAAATATCAGGAGTCCTTGTGAGTTACAAAAAATTCAATATTAAAATTTAAGAATATAATTTCTAAGAAATGCTTCTAATAACTACATTGTACAGTTCAATTCAAAATCTAAAAAAATTTCAACATTGTGGCCATTAAAGCAAAATATCCACTTAAAAACAATTTTAATGCGTCAGCACACAAAACAAAAATTATTTAAGTTCATAGATTTATTTTTTCTATACTCAATTAATTTTGAAAATCGTATTTAAGATTTTTGCGTTCACTGAATTTTCCTTCTTGTTCTGTTCTTTTTTTTCCATTTCAATCAAAATTCTATTTTGATTTCAAACGACAAATTTATTAAATGGTATTGTCGACAAAAATATTTGTCATCAAAGCTTTAATGAATATTCTTTTAAGTGACAGCATAAATGAACCAGCACATATTAGAACAATTGAAGAACATATAGGTTAGTTTAGGTTGATGGGAGGGGTGTGATAGATAACCCATGTGAAGGCTTGTTGTGCGCTCCATTTTAATTATCAGACACACACTGCCAGAATTCTGCGGCAGGATTCGAACCTGGGGCCTTCGCACTACGAGTCTAGTACACTACCTACTAGTCTACGAAGGTCAAAAGTAAATATTAGACAAATATTCGTTTAAATGCGGTGAGTACAAATACGAATCCGAATGTAATGAAATAAACGAATATATCACTGATAAGAACAATGAAACGAAGTCTCTCTGTTTATCCAACGGTCTGCTCGTAATAGAGAACTGCATCTCTTGAACTGTAAAGGAGTGACACAAAAATTCTTGCAGAGTATATAGAAATATTGTCAAAACGATAGCTTTCGATTCTAATTGATTGCTCTTCTGTAGTGGGAGCAGCCAAGTATACAAACGTAAATCTTTAGGACAGAACAACAAAGGCCATGACGGCAATTTATATATACAAAAACGCAATTGGTGTAACTTAGGGTGTAAACACCAACGAGGACATTAATTAGACTAATACTACTATACAAAGTATGTATTAGTTCGTTCGAGAGCGCTTTATTTCATCGCGAATCAGCTTAGAAAAGATATTTTTTCAAATAGCAATCATAATAAGAACTTCATCAAGCAAAATATTAGTCGTTTAGCGTTTAGCTAGTTTTCAAAGGAACTATTTTTTAAGCAATCACAAACTGCGAAGCTTCTTCGGCTTATCTATAGAATCAACCAGAGTCTTTGGCAGGAATCAAATCCATGACCATCGGCCTATTTATCAATTTATTACCTTCTAGGTTTTCTACCTCTTCTTCAAACTATTACAGTTAAAACAATCGGAGCAAAAAACCATAGATCTTGGGGCTATTCTGGAAAGCAACGGTAAAATTCCGAACCTCCTAAGCTATTTCACTCCATGATCCTTCTTTAAAAGATGATTTCAACCCTATCAGCAGTTGGAGCCCTCTCGTCTACTCAGATGATTCCAGAAACGGAAACAGAGTTGACGGCGGTATATACATTGAACAATTCGGGATAAAATGTCTTTCAGACTTCCGTAGGGGTATATCATTCAATATGCAGATTTACACAAAGAAAGAAATATTTTAACGAGATACGTATAGTAAATTCTTCGAACAAATATCGAATGAGTAATTTAAAATTTAATTTATAGAAATATTACTTATACATAATGTACTCAAGGAATTTAGTGAGAGTTTCTGAATATAAAAAATTATTTAAACATTTTCTACAATGGCATAATTTTGAGTAAATATAAAAATCAATTCTGGGCAAAATTACCCAAACTGCTGTAAATCATTTAACGAAAACAAAAGGAATTCCTTTTTATCGTTTTTACACAGCATAAAGCATGTTTACAATCTTTTATTTAAATTGCTATAGTTTTGGTTTTATTTTATTCATTTTGACAGCTTTACACCAAAAGCCCCATTACACATTTCCAGCTATGGTTGAAATATTGATCTTGACCTGAGCTGGACAGAGACTAGCAAAATGTTGAAGATGGAAATTTACCTGGACCTCGAAGAAAATTTAGAAAAATATACGAAAAAATAAATGTTACTCAGCAAACGGGTGTGAAAATAAAAATGGCAAAATGTAGAGGAAATGTTACATGCACTGGATGCCGGCCTTGGTAGCATTTTGATGGAGACGCCCGTGTTATTGGAGTAATTAATCATAAGAAGAGCTTGAGTATAATACTAAAGCAAGACTTAAAGTTAAAAAAAAAAAATAAAGAGTGTTACGATGTATGACTATAAAAAAAGTTATATGATCAGATAAGACCACAATATTAATCAATACCACAAAGACGGAGGGGATAGTTTTTATTATCGTACTCAAGTAATCCAAAATATCAAACAGGACCATGGAGGTTTAATGTTTTTAGGGTGCTTCGCACGGTAAAGTATTGGTCCTTTATAGAGAATAAACCAAATAGTGAATAAAAATATTTTTAGTTTAATATTAGCACATGAACATACATAATTTTATCGAGTTTATCTTAATGGGGCTTAAAATTTTGTTTGAGTAGTTTAAGAATACGGCTGTTAGGATTTATATATTGCCATTTATTTAAGCATAAAATCGCTTAAGCCAAATATTTGCATTTTAATGCAGTGCGAATTGAAGTATTAAAAATTAAATTATATACATCTATACCTTGAGTTCAAATATATTTGAAAGTCTAGAAAAATTAAAACGCCAAAGAAAATTAAAGCGCAATTGATCTCTTTATCCTAACTATCGACTTAACTGGACTGATCCCTACACAGAACTTTACTGAAACCTCCGCAGCAATAGCTGCTCACAGAATTAGTTTTGAGGATTTCTTTGTGCTAATTATGTGCATACTCCGATTTCTGATACAATATCTTGTAGGGATTTAATAGGAAATCGTGAGGAAAGAATAGATTATTGCGAGCTCATGTTTTGGAGCAGATTCATGATCTTTATCCCGGACGAAGCTATGTGACAACTACTGATCCTGAGATAGGCAAAAGAAATTTACTATGGTTAGCGAACGGTTCTAAAACCGAGACTGAGGTTGGTGCTGGCACCCGCGGACGCAGCACAAGAATACCCGTGAGTAATTGACCAACGGTGTTTTAGGTGGAGACCTCTCCTTGTATGTACGTCATTTTGAATAAAGGGTTCAGAAATCTAGGCGGATTTAAAATCCCTCCGCTCTTAAGAACTCATATTCAAACTTATTTTGGAGCGCTATGATGCTCTTCAAAAGCTAGATTTTCTGTGGGGGCACTTCAATCTTAATTATCCCTTGTGGGGTTCTAACTAACACCCTTTGCCCTTGTTCCGTCTTTGCCTTCAGTACAAGGTAACGATGGCACACATTGTATTGTTTTACGAAATTTTTATTCCGAATTTTTCTGTTCGAACAATATTATGCAGGCTTCTCCCTACTCTGTACTAACTTTTATTAGGAGAATCTTACGAAACACTGACCAATTGGAAATCTAAAATAACAAAAGATCCTTTTGGAGTCCCAGTGCCGATCACAGGACCAGATCGTATGCTTGCAACTATCGTTGTCAATGTCAAATCCAGTCGACCGTAAAATTAATGGTAGTTCCATGTTCATTTTTGGACTGCAATTGTCTATTATTGATGGTTACTTCCTACTCTATAACAGTGAATCTATCAATAGTATTATATTGCTGTCGACAATGAGCCCAGACTTGCCATTTATTATTGTTTGACTTGGTGTCACATCGACGATGATAATTGTAATAAGAGAACATTTTTAGCATAAATTTTTGGAATGCTTCTCATAATACTTTCCAAAGGAATAAATAATATAAATAAAAGAAACTTGGTATGAAAGTTTCTTTCATAAACTTGCAAGTTTGTTTCATAATATGTGCTTACCTTTTAAACAGAGTGCTGGATTTTATTCTCCAAGGCCTGAAGTTTCCGTATATAATTACATTTGACACTTGAAGTATTTCGTTGATTAATTTTGGACTTTTATATGTGAACTTTTTTAATAGCTTCTTGATCTCCTTGATTGATGATTGACTTTCATGTCTTTAGATGGATTGTGGCCAACATTTAAGCAAAAACAATTTGAGAACCTAAAAACAAATTAGAAAATATATTAATACGAATAAAAAAGAACAATTACAAATCATAGAATTTGTAATCCTGTAGCTAAAGATATACTTAAGGATTTTTTTAAGTGTAACGATTTATTTAAAAAATGTGTTTATCACTCTAATTAAAAAAAATTAATTTTAATTTTAGGATTACAAGCTCTTTTCTAGTAAGTTTGCATTTGTTAAAAAAACACTTGTTCTATTTGAAAGAGCAAACAATTGTACACTTTTTTAAGAAAGAAAAGCGCAATAAGATTTCCCACTTAAAGGAGTTTTTTAATTATAAAAGAATATATGTATGTATATAATTTAGTATCGGTTATAGCGCACATCTTTCGTCAAAAAATTACATCACGGGTTAATTAAAAGCACTGTAGAGTTCTTGTGTTACAGGAATTATAAAAATGTCGCTGTGGTCTACGTATAGTCCACAAACATTTCACATATAAACTCTAAAATAATTACATTTTTGTCGGCTTATAATTAATTCACAGTCGAACCAAAGGCTCAACTAAACTTTAAATTTCACCATATACTCACTAGAGTCCCTGTTTTGTCATACAAAAAAAAATTATTTCTGCATCTATGGCAAAATAACACAAAGTATATGGTTTGGACAATCCACCTGGATAAATGTCGGTTTTCAACACCGTCAAAACAACGATTCATTGAACTTTTATTGATATTTACTGATATTTCAATCGCCTTAAAGGATATCTAGCTCCTTTTCTACTAAAACGCAGTTGTAAACTATTTCAATACTTAAACTGTTAAACTAATAACATCCATAATATTATATAATCCTTTGCAAAATTTTGATTTAAAAAAAAAACAAATATTTTACTGCAACAATTTAACATAAAAAAGTGTAGATTTAAGAGAAGAAAAAATAGACACATAATTTTGTGCTGGAGCAATTTTTTCTTCATTAAACAAATTTTCATTTTTACCTTTTGTATAATTATAGCAACAGTTTTAGATTAAAAATAAAATGCATTTTCTTTTAAAATTGTTTACAACTAAAACTTAGTAGTTCCTCCCTTAGAACTAATTAAATTATATATCCTTAAGCTCTAAACACATAGACGACAGCAGACAGCAAGCAGCAATATGTCAAAAATAAAATCCATGTGTTTAAATGAAAACGATTATTTTGACGGCAGCACAGCAGCACGACTGCACAACAGCATTTGCTGCTGCTGCCAATTTAGGCTATTTTCTATTTTGACGGGCAGCACTAAACAAATACAGTGTTGCCACTATATATATAAATTGGAAAAATAAAAACAAAAACTTTTTTTTAATATTAAACATAAAAGAACATTACAAAAATACAATAAAGAAATAATTTAATATGTTTTTATAGTTTTTCGAGTTTTTCGTGATATTATTACATTTTTTATCAATAACTTTAATTTTATTCATTATAAAATATATGTACGGCATCCCTGAAATTTGTATTGCTAAAATACACATCAACTGACTATTATGCTGTTGCTGTGTTCAAAATAATTATGAAGCTGACTTCAGAGCAGCATTTGAAGTTGGCAGCATTTGAAGCCGTGAAGTCGTGAAGTCTGCTGTCGTCTATGTGTTTAGAGCTTTATTTTGATACTCTTATAAAGATTATTATATGTTTCTCTGTCTACTTTCCCAACACTCTTCAATTATTTTTGTTTTAAAGAGAAAAGACTATTATTGGCTTTTAATCTTGGAAGGAGAATTCTCCAAACATTTTCAATGACATTCATGTGTGCAGAGCAAGATGGTCACAATAAAACGTCAATAGATTGATTACAAGACCATTCCAAAAACTGTGCGCTTAGATAGATTTAAGCATTAAAAAAAGTATATTTTTGGAATTTGTTCTCAAGATGAGCCACAAGCTACAGCTACAAATATTAATTTACTCTGTATTACTCATTCAAGCCAGTAGGTGAGAAAGTGAAACTCTAGGCAAATACTTAGAGAAATTGCCTTCCAAATCATGAGACCATCTCCACTGAAATTTCTTTTGGTTAAATACTTTGACTTTTTTCTTAAATCACGCTGGTAGAGTCAATAGTCATTTGGGTCATCTAGGTTACACTTTTTTCCATCGGAAACCTTATGATAGAAACTTGGTAATGTAATATTTAAACACTTATATCGTCCCAACTTATATTGTCCCAATTTAGAGCCATGTTAAGTCTTGCGAATTCGAATCTTTATTTTTAATGGCAATCAAATAAAGTAATTTTGATCTTTCAATATTGCAATTACGCGAATTGCTTACAAAGTTGGGAATTTTCGCGAAATCTTTTTAATGTAACTGAAATATTTCTTGCGTTGGTTTTTTGCTACAAGTCTTTTTGAACGTTCTGAATATTTCGCTTTGCCGGGTTATTTCAGAAAATTCAAGACGACCTTGTGCGGTCTACCAATTTTTTTTTTTTTGCAATAGCACGAAACCTCTTTTGAGACCAAAATTAACTCTTTTTTAGGCGGTATGTTTAAATTAAAATATTTTACGATACAACCTCGGATGAAAATTCAAAACGTTATAATTGTAGCCTGTATTTTTCAGTGCTCCTACTGAAGTGATGGTACTATAAAAATGCAAAATGTAAAAATTGCGGAAAAATTACACTAACAATTTTGAAATTCCTCATATATTTTTTCTTCTTTCTTAACTCTGCATTGAATTGTTACTATAAAATATTTGTTTTTTAAATCCAAAAAGTTACATGATGCTAACGGGTAATTTTAGAAGCTTTCGGATTTATTTAAAAAAATCGTATTTGAGTCGATAGAATGATCTATATAATTCAATGTTTAAAGATAATTTCATGTAAATGTTGACCGCGACTACGCATGGTGCAGTTTTGGCATACTCTCTACAACAAATCGGCCAGTATCTCACGAATAAATTCAATATTGGTTTTTAGTATGATAATCGTTAGATGCTTGTGCAACGTTTATCTAATTTTTTTTATCCCTTCAAAAACAATAAGTCTTGTCGAGGTCCTCCAAATGGTATTTGTTTGTGAGATTATTTCGTGATCCATATCTTCAGGAAGTTACTAGGGCTTCCTTTGTAGAACTATAAAGAAAAGAACTTTTTTCCTGGCGAACTGCTGTCGTTATATATATTTTTTTTAATGGATTAACGTTTCGTTCACAATTACGACACGCCACAAAAACTCGTCCGCATTGCGGTCGAATAACGCCAAACACTCCTGCGCAGGTGTCACACAATTGCGTTTGGTAGTCGATTGTGAATTTTTTCAATTATGTCGATTTTGTAAACCTCAACTGTCTGTACAGAAGGTTCGCCATCTTCCACGCTTCCGTGACATAATGGATTTCACTAAAGCACTTTTTCACCATTTAAATCGATGGTGCAGAGTTCCCTTAGTATTTACTAAGCTTAGAATTGGTTTGATTGATGGTATTTTTCTACAAAAAATAATGATTAATGAGCACATGAAATTCACTTCCTACCATTTTCTCCTCAATTCAATGGGTTTCAAACACAAACTAAATGCCGCAGCCTGTTAAAGTTTTGACAGGAGTCAACTGACAGGAGCAGTTTTATCCTTTAAGTTAAGCGATGGGTAGTTAAAAAAGTCACGGAATTATTCACCCACCCTCATATATGTACATAAAATGTTGAATTATTTTTTAGTTTTAATTGAACATCAAACGTGCGTATGATTAATTGTAATTTACATGGAATATATATAATTAATATTAATTATACGTCTTAAAAAATTGATTAAAGAAATTTGTCAATTTTGTTATTTCTTTTAATAATATCGTATATTTATTTTCCTAATGTTTTTAAGTAAATAATACTCATTTGTAGTTGACAACTGCATTTGTCATCATTTCTTTGGTTAAGTTTTCTATGTTTACAATTTCCGTTGTCCTCTACTGTTCCCACTTGATGTTTGTCATTGACATTACATTTGAAATAGTTTTGAGGAAACTGAATTTCTCTCTAATTTTTTTCTTTTACAAATTTGCTGAACAAGGACAATGTAAAATGGTACACGGTGGCAGAGCGAACAAAAGCTTTTAACAGCAACAGCAAAATTTGTGTGTCAGATTTTTTGTTTTTAACAGAGTGAAAAATATGTAGCAGCAGTCAGGAATACATAAATAGGGGAAAAAAACTTAAAGTAATTAAAAAAAGATACGCAGAAAATTTTCTGCAAGAAAAATCTAAGAAATATTACTTGTTTTAAAGTTCTTGTCATTCATTTAAGAAAAATTATATAACGAAATATGATATTTCGTCCGAAAAAAAATCATATGAAACGCACCAAATTTTTTGACAAGCTTACTTTTCTTTAACTTAAAATATATTTGGAACAAAAAAGAATTTTTTTTGCATTATAAAACCGCATAAACAAAACTTTGTGCAAAATTTTATTAAAAAAAAATTTCTTCAAGTAGATTGTAGAAACATTACAAAGTCAAATATTTTGTAATAACATTGATGGTGCCTACAGTAGGCTTATCTACTGGTCTTATAGAACATTTATATTGAAAACATCAATAAGAAGCTCCAATTCAATTAAATTGTTTATAAAAAACTTTAATTTAAGTTTATAAAATGTGGATCTAACCGTACACAAAACTTAAAGAACATTGGTTTTTCAAGCAATTTATAGATATAATAAGAAATCTGTAATTAAATATTTTTTAATTACGTTAATGCTGTTTACCAGAAGCGGATCTAACGAAAGGAAAAAATTAATTAACACTATTTTTTCGACCTTTTTTGTTTTAATATATATAATTTTTGTAATCAACCGTTAGGTCTTTTTTTAAAAATAATAATTTTATTCAATATTTCGACGCCTCTTTGGGCGTCTTCTTCAGGAAATTTTTTTTATTAATATGACAATTGAAAAAATTTTTTTGAAAACTTATTTATTACTTATTATACATAAATGAACAAATTGAACAAATTTTTATGAACCAATCAAAATTTAATAAAGTAAAAAAAATTTTTTTTTAAAGGACACAAAAAACAAAAAACTAAACAAAAAATGTGTTTAACCTATGAAGAAATGAAAAATCCTTTATACTAATTATATAATAACAATAAAAAATATTTTACATTCCTTTTAGTCAGTTTAATTTACGAATCAAATGCCTATAACTTTGAGCAACATTATCTGTATCAGTTTTATAGTTTACTACCTTATTACTTGGAACATTAAATAAAAAAAATTTTTATAAATAAAAAATAATAATAAAATATAAAAAATAATAATAAATAATAAAAAATAATAAAAAATATTTTTTATTGTTATTATTAAATTAGTATAAAGGATTTTTCATTTCTTCATAGGTTAAAAACATTTTTTGTTTAGTTTTTTGTTTCCTTTAAAAAAAATTTTTTTACTTTATTAAATTTTGATTGGTTCATAAAAATTTGTTCAATTTGTTCATTTATGTATGTATGTAAAATAAGTTTTAAAAAAAAATTTTTCAATTGTCATATTAATAAAAAAGATTTCCTGAAGAAGACGCCCAAAGAGGCGTCGAAATATTGAATAAAATTATTATTTTTTAACGCTTGATTACAAAAATTATATATATTGAAAGGAAAAAATTTATTTTCCCTGTCCCAAAATAATAATTCACTAGCGATGCTAAAAGGTTTAGATTTTTATGGAATTTTTAAATAAGACAATAACTTTTTTAAATCTGCTTTTATTAACAAAAGAAAGAGAGCATTAGGTTAGGTTAGGTTAGGTTAGGTTGATTGGAGGGGTGTAATAGCCCATGTCATACGACATACACTTAAGCCAGTGAAGGCTTGTTGTGCGCTCCCTTTTAATTACCAGACACAAACTGCCAGAGTTCTGCGGCAGGATTCGAACCTGGGACCTTCGCACTACGAGTCTAGTACACTACCTACTAGTCTACGAAGGTCAGTTGAGCATTAGGTTAATATACATATTTGAGAGGGAAAATCTCCTTTTTCATTTCCTCTAAAAACCTGTTAGCATGAAAATAATATTTACATGTCTATATGCATATTTCTACTTTTTTCCAACTTTTATTTGTATTTTATTCCACAACTAAATTGTCATTTTCCAACTACTCTTTCTTAAGGCAAAAATCATTGCTGCATTTACAAAATAAAAATAATGAAAACGTTCATATGCTTGTTCGTTCATGTAACTGTCTCATAACTGTCGTTTGCGGCTGCATGTTGCATGTGAAGGCCGCTAACAAAAGCAAGCAAAAATCATAAAAGTCTGAGGGCGCTGTAATAAACCACAAATAAAAATGTATGGCTGAGAGTAAAGAGCGCATTTTTTTTATACAGTTTTTCAAAAAAAAATTTTTTTGTCCTCTCCAGCATTCATCAATCATTGTGAAAAGGCTTGCAGTCCGATAGTGATTGAGGATGTGGTATAAGGAACGAGACAGACACACCAGACACACCAGACACACACACAAAGGAGATGGTCATGATATTATTTAAGGGAATTTTAGTTAAATTCATTTAAAGCAACAAAAAAATGAGAGCTGGAGCACGGATTCACAAAGTTGTAAGAACAGAACATAATAGAAGTAATATCTGGCTTTCCGGCACTGAGTAGTCGCCGAACGATGGAGAAGATTATAACAATAGGAAAAAAGCGAACACAAAAGCTATAAGTGTCTTGACAGCGATTCAATTTTATAATTAGCCTCATCTGTTTTATTTCTATTTTTTCTGGCTGCAAGTAATGTTTTAGCATTGGGATTTGTATAATTGAAGCAGATTTCCAATTCTAATCGCATACGCTCTAAGTTTCTAAAAGAATTTCTTAAAGCCCTGTCGCTTATTCTGTTCAGCATATCCGTATCAAAGTAACCTCCTTGGATATTTTCTATTCTACCACTTATAAAACTCCTGGTTGTTAAGGTTCAAGAACTTGGCATCTGTTTAAGATAGAAATTACAAATATATCTTCGGTTTTCACTTTTCTTCTGGGGCGGTTATTATGCAACTCGATTTCAATCGGCATAGTCTATAATTTCTTTATTTCAAAGACAATTTGAATTTTTTATTGCACTTTATTTATTAATGGGAGAAGCAGTTGAATTAGACGTGACAAATAACGTCGCTTAACTGCCAAAAATTCTTAGCTGCGCATGGTAGCGCCTTCCCTACGACGTTTTCCATGACTTTTTTAATGAGTTCGAATTTTTTCTCGAACAGCATTTTTCATTTCCAGTTCGCTCTATGGTACCCCTAAAAGGATACCACAAGATTCTACACTTTCTTCTGCACTATTCCTTATTTTTCTTAATGATATTCTTTCTATGTGGAACTTACAGTTCTCTACTCTTTTGCGGATGAAAGCAGCATTTGTCATTCATATACATTTGGCAATAGGCCAAGCTTCTCGGAGATTGGGGCCGTAAGATCAAATATGATTTATACATTTAATTATGATCTTGTAAGAATCTCCCAATGGGGTCATGAGGTTAGGGTGTACTTTAATGCTCTAACGATCCAATGTTGTATGCTTACGAATATATATATGTATGAGTGAATATGCTACTCCATATGTAATTATTGGCCTTTAGTTATTAGAGGCTCTTCATGTTCTTGGCATGAAAATTCAGTGTGATGTCCTATGGACTGAGCACATTTTTCTTCTTACCAACTCTTTTTCATCACGAGCACTTTCATTTGTGGCGGATTTGTCAGCGAACTGCACTTTGCATTACAGAGGAAAATCTTCCTTTAGCCGAACGATGTGTGTGTGAAATAACCTCCCTAAAAATGTCTTTCCTGTCACCCTCATAGATGAAAATTAATAAAATGTTTACACAAACTACTCCTTCTGTCTTCCTCTCCATGTCCTATTTTCCTAGTTCCAGCCCAATGCCTTGTATGAGTAGGGGTCATCCCTAAGCGCTGGTGTAGATAGAAAAAGATTGGTATAAAATCGGATCTTTTCAATGATTTTCGATTTTAATTTAGTCTTGGCATTGCAAAATGTTCTCTTTTATGGATCCTGCTAATTGGATCTACTTTCTAGAAATGCTATTTTGGACTAGAGCTTGGAAATATTATTTTAATGCGACATGTGTAACAGTCAACACGACATGAGCACATAGGGACAGTAGATGTGGGAGCAAAAGTAAGATGTCTCATTATGAAATCTCGTTTGGAGTGCACTTGTCTGAATTATAGTATGAAGAGTAGGTTTTTTAGAAAATGATATCGAATAAGCTATTTAGTCTACGTTCAGACGAATCATGTCTTATTGACATGATTCTTACTTTTTCTTCTTTGAACTTTCTTTGGCGTTCACACAAGTCATGTCTTGTTGACGACTTGTTTTTTATGTATGTGTACATAAAAAACATTGTTTGAGGATTTTTGACATTACGAATGAGAAAGCAAAACGTACTGACAGTACATGAACTTGCGTACTCGTTTCTTTTCGCCTCGTCGATCTCGCCTTAAAATAGCAATCATGTCAATAAGACATGATTCGTCTGAACGTAGACTTACTGCTAAAAATCGAAGTGTTAAAAGAGTGAAAAGTTACTGAGAGTCAGAATTTGTTTTGCTCATGTGAAAGTGAAATCTTTATTAAAAATGTAAGAAAAATACTGCTTTAATGTAAATATAAGGCGATAAGTACTTTTTTTCAATTTAATCAAGATTTCCTTAACTCCCTAGAAAGAGAGCCATGAGAATATTTTTTCATTAAAACCGGCTTCCAACTTCCTTTCTTATATAACAAACTTTTAAGACTTCAGAATGAATAAATTGTTCCACTTAAACCCAAACTCATACAGTTTGTTTGTTTTTTCTTTTTCGTTTCAATATCAACGTACCCCTTATTGGAATCTCCTTTCAATAAAAATTACTTAACCAAAATCCTTTTGTATTTGAATTTCAAGCCAATTAACCAAATTTTTCATCTGTTCCATTTTAAATTGTTTTTTTTTTTTTTTTTTTTTTTTTTTTTAATAAAATATTTGCATAAAGCACACCGTTGTACCAAGTTTCTACTTTAATCAACCCAACACCTCTACATTCGATTAATTCTTTCTCTCATTTTACTTTAATTTAGCTTGGAATGCTGTCACATCAACCATTTCAACATTACGCTAATTACAAAGCGATTATTGCAGCCATCAACAGCGATTACAAACACAAAAAGGCAAAACGGATACAAATACTGTATTTTCAAACAACGACTAATAATTACGACATTAAAACACCAGCAGCAAATGAGCAGCAATGGCAAGGAATGGCAAACTGAAACTAAAGGGGAAAAAATTAAAAATACTTGCAACTGCACAATATAATTGCCACTTTGCGTCTGCAAACAAACGAGCGCACTTAAACCGATTGTCAGTTTTCATGTCTTCTTCCACTACACTTTTTGCTGTTTAAATATTCATCTATTTGTATAAGTGAGATGCTTTATATTGCACCGGTCTCTGTCTCATTAAAAGGCGAATGGATTCCTTTTTGGAGTTGCATAGCAGCTAGAAATAAAACAAACGTTGTCATGACTCATGGTTACAATGATGGTTGCAATCATGGTTGCTGGAAACAGGTGCAGGTTTTATTGTGACCCGGCCGTGGGTACAGGACTCAGTGTCAAGGTACCGTTGTTGTTGAACATTATTGTCTGCTCTGTCCATAATGAATATTAAAATTGGCAAAGTTGTTATCTGAAATCATTATAAGAATAACGAGAGTGATAACACAGAAGAAAATGGAAGAAACCCTAAAAAAGGAGAAAAACTTAAGGTTTAAAAGACTTTCAAAGCAACCCAGTAAAGAAATTGAAGTCGGTCTCAAGGAACAACATTTTCGTTGTTTTCCAAGAATGTTGTGTTTAGGAAATATTATCAGTGAAGAAAATGGAAGTCGTTCTTAAAAGATATTGATGCTGAAGAAAAATAAAAGTCATTCCCAAGGAGCTTCCAAAGATGAATTAGTGTATTTTTTCGTCTTCTTGGGAAGATAAGATAAGGTAATTTTATTAAATTAAAAAAAAAAACCTTAAGTTTACATTAAAAATAGTATTTTTCTTACAATTACTTTAATATAACAAAAAAATTAGGCTGGTTAACGTACTGACTGTGAAACATATTACGTTGAAATGTCGTTGACAAAATCGGGTCCAAATGAAGTCGAAAAAATATCAACAAACAAATTGTTTAATATGAATTCACATTAAATGTAACAAGGATCCATTTCGTATATAAGTATTTCAATGTATAGTACGATAATGGATGAATAACATTTGCAGTACTTGAAAAATATCATACATTCTTCACAGGAGTCCAGTTAATAGGAATACAAAGAAAGACAATTTTGCAATTACAAAAACATGTTCCGATCCGATTTAGCACTACTTTCGCCGTTAACAAGTTCTACATCTTACAAACAACAAGATGGAAACAAAGGATTCAATTAAAACTTGAAAGATTAATTGAGACCAAAATTGTCGTGAAGTTCGAAGTCAATCACTAGCACTAACCCGAGTATCGTAACAGTATCTAATAAATTTCTTTTAGCATCTAGGGTTTCAGTCAGCAACGATCCCTAAAAAGCAATCCACAACAAGCCCTGAGCAAAAGTCCAATGCATTATGAGGCATCGGAAGAGAATGTTTGCATTTTCAACAAAAATATTATGTACAGCTTTGATGCAAATCGAACTCACAATCCAAAGACTAATCGCTCTAGCGACTGGATAATGGGACACCCACATTTTATTTTTATTTTTTTCTCTATAGGAAGAATAAGTTCTAAGAATAAACAACTTCTGCGGGATATAAAAATCTGCTGGTTTCTTTATACGTTTCAATGCGATTACAAGACATCTTTAAAAAAACATGTTATTATGTCTATCAAATCTATGTGAAATCTCCTCATAAGCATATTAGGCTGTTCTGCAGAACTTTTGAAAGTTTTTACTATTTAAAACATATTTTATTAATGAAACAAATTATATCACCAATACTTTTTATGCGAATCATGTTTGAAAGACATATAAAGACATACTTATACTTATACAAAAATTAACATATACTGTATGAGAATTCTATAAAATTTAATCATATTTTTGTATTTGTAATTTCCAAAACATATAATCATAATAGTCTTAGAAAACTTTTACACAAACATAACACAACAAATAACTATAATGGACTCGTTATAACAAAAAAAAGCTATCATAATATAATAACATTACTCGCAATGAGATTCGATGACATTCTTACATGTTTGAAAATTAAGTTTTATACGAGATGGTACCGCTGTTTTATCATTTATGGACTAAACGCACATATTGATTACCAGTCGAGTTTACTAACGGTCGCAAAATGTGTATTTTTGGCAGTAAAACATGAAAAAACAATTGAAAATATTTCCTTTCTCTAATTTAATCTGAAAATTAGTTGAATTAATGAATATTGCAATAAGAATTCAGAGTAAAAACTTTTACCATTTCTAATGTAAGAAACTTGCACGAGATAGTGAAGTTAATTTATCCAGTAAAAAGACAGTAAATAATTCCTTTATTAAGACTAATTTAACACTTTGATTTAAAGAATATATGTGCAATATTTTATGAGTTTATGCCAGAGTTCTGCGGCAGGATTCGAACCTGGGACCTTCGCACTACGAGTCTAGTACACTACCTACTAGTCTACGAAGGTCAGTATGAGTTTTTTACTAAATTAAAATTTTTTGACTAATTCCTTGATATGAACCCCATATAATTAGAAAATTATTTTTCATATGTTGTACCAACTCGCCTTCTTTTGTATCAAGCAGCTTTATGTTATTTGTTCATTTCCCTAATCTATTTTCTTATATAGAACTTTTTTATATAGAACTACTTACTTGATTTTGTAGTCATATCAAGCATTTCATTTGTTTACCTTCTTCGTTGTAGTTCATCTGTGAAAGTAAGAAACGACAAAAACTCCTTCCGATAGATATTTATATTTTTTCTTCTCAGATAAACAAGTATTAAACAAATACGATGGAAAAACTGGTACATCCACAGATGCTGAAGTGCAAAAAAGCTCTAATGCAACACAAAAGCACAACACGTCAACAAGAATAAAATCAATAACAATATTTATTTTTACTTGCAAAGTAAGAGTAGCGCCCCAGACAATAGTGTGATTTACTTCTTCGCTGGCTTTAGTAGTTTGTTCGATTTACAGTTCATTTGTATTTGATTTACACTTCTTCCCTTAAATACTTGATCGACAATTGAAGAAAGCAGGCAGATAAAACGCCTTCAAAAACATTATTTTTATGAAAATAAGATTTTTTTTCCAAAAACAAAATATTGAAAAATAAACTAAAAAATACTTCATATTGAAATTTATTATTTCAGGATATTCTCCCCAACAAATTGTTAAAACAATTATAGTGTTTGCAAAATGTATTGATTGTTGTGGCTCTAGCTCTTCATATGCCGACGATTCATTAAAGTTTACTGACGATTTCGTTTAGCGACCAATGAAATGTTGGCAAATGAACAGCTAAAGCCACAACACACAATGAACTTTTTTAAATATTTCTTTAAATTGAAAAGACCTGCTGCTAGAATAAAAATATTTCCACATGAAAAATATATGAAAAGCATAATAAGTAAATAACTAAATATTTGTGGCAGTAAGGAATGAGTGCTTAACTGACTCAAACTTAAAAGGAGTCAATACGCCATTTGTGATCTGCCACATTTTTCATAATTTTTTAAAAATAAATTTAAGCTTTGCTTTTTTTGATGTACAATTGCATTTGGAAGAATAATTCGTGAAATTGCTTATTATAGTTTGTGAAATGTAGAATAATTTATTTCTAATATAAGGGGCTACAGGACGAATATAATAACTTGCGATAAAAAGCGAATTCGTTTCTAAACATTTACCTAAAAAAAAATTTAAAAATACTCTCCTGTAAAACTACAAAATCAGATTTATTACTTACTGGCACAGAAATATGACTGATGAAGAATAAAGATTTCTCATATTCTTTTTCCAATAGTTGAAATAGCAATGATATACAAATGAACTATGAATCTTACCAAATGGAAGACTCTGGTGTAGATGAGGTTGGCGGTGGCACCGAAAACAATGCTGCATGGCCCCCGGCTAGTATTAAAATTTCTAATCATGAAACAAATATAAAAAAATATTCATCAATTTCTAATGGTGTCGGTTTGGATTTTAACTTGACCCCATAATGGAAATTATATTATAAAAACATAGTAGTCACACATTCAAATTTTAAATTAATTGAATTATTTATTTGAGTTTGCGTTCTTCTTTTTTTAAAGCAATATATTTATTTTATTTTATTTTTCTTTTCAATATTTCTACACCCTGTGGGTGTCTTCTTAAAATAAATATATTGCTTTTTAAAAAAAGAAGACCTCAAACTCAATTAAATAATTCAATTAACTTAAAATAAAAAAGGTCGAATAATATCATCAATTTATTCAAATTTTACTTCTTAATGGGCGGCAATTACAATGGATGTTACTTATCGGAGACATGATGACTCCCAACGCATCTTATTTTAATGTATTTCGACAATGACCCGTGCTTATTAGAAAACCCTTTAAAAACCAATAATAGCATATTTATTCATAACACTATTTGTGATTGAGATTTTTTTTTTACAACAGACATGAGTTTTTGACAAATGACTTTCGAAGCTTTTCAAAACTATATTTTACTCTTGCGCCCTTCATTACACAGACTGGCAAATTTATTATTTTATCAGTAGTGTCAGCACTTGGCTGCCACAATGCAGATAACACTGCGATATAATATTTTTTGTAACAAAAATCATGAGCTTAGAAGCCGTTCACACAGAGAAACATTTCTGACCGCAAATCAGAGTTTGGAAGGGTGAAAATAATGTACAATACGAGTATATATGGTTATAGAATTGATTGTGTTCATTATGAAACACAACATAAAACTCTAAACAAACAAATTAGGAACTGGAGTATCTATGTAAACAAATTATCACAATTATGATTCTGATTTAGCTTTGAAATCTATGACAACTAAATCATAAGAGAAACACGAACAAAGTTCGTAAATATTTGTGTTACTAAGTAATTTCTGAGCTTGTATTAGTGTGACAGAATAAAAAGTGAGAAAAGTGTGTGCAAAATATTAAGTGAAATGGACCAATCGGAATTTCACAGTGTACACACGAATGCCGTTTCTAAGGAAAAGTTTCAGTAGATCGAGACTTATAGCAATAAAATACTTTAATAATAATAATTTTGGAAAACTACAATTGTGAGGCCACTCTATGACACGCGTTATTATAAGAGTAAGTTGTGTATTCGCGCAAAAGCAAGAAGTTAATACAGGGGGACATGGGTGCCCTCATAACAAATAATTATTAATTATACCATTTCTAAACAACTGCAGTAGTGTGACGTACTTATGTACGTCACTATGGGAATAAAGTATGTATTCATGATGTGACATCGACGTCGACAACCATAATAAGGGGGATTAATTATTTTACATCTGGAGAGCTGCAATATTGAGACTTTCTAAATTTATTATTGGTTATAGCAGGCCAGTATAAGAGATGTACTATATACACGTACCATACACAGAGAAATTATTAATTATCCTCTGTGAGGAAAACTACAATAGTGAGTGAGACCCTTGAAATTTGATATAGAAAATTAATCGATTCCTTAAACAAAGGAAGTCTGAGGGAATAGGAGGAAGATCGGGTATCCTGCACAAAGTATCGGTTAATTATTATATGTATATTTTGTTACTTCAAAATAGAGTTAAACATTTTTGTGAGAATTTCTTTGAAGAAAAAGTGCCTTAATTATCCATTAAGCTTTTGGGTTAGGTAGGAGGAGAAAGTTACCTTCTTACGAAAAAATTATTTATTTTCTTTTATCAGGCGAGCTACATAATTGGGAGAGTTAGTAGTTGATTTCTTTGAAAATAAAGCTCGTTAGTATAAAATCACTAACTGAATTATCCTTATATAAGTAATACATCCCCCCGGGGGGCACGGTCAATACATCTTGTCTTGGTGGCTTGGTGTTGTGCTTCCTGGGGTATAGGGTTATCAGGTTTCCGGACCTAGGCCTTTTTGCTGATAACCCCTAAAAACTTGTATGTTGCTACCCAATCCCTGAAACAACAGGGCAACGGGCGCGCATGCAAGTAAATTAAAGGTGAAAGTGGGTTCGCTCGCTCGTCCGGTAAGTGGGTAATCTGGTTTTTCCAGACCTTGACCTTTGGCCAATTACCCCTTGAACTTATATGTTACTACCCAATCCCTGGACATAACAGGGCAACGGGCGTGCATATATTTAATTTAAGGAAGTAGCTGTGCCTATGCTTGTCTGGGTAGAGGTGCTACCGATACCTCAGGTTTGCACGGGACCTAAAATCGGAGGTGTTTTTAACACGCGGCTGACCAGAGTCCTATCTGGTGCCACGGGAACCAGTAGCCCCTAGGACTTGTCCTAGACTGGTTATTGGTGAGGCCCCTTCGGGGATCACGTGGTGGCTGTGGTTAAAACCCAAAGATACGCGGGAAAAGTTATGGGTCGGATGAGTGTGTCTACAAAAGGTGCTAGTGACCGATTGTAGATGCTCTTTTCAGGCCATATATCTCTAGGTGTTGTTGCTTTTCGACAAAGCTGCCCTAATGTTTTGCGGTTGGCGAAGCCTCAGGTAAGATATGGGCACCATTTTGCTGCCGGGCCATTGGGGTAGTAGGAGGTTAGAAAGCTCCAAGATTCTAGCAAGGTGTCTGTACATGGTTCTGCAGCCTGTACAGAATTTGCTACCATGTTCGTCCCTATTAGGGGCACATGTTGTTGCCTGACGGTGGTGAACGGCTTTATTCACCCAGTGCGAAGAGCACCGTCAGGTAAGGCCTTCGGGCAGGTACTGACGTAAAAATCTTTGACATATAAGTAATACATATTTTAAATAATGAATTTAATAAATATAATTTATATACATTTTATGTATATTAGGGTGGCTTAAAGATAAAAAAAACTGCAAGATCGTATAGAGAAAATGGAAACAAAATAAAGTTCTAAGAACCATTTTCCAAGAAATCAAAGATCTTAAATAAATTCTTATTCTGAGCCATTTGACATGAAGCTATTGAATGAATATCAACAATTACACTGCACAATTAAATTAAATTTTTTTTATAAATCTTGTGAAATTTACATTTTAAGTACAACGTGTATTCAGCAGTTTTATATAAAGCACTACGAGCAATATTTTTATTTTTGGGGAACATTTTAACCCTTCAACTCTTTGAATATGGGTCTTTCTTGATTCCTTTTTAAATAGAGGGCAAACAACCGTCGTTAAACAGCGATAGAATCAAATTTTACTATAGGCCATAGAATATTGATACTAAATTTATATCAACAATAATACTGTACAACAACATAAAATTTTTTTTTTACAAAATAACAAGGATCTAATGTTTGATTCAGTTAGAAAAAATCAAAAACACATAAAAATGTGTCGGCGATTTTAAAATTTACATCTAGGGGGAGATAATGTCCTTCCTCTTGAATAAGCATAGAAAATCATGTGACTCTTACATTTTAGGTATAAGTTGTCTCATGTAAAACACTGTGAGAAAAAAATTTTGTGGAACACCTTAATTTTCTAACTTTTCTCGGTATGGGTCTTTTCTGGCCCATTTTCTTCTTTGCTTGTTCTTTTCTTAAATAAGGGCGAACAACTTTTTTCAACAGTGATATAGCGGACTATAATGTTTTATATTTTCCATTTACTAAAGGTCCATTGTATACACCAAACCTCGAAATTCAACTTGAATATGTTTCCAGGTTAATTTCGTTTTTATTTACAATGTTCCTTTCACTTCTCGAGGGAGCATAAGTCCATATATTTATTTAAAATTGGTGCCAAAATAATATTTTTTGCATCGGTAAATGGGAATTCAATATAAATAGGTTCTATATCACCACAACAAAAGCAATCACGATTCCTGAATGCGTGCTAAATATTGTGACGAGCAATTAATGTAACCGGCAGTTGGCTTAGATCTTTTATATTGGAGTGGTTAGGAGCAGGCAGGCGGAAGTTGTGTCTGCAAAAGAGTTACCGAACCACCTCAAAAATCTTTAAGTCAACTTTATTAAAAAGAGTCACTTATACTGAAGGGTACAATGGCTTAAATTTCATTATGATGGGTAATAAATTGGGATTTTTCAAAGAGCTGCTCCGTGTTTAACTACGACTTTACTTAAACACTATGACCTTAAAGATGAGCATACAGAACCACTTATTATGAATAAATATAAAGCAGCCTAATCAGGACCGTTTATAAAAGCATTATTCAGACTATATTAATTTAGCTGACTTAAATGATGGCAAAATATCATACTAACATCCATCTAAGGAAAACATTCCATACGAACACTTATTCGATTACATAGAGTTTGTTCATTGACCGCTTTCTAATGCCCCGAATAGACAGTTCCAGAACAAATAAGTACGTTCAACTCTTAGTCTAAACTTTATTATTATTCCTTTACTCCTTTGATTTTCTTTTATTTAAATTTTTATCGCATGTAAAAAGCATTGATTTGAAAATAAAATTTAATTTTAAGCAAGTAATTTATTCAAATTAAGCCCACAATAGTTTTGATTTTAAAAATAAAAGCAAGTCATTTTAATTTAAAAAAAACTAATTGTTTTGACTAAATTGTAGTTTAGTTTTGTTAAAACCCAAAACCAAATGATAATACTACTTGAAATTTTTGACTATTTTGAATCATATGATAATTTTACTATATAAAAAATTTTTAAGCAATTTTGATCTCTACATCTTCCGAGCAGGAAATGGTTTATGCCCAAAAAAACGATCTTTGTAACCTTTGACATCTTGTGATGCGTGTGTAAAAAAATTTACCGTCTTATCCTCACATTATGAGGTTAAGCCCTTATTTGACCGGACTAGTACAGTTTATAAAAGAATGTGTCGGCAGGATTTGATTTAAGAGACATGGTTAGGTTAGGTTAGGTTGATAGGAGGGGTGTGATAGCCCATGTCGTACGACATACACTTAAGCCAGTGAAGGCTTGTTGTGCGCTCCCTTGGGTTTAACCATGACATATTGACCCAAAGGTCTAGAGAAACTCCGTGTCATTCACAAAGTTCCTTAATTTCCTCCAGCATATTCCCCGTAATCGGCTTATATCCGGTAAGATGTCACCCCCAAGATATCGGAACCTTATTTGTGAGAAGGCGGGGCATTGGCACAAATAGTGTTCCAATGTTTCGCTCTCCTCCCCACATGCATTTAAGAGACATAGTTTCTTGGCAAAATTTTTCTTTAAAATTTTCCTTTGCTATACGAGTTTTCAGGAAAAACTTTAAGCACCTCAATATATACGAGTACCTTTACTTATAGGCGTTTATTAGATTTCATGAGCGGATCGGATAGGGATAAACCTGCATAAAAAGAATTAAAAAAAGATTTCTTCATCTGAACGGAAAAAAATTAGCGCTCGAACTCGAGCCAGACTAATTAAAAATTTCATTAAAAAACCCAATGGTGTATTAATATTTTAATTGCTGCTATTAGCATTTAAAAATTTTAATCGATACCATTTTCTTGCTGTTGTATGTACGAGCATATCCAAACAACTTTTTTATTGATAATACGATTATTTTAATCGAAATCCATTTATTTTCTTCTGTATGACTTGTACTTGCTTTGCTGTTTCCATTTTAGTTATGAAATACGCTCAAAGCAAAACTTTTCTATTATACTTATGTATGGCACAATATTTTCAAGGTATTTTCCTAGTGCGACACATTATTGTGTATATATGTACATAGATATAATGCATTATTTTGTTTATTTATTTATGTATGTATTTGTTAAACAAATAATACACATGAGTGCCATTTAAAATAAAACACATCACGAACAATTAATTTGGCGACAAAAAAAAACTAGTAAAACAAAGCGCCTGTTACTGATGGGTACTGTTTCGTTGAAACTCTGACACATCTGGAAATCAAGGCGATGAGCAGTTCAATCAAAAAAAAAAAAAAAAAAAAAAAAAAAAACATTGAATGCAGACATCAAACACAAGAGCAACAACTACACAGAATCATTAAATCTATACATGATCACCATTAATGACGTGTGCTCAATTACAAATGCGTACTGATTTTAAAATAATTTTAAAACGAAAAATTTTTTTTTGGAATTAATGAGTGTTGCTGTTAAAGCGTTTTCTTTTTTTCCACCAAATTCAAAATTAATCCCTGGGGAGGATACTGTCACACAGAACACTGTTCTACATACTTGCAGCTACAGAATAGTGTGAGGACAAATCATTGTTTTGTTTTTGTTTTTGTTTTCTTCTTTACTTTTAAACATTGATAATTAATTATGAATTATATATTTTCAACATATTTGTTTTATAAATATTTAAAGCCTTAACAAGATCATATAACGAAATTAGTTTGAGTTTAACAGTTTTGATTGAAAGTGTCGTGCTTGAGTGACAAAAAATATAATTTTTTTCTTTTTCAATAATAATAATGAAATTTTAAAAAATTTATCAAAATTCCTGGTATAAAGATAATATTTATGAATAATTAATAAAACAAACGAAAGTAAACAAAAATCATTTAAATATCCCTGACTTGAGAAAAATTCAAGTTAATTTTTTCCATCAAGTTGTGCAGTAAACAACATGGATTTTTTTGCCGATGGTGGTTTTCAACAACTGTTTTGTGATTTAAATGAACAAGTAGAAGAGGATTACAACTCGTGGTCAGCCGCCGCCTACAACAGCTATACAACTTTAAATGAAAGCGAAAGTGTTAAAGAACACAATTATTATAACACATCCAAGGATTATACCCAAGAGTGTTTTAATTATTCACCTCAAATCATGGATTTGAATGAAAAACAATTACAAACCAGTTTGGATTACTTGCTGCACAGTTCCCCTGAATCTTTAGAGGATTACGATTTACCATCCTTTAATAGTGTGTCTAAGGAACTGTGCGATTGGGAGGATAAGTTTTTGGATAACTACATTGAAATTCCTGAACTAGTGGATATTTTGCCTGAAAGAACTCCCTTGTGTACCGACAACTGCAATCATTTTCTACAAGAAAGCGCCGAAAATCTCAAGCTAATACACTCTGCTGCTGATACGACTGATGTTGCAGACAAATGTTACCCCTGTACTTATGGCGATTGTCAAAAAATCTATGCCAAACCTGCTCATCTCAAAGCCCACTTACGCCGCCATATGGGCGAAAAGCCTTATGTATGCAATTGGACGAATTGTACTTGGAGATTTTCCCGTTCAGATGAATTGGCACGCCACAGACGCTCACATTCAGGCGTCAAGCCTTATAAATGTGATTATTGTGCGAAATGTTTTGCCAGATCAGATCATTTAACAAAACATCGCAAGGTTCACGAGAGACGTCTATTAGCGGCCAGTAAAGCAGGCAAAACTTTATTAAATGGTGACCTGCCAGCTTCAGTGTTGACAGTGAGACCCGGTAGAAAAAGAAAAAATCAATTTTAATATAGGAAATGTGTTTTGTTTTTTAAGTTAAAAGTAAATAAGTAGCTAAATGATAGTATAAATTGATATTAAATAAATAAAACGATTAAAAGTGTAATTATAACAAGAATTTGTAATATACATATTAAAATACGAAATCTTTACTTGATGTAGTTGATGCAGATCAACTCGCAACTAGCACGATGATAGGCGGAAAGAAGCTGCAATGAAACATATCACGTCATATCACACTTGACATAAAAGGGATCCACAATTTTATAATGGCGATAGACTAGAATGTAGTCAACTGAAACTATTCAGACACTCTGTGGTGCTAAGTCTCAGTTCCAAACTGGACTATTTTTGGACATTTCCACTCTTCGTTCACAATTTGTAGCCTTTTGTACAACAATACAATACAATTTTGGCTACTTAAAACTGCAAAAAGTCATACTGTGTAACGCGTAGATTTCTATGCCCACTGTTATTTTTCAACACTGATAAGAGTTGATGAGCTCACGACTGCTAAAGGTTTTTGGCATGATTTCCCCCCCAAGATATAAGGCAATTTAAACTACTGATGAAATTATTCCTTAAAGTAAAGTCCCACAACTCAGCAGGAATAACTTACGACTGGCCAATCAGTGCCGGCGGAAGGTAATTCTTGAGTAGCAGCTAGTGTAGTGTAGACTACTAGTATTCTAAAGGCTGCAGGATCAGTTCCTACCAAAGACTCGGAATATTTCTTTAAACAACTCAAACTAGCTGCGCATATCTTCTATTCTGAAATTCTGTGTTCAAGTGATTTTAGAAGGTTTCTTTATATTCAATACTCCTTTCTACTGTGTGTGGTATACAGAGCTAAGTTTGAACAAAAATGGGTGGCACAAAGGAAAATATTCTTTAACAATGAGGACGTTCTTACGAGTTTCGTAGACTAAAAACTGTGACAATGTTTTAAAGAAGTTCTGTGCCTGGTCTGTAATTAATACGGCCACTAATTACTGAAAATACACTCACATTATTAAAAAAAAGATAATTTCAATCCAGAAAGTAGGTCCTTACTCCATGCAAAATTTTCTTGGCCATAGGATACATCTACTGTTTACGCGACAAGGTTAAGATTATGATAGAAAGTGCAGGTTACATATATACATATATATATATATATATATATATATATATATATATATATATATATATATATATATATATATATATATACTTATTTTTTGGAGCTATTTATACCATTATGATGCCCAGACATGCATTCACATCATAAACACTCCGACCAAGTTCTGTACATTATGGACCCTGAGTATTATACTGAAATTTTCACAAAATCGAAAAGATCACACCTCTGAAAAAGTTCAGGTATTGAAGAAAAAGATTTCGTAATTGTCAAAGTTGCGCTACTATCTCTTTATAGTGTTTTTGAGTTATAATATTAGCAGACCACTAACTAAACAGTCCTCCTTTTTCGGTTCTCTTCATTGTCCTTGCCTTTTTAGGTATCAATATAAAAGATTAATTATACAAGGACTCATAACAACATGTGAAGAAGAAAACAATAAATAAAAAATAAATAAATAAGTATACAAAAGAATATGGATATAATTTAATTATACTCTTACATTTTGACTAGTTTTTTTTTTTTTTTAATTTTGTACTAAATTTTCCACTCGCTTAGTATTCAATTGTATTATTTCATAAGAATTTCCCCCTGATATATTTTTTATATTCCCTCGCACTAATTTTATTTGCATTCATTTATCTGCTGTTTTAGCCTCAACTAAATCTTTTCCTACAAAATGTGTAAAAAAAAGAAAAAAGTCTACAACATATTTCGCATTTAAAAGTTATCACAACGACACTCACATTCTCGCTTACGCACACAAATACCACTAGTCTCAATTTAAAGTCATCAATTTTAAACGAGTGTGGAAATGTGGTGAAAAGAGCCAACGCCCGCAACAGGACACAAGGTCATGCAGAAGACTACGAGAAAAAAGTGAACACAAAATGGTCAAAATATCACGTAGGGACAGCTGATGTTTACAAGTGCTCAGGCTATGAAAAATTATCATGAATGAGTACAAATGCAGAAACCAAACAGCTATAAACACCAACAACAAAAATTTCACACTGCAAAAAAAACTCACAAGAAAACAAATAGGAAAGTGAAGTCAAACCGGAACAACCCTGAAGCACCCTAGGACATTATGTGTTTTGTTTTAAAATTCAATAAAATAACAATCATCAAAACTGCAGTGGACGAGAACTAAGTTTTTTTTCGAAAGTGCAACTACGGCATTTTATAAAATGTGCTCTAATAAAATCACAGAATTTGTTAGCGAGATGCGCTTTTATTTGCGAACAAAATATTTTTCATTAAGAGCACATCCAATTGTGGTCGATATACCAATGAGTAGCACTGCACATCACAGAGAAAAATCGTTCTTTAGTCGAACGTCTCATATCTGGAACGACCTTCCTGCAGATGTCATTCCTATCATCCCCAGCATGGAGAGGTTGCAAAAACACTATTCCCTCTATATCCTGCGTCCCATAACCAATTTTCGTAGAACCAGCACAATGGATTGCATAAGTTATCCTGAGTACTACTCCAATTAAAAAAATATATATTTATAGGTAAATACACATACATAAGTATACAAAAGGTTGTGGTTTTCTACTATGTAGAACCTTTGTTTTCAAAGAAACCAATACGTTAACTCCTCTCCTGACCAAAGAAGCAAAATAATGTTCTTGTAAGAAGATGACCTTCTCCTCGCTCCTATACTACCTTCAAATTAAACACCACAAAATTTACGATTCAGTTTTGTAGTTCCACTAATATATAGAATAGTTAATAGCTGCTTTGTATAAGGGAATCTGAACCCCTCCTGTGGCTCCAGGTTAATGTGGGAAAAAGCACACAGAGTAATCTACATGAAGAATCCCAATATTGTATTTCTTTATATATAGAATAACTGATACATGCTTCCTAAGAATACACACTTTCTTTCTCACTTTTTAGGGGGATACCCAGCCACCAACACCCTTCTACGCATCCATGCTTTTGCTCGTATATAAACTTTAGTCCCATAGCAACGTAGTTTAAACTCGCAGAGTCTCACTATTTATAGTTTCCCAGTTATAGAATAGTTAATAATTACGTAGAATTAATTTTCTTTTCATACAATGGACTCGCATGTATATGTAACATGTGCGAACTCATATATTTGCCAGGTGAGAAAGCAACTTTGGGCTTCAACAAATTTTAAGTCGTCGCGAAATCAGTGTAGTGCCACTGCACTAAGGCTTAGACGACCAGTTTGTACGTCCAAAACAATTTTAGAGCAATGTTCTTTACTGATCCTTATGAGACTTTGTAGAAACATTCACTTTATGTAACAACACAATATTATGATTAGAGAAAGTGCCAGAGTTCACGCTCATTTAAAATAAATATTCTTTTCCCAAATACTTCTATTTAACGAATTTTATGAAAATTCATACACACATTAATATCATGGCCAGAAAAGTCTACTATACCACGTCCATTATAAGTAAATATTCCTTTTTTATTACTAAATTAATATCGATTCTGATAAAATTTTGCACACAAATAATTTGTATTCAATAAAAAATTATCATAAGAAAATAAGTAATAAGTAATAAGTAAAAATTTTCAGATATAACACCGCATATAAGACAAATTTGATTTTATTTTCTTCCCGTCAAGACTTGTCATGTTAAACAAAATGTGATGGCGATACCAAATGATAACGCTTTTACCACTTTTAACCAACTTGTGTAAAGTACTCGTATATCGTTTACTTCTTATGTGAAGTGGCATGAGGCCAAAAAAATTTTAAAGCAACGCAATACATAGAAATTGGCAAGAAATTTTATAGATTTTTCGTTTGGGTATCATCCTTCCGCGTCCCCTCAAAGCGGGCTTGGCAGCTATATATCAACAAAATTTCGAAATGTTCTCTTAATTCTTTAACGGATTGTCTAAGTGGAAAAAATATATTATCTTCTTGCTTTTTCGTTTGTGACAAAAATGTTGCACATATTTTGCACCTCTTACATTTTTCTTTCTGTGGTGTTCTAAAAAAATATAAGCAGTAGAGTAATGTTGCACATCAAACATGCAAATATGCTACACACGGCTTCCACTCTACTTTATTTAAGGGTTAGATGGTATCCTTCTTATTAACTTATTTTAACTACTTTGTTTATAAAAATAAGGGGTTTTTTGTATTATTTGCAGTAGTATGTCTGTTCTTATGTGAAAAGTTTATAAAGAAAAATAAAGAATTTTAACATTCCAGAAATTATTTTTATTCTATTGTAAGCTTGAAAAATTCATGGCATTGGTAACATAATAATTTTAACAAAAAAAAAAAAAAAACAAAAAAAAAAAGTAAAATTATATTAAAATTCTATGCTTCATGCAATCAAACACCTTTCAGCAAAAGAAACAGTTCAAATCAAAGAACATTAAGATACAGCCTTGAAACCACAAAGCAAAGAATTGAATATATCGGTAGTTTTGAATTTAACAACTTACCGCAATTTTGAAAAATATTGATGTTATATCGGCTTTTAAATGAGATTTAAAAACTCTCTTGTTAAACATGGAATTGTATATACATATGCACATCTATATATTACACGTATTACTTTGAAGTATAATATGTCAACGATTTACTTCAGTACGTGTAATAAGACCTAACCTGACGTTGCTCTTCGCACTGGATGAATAAAGCCTTTCACCACCGTCCCGTCGTCCCTTCCAGAGGCACACATGTGCTGAGGATCACATGTACCCCCGATAGGGACGACAAGGTAGCAAATTCTGTACAGGCAGCAGAACCATGTACAGACAGCTTGCTAAAATGCTGGAGCTATCTAACCTCTTTCCACCCCAATGGCCCAGGAGTAAGAAGTCCCCTATCAAATGGACCAATCACCAACCGCAACCATTAGGGCAACTTTGTCGAATAGCAACAGCACATAGAGATATATGGCCTGAAGAGACCATCTACAACAGGATCACTAGCACCATATTGCAAACACATTCACCCGACCCATAACTCTTCCCGCGTATCTTTGGGTTTTAACCACAGCTACCACGTGATTCTATAGGTGACTGGCCAATGGTCAAGGTCTGGAAAGATCATATTACCCATACGGACGAGCGAGTGAACCTACTTTTACCTTCAATTTACTTGACCGCCCGTTACCCTGTTAATTCAGGGATTGGGTAGCAATATACAAGTTTCTAGGGGTTATCAGCAAAAAGGCCTAGGTCCGGAAACCTGATAACTCTATGCCGCAGGAAACACAGGATGTATAATCCATGCCCCACGGGGAGTCTTCGAAGTATAATATGTTGACACTAATAATTCAATCAAACTAAATTTATTAAATATGTAAACAATGTCCTGTGACGCTGGGGCATCAACTTAATAAAATTAACTATCCTTTAATAAATTTAAAAAATGGCAGAAATATTTTTAAAAACAATGTAAAATATACATATATACTTATTAATTTCTTCGAGCTTAAGGTATGTAATTTATTTTTATTTTTATTCAGGCTCTACGTCATACATTTATTTATTTATTCAATATTTACTGGCCTTTTTAGACTAGTAGGTAGTGTACTAGAGTCGTAGTGCGAAGGTCGCAGGTTCGAATCCTGCCGCAGAACTTTGGCAGTTTGTGTTTGATAGTTAAAAGGGAGCGCATAACAAGCCATGTGTCGTATGACATGGCCTATCACACCCCTCCAATGAACACAACCTATTCAATATTTCCATCACCACCGGTTCCCTTCTTTGGGCTTTTTACTCAAGTTCTTGAAGAAGAGAACCGATCGATGGTGAACGAAATATCGATTAACTAAATGAATAATAATATTAAATAAAACAAAGGAATTTTACTTAAATAAATGTATGACCGACCTAAAGCCTGAATAAAAATAAAAATGAAATAAGATAAAATAAAAAATAGAAATTCTTAAGAATATTTGAAACATGAAAGATTTGAATTGCCACAAAAAATAAATTTTTATAATATAGTACTCGTATAACAACAACAGAAGGCATTTTTGATTAATCTGAAATATTTTGGCCAAAGAGGGGATTGGCATCAAACCACCAAGCAAGAAATTATTTCCTCGATGTGTGATCACACTCGCCTTGTGATCATTAAAATCCAACACCGGATGGGTTCCTAATAAGCAGCATGCAGCATAAGATATTGGTAGCACTTATATACCCCGGCATTGCAAATACTATTAAGATGTCGTGAATCATCAAGATAATATACGCTTCGCGGAACATTTTAAGAGAGATATGACCATTCTATCAAATGGTTAATTAAATCAGACTCCAGCCATTGTTTTACTTGCCGCGTATGTCTGGCTTAATGAAACTACTACATCAGTATCAATAATGTTGGACCAAGGTAAGGTCCGGGAATGCAAAGTTCTGTTACACGACCAGAAATTTAATTCATTGGACTCTACTGCATATTTCGACGTGTAGCGGCGTTATTTTCACCTGATATGGATTTAGTTTGACATGGTCTGTCGCAAATCGGTACAACATGACCTGATCATTTAACATTCCATAGAGCATGTCATCAATGGCAGTATAAGGCACTACGGTTTTGACAGCTGGCGCCCAAAACACTTCAACCGCCTCAAACTGTTCATTATTGACCCGCCCTCATGGGAAACCTCTTTATGTATTTAACGTTTCCAAAGTAATGGCGTTATTAATACCAAAAATAAAATACGAATAATGTTGCCAAAAAAAAACATTACTGGGTTATTGTTGTTGGTATTCATCTTGCCAACTTTATTGTGGACTGCTATTGTATGGCTTTTGTTTTGCTAAAGTATTATTTCTTTCTTTGCTGTTTTCATCTAAGATTGATGACCTGGTTTAAATGATGTATGTATGTGCAAGAAACACACACAGGGTTATAAAAAGGGAAACAATAAAATGATTAACTGCCAAATATTAACATCAGTTTTTCAGTCAAGATGGTCAAGAGGTCATTTAAAGAGTTTTATACAATTCTATTAAATTCATTTTGGAAAATTTTAATCCGGAGCAGTTTTTTAAGCCATAGTAACCGCATTTGAAGAGACGAATCAATTTAAAAAATTAAGCCGTCGCAGATCTACAGCAATACAAAAATTACGCATTTTGATTATGTAAAATCACTCCCGGTTGTCAAAAATATAATGGAGAAATTCAGTCGATTTATGTGAATACTTCCGTCACAAAAAAACAAACATTGTTGGTAAGCGCGAAGCACACAGGGTATCACCGCATGTGCCTTTATCAAGGTAGTACCATCAGGACATATTCGGCAAAAAGACATGCCTGAGAAGTGGGCGTCGCATTCTGTTTTATCGGCGGGGACTGGGTTATTTAGATTCTAACGCATTGACCTTTTGCTGATAGCCCGTGCATAGTTTTATGTTGCTACCCAATCCCAACGTTAGTGCTTAGAAGAAACCAGAACCTATTTGTTACTGGAGGGTTTCCAAATAACGACCGTAACAAGAATCAGTAGCACTCGGGACTTGTTCTGATCTATTTGTTAATGAGGTGCCCTGGGGGATTGGGTGGTGGCTGCGGTTGAACCCCAAATCGTGGAATAAAATTTGTTGCTTAATTGGTATTGGAATCAGTACTAGTGGCTGAAACGCGAGTTTTTCTGCTACCAATAGTTAACATGTCTAGGTGCTTTTGCGATAGAACAGAAACTACTGCTTATAATGCGCTGGAGGTTAAGTAGCTTCAGTTCCTTGGGAAGGAGTTTGTGCATGGATCGTGGAATCCGCGTACAAAACTGGTCAAAACAAACTACTCAAAATGATCCTGAAACTACCATGGCATTACTCCACAAATAGACTCCTAAACCGTGTTAGAAAAATAACTCATTTATTAAAGGTTTTTTACGAAATTTTTCCTTTTCCGTGCATTAATTAAATTCCCTTTAGGATAACTATATATGAACATAAATAGTCTAGTTGTAAGGTATTAACCAATTATCTGTACGTTAATTTTTTAGATTTTATAGAATGACTTATTGCAATACATAATAATAATAAATAAAAATCAAAAATTTGCCACCTGTATTAGCGTTTTTAATAAGCGCAAGCTTATTAGGGAAGAACACTTAAGCCAGATGTGTATAGGATTTACGTCGGTACATGGCATACGGCCAATTCTACGATGCTCTTAACACTAGATGAACTCAATGCATGCACCTCCGCCCTCGTACGTAAATGCAACTCCACATACAGATGGCAATTTTTGTACATAATAACACCGACCATGAACAAGCCCCTTGCTATGGAGTGGGTGCTGTCTCACCTCCATCGCTTTTGGCAACGGTTTTTTGTTGTTTAGCAATAGCACCTAGAAATCTAACTTCAGACCTTTAAATTGTTTATATTAGACCGATAAATAATTTTTTTAACTGATCAACCAAATGATGCACTTTTTTAGAAACCAAAGCGCTATAGGTTGGAATTACGACCAGCATAAATTAAGGAGGCTGTAATGGACACATTAAATTCACCGGGATTTAAGATCACATTCCGGTTGAGAGACATTGATCATGACAGGTACCTACATTTAATAACATTAAAGAAATTATAGAATCGGTGATCGCGAAAAGTAAATCGAAATGCCTGGACAAAAAAAAAAACAACTCGTTTATGTCGTCTCTGTTCGAGAAGCATATTTTGAAAACATATGCGGGAAACTTTAGAAGTTCAAAATAGCGCAGGCATATACTCAGATAAGCCAAAAGCAAACAATAACATCTTAAATAGTTATTTTGGAGAATATTTCGAATAACAAATTTGATAAACATGTATTTATGTATTTGTGTTGGTTGGTGTAGTACCGTGCGCACAGATAAAAAATTTAATTCTTACAAGGCGAAACAAAGTTATAAGGGGTTTCAAAACAGGGAAACCATATGTATAGGCCGGAACTTGTATCCAAATTAATGAGGGCTTGTTGGCATTTGATTTTATTTTGTAGTAGAAAAAAATCTCATGGTGGTAAATAACATGAACGTGAGCATTCCATGGCAACATGGCAAAGTAATATCTCAATAATTTAATTATTTTATGAGTTGCAAGCCAAATTCAAATTGATACTTTTACAAGCCCTGCCACGCTGCGATTCGTTATTACCATCTAGCGTGTTTCTTATTAGAGTCTCAGTGGGCTTGGCATCTTCTCTCTATCCAAAGTACCCTCTTCACACAATACAAAACTAGATAAATATTCCAAACATATGTGGAAAATAATTAACCAAACGACACTTTAATTGCTTTTAAAACACATTCTTCTTACCCACTCCTAAACTGTCAAACTTTCGTACATTGTTTTCGTCTTAAATTATATTTAATTAATCTTAAGCCCTTATTACAGATTTCTTCCGAGTAACCAACACATGTTTTGTATTTCATGCTTAAATATTTATTTCGTTAATTCTATTTTTGCAAATCTCTGATGTTGCTTAGAAATCTGAAAACTTCGAAACAAAGTTTTAAAGCGATGTTTTTTTTCTAATGTCCTTTTCTTAGCTTAAAAAGCAATAAAAGTAGCGCCTTTTTATTTTAGCTTTTAAAAACTTTTACAAACACATGCAATCCACAAAACTAGCAAAGGACAGTGGGACTATTGGGAAAAATAATGGCAATAAATATATATTTTGCAAAATACTAATTCAGTTATAAAGGACTTGACATTAAAAAAAAAATCCACATTAATCTATTGGTATACAGATTTCGTTATAGAGTTTCAATGTTGACCTTTTCGATCTCTAGAAAAGTTTGAAAAAAAGTTTTGTAATTTGTACACCTTTAAATTAATAACGATGTCATTTAAGCAGTATATGACTGACTAAGTGAATATTCAAACAGTTTAATATCAAAAGTTTCGAAATTCTATAGGTAGAATTCTCCTCAGGAATTTTAAGAAATTTTAATGTTAAGAGATTGAATGACGTAAAATCAGTGACATAAGAAATTTGTTTAGCAAAAAAAAAAAATTAATATATTCTAACAAAAAATTCACAAAATAGCGGACAACTTTTTGCGAAATTTTAATATTTCTACATTTAAGGTGCAAATAAAGAATGTTGGTACTATTTGACATATCTTTTGCGGCTTTAACTGATAAATATAGAAAAGAAATCTAGTTCAGGAGTGAAAAAAAATACAATAAAATAATTTTTTTACAAAATTATTGGCTAAACTTTTATAAAATGTTAAACTCATTTAACCCATAAAACGTTTAATATATATAGTGTAACAGTAGGAAAGGGATCAATGCTGAGCACTTGTTAAAGTCCTTTTTATGGAAACTTTTTTTTAGAAAGACAATATCTTAAACATTTTTTTTTCAATTACATTTATTTTTTCAAAAAAGTACTTTTTTGAAAAAGTTATATTCTTAAACAGAAACTTTTTTAAAAAGTTGCTATTCAAAATAAACTTTTAAAAAAAGTTACTATCGTAAAAAGGTATTTTTTTAAGTTAATATTGCACAAAGATACTTTTTTTAAAGTTACTATTATGAATAGGTACTTTTTTAAAATGTAACTTTTTAGAAAATAATCTTGAAAAAAGTGTACTGATCGTATATTAAAAATGTATTCTTTTGAATACGAATTTTTATCATTATTATCCTTATTTCTTAAAAAATATTGAGGAATCAAAAGCTCTTGATGTTCTGGGCATGAAAATTCAGTGCGATGTTCGATGGTCTGAGCACATTTTTCATATCGCCAAAGAAGCATTCAAGTGCCTCGGCTTTTTAAGACGGTGTAAGAGATACTTCACACCTTCTGATATCCTCACTATTTATACCACCTACATCCGGCCGAAAATGGAATACAACTCTCATGTATGGGCCGGTGCTTCAAAGCCTATTTTGAAGCTACTGGACCGAGTTCAGGAGAGGGCGAAAAGACTCATAGGTGACAATAGTGTAGCCAACTCTATTGACTCACTGGAGCATCGTGATGGGATGTGTTACGCTGTTTTATCGTTACTTCAATGGACTGTGCTCTAATGAGGTACGGGAACATATTCTCGAGATCCGCTCTTACTTACGAGCAACACGTTCTTCATTAAGAGCACATCCATTTGTGGTCGATATAACAGCGAATCGCACTACGCATTACAGAAATAATTCGTTCTTTGATCGAACGGCTCGTATGTGGAGCGAGCTCCCTGCAGATGTCTTTCCTGCCAACCCAGCGTGGAGAGATTCAAGTCGAATATCCATAAGCACTACTCCCGCTATCCTCCTCACCCTATCCTATTTTCCTAGTTCCAGCACAATGCACTGCATAAATAGGGGTCATCCCCTGAGTACTGGTCCAATTGCAAAAAAAAAATGCACTTAAAAAAAACGTCAAAAACATTCTCGATTCTGCATTCTCGATTATGCCGCAACTCTTTGAACCTGGCAGAGATCACAGAACTCTGAGTGCGATTGAAAGATCGAAAAATACAGAAAATACACACGATTTAATTTAAACTGCAATCCTTCCTACTTGGTAGCTCCTTTTCTATAGATTATCTCTGTTTTCTTTGGTAATCGCATCACTCACTCGATACCACTGCACCAAATGTTTTCTTTCTTTTAGAAGATTTTCATATGTATGAAAAAACTTACATAAATCTTGTGCTAATACTGGTACTCTAATGTAATTGGGCAAGTTTGTAATTTCTTTTTCTTTTAACCAACTAAAAAGCATTTCGAAAAACCAGGCCAAGTCATGTAAATAAGAGTTGTTTCTCGTTTTCGCAAACATTTAAACTTTTTTATGTTCGCACTCCATTGACCATATTATAAACAAAAGTGTTAAAGTTAAAATGAATATATATATATATATATATATATATATATATATATATATATATATATATATATATATATATATATATACAACTATCTATAATTTTATTTTAAGTATTATTTACAACCGCAGGACCCGCACTAAAGGTTTGTACATTAGACCACAAGAGACGTTTTTTGTGTGAACTTTTTCAGTTCTTTTTCTTAGAAAAACTTTTATTTTGGTCACAAAACTGAAAAATTCCATGCAATATAATTGAGTTTTATGATTTTATCTATGAATATGTGAAATATACTCATACTATATAAAAGTATGTACGAGGAAGTGGTTTAATGTGTCATGATACAAAAGAATGTGTGTATAGGACAGGAAATAGATGATCAGACACCCTTATTTTACTGCAGTTGAAATTTGATAATTTTATTTTTAATAATAACCAGTATATTTTACATATTTCTAATTTTTTGTGTGATGTAAGTCCAAGTGTTGTTTAAAATATTATAGAAGAAGCGAAAAATATATTACATTTTGTTGAACACTTTATAAAAAATATATTTGTAGCTCTAAATTTAACTTGGATACAGCATTACGTTCTCTTTTTTAATAAGTTCTTAAATTTTAATTTTTTGGCAAAAAAATGCACTTTTTAAGAAAAGAAAAAACCATAAGATTTCGAAACAAAGTTGGTTTTCCCCAAAAAAAAAAAAATTAATTTGCAACACATGGCTGACAAAGCTTTTAGAAAAACTCCCATTATTATTTTTCAAAAATAAACTTTTTAATAAAAGAAAAAATTAAAAACTAAAAGAACTGAGAGGCTAAAATGTATGGGATAATTCCACGAAATCGATTCTTCACTATGCACAGAGAACTCTAACTTTCACAAACTTTAACTATAAGAAATTTTTTAAGATTATGGGGGCCAAGATTTAATTGACGCAGAAACTCAAATTTAGTAACCGGATATAATAACGTTTATTCATTGCGTTATCTTTGGAGGATTCAAAAGAGGAAAGATGTGCGTTTTTGTAGCAACCACTTTGTTAAGAAGCCGAATTCGAAATCTGTGTTACTAGTACATCGTTTCACAACCAATTATTCAGCGTAATATCATCTGTGAATTGTGAAAAAGGGAAGTTATAGCACCATCTACTAGGGTTTTATAGGCGTCCACGGAATCGGACGTATTAATATAAATGGTGTAAAAGGTTATAAGCAGCACGATCTTCTCATATAAAAGGATTCATAAGGTGATACCCAACCTGACCACAGCACACAGTCTCAGATAATCGTATATCGTATATGATTTCTCAAGTGATCAACACCTTATAGTAGTGGGAATAGGTCTTAGGGTTGCAAAGGGAAATCAATCATAAATGGAAAATCTCATCACTCCGTGATCATTTTAAGAGGTCAACTAAAATATGTTATAAAAAAGTATTATATATATATATATATATATATATATATATATATATATATATATATATATATATATATATATATATATATATATATATATATATATATATATATATATATATCAAAAGTATGCTATAAAAAGTATTTAATTCGGACATGGGAATTGACCGAAAAATCATCTTTTCTGATGAGGCACATTTTCATCTCGTCGTCTATGTGAACAAAGAAAATTGTCGCATCTGAGGATCGGAAAACTCTTACGTCGTGGTACGGTACGTAACGTCGAGAGTATGGCTACTATGGTCGAATATGTGATACTAAATTCAAGAATGTCGAGTCTCCATTGATCTCAATAATTCGCATGAGTAGAATTTTGCACAAAAGATCTCGGACTATTCGCTTAAGAGATCCAATTGAATTAGCAGTTAAAGGCAAATAACCATCCACTTCGTTACAGCTTCTCATTTTGGGCCTTACATAAGCTCCAATCGAACAACGGATGTGGCCGTAGTCACCCTTTCTGACCAGGCCCTTAAACAATATTACCGTGAAAAACACGCAGATATTGTAGAAAAGCCAATACATACACATGGAGTGACAGTTTGGCGTGGTTTTTGGTCAATTTCTTGATGGTAACGCCATTTCATTCAATGCCGAGCGATACAGAATCATGACTACGGAAGATATGATTTTAAATAATCTTTGGGTTCTGCAGGACGGCGCAACATGCCACACAGCTCATCAAATAATTTATCTTTTGCGATTTCAATTGGATGCTTCAGAGCTGCGGTTTGACGCCTTAATACTGATTCTTGTGGAGTGCTGTCAAAGATCAATGCTATGCGAATAATTCGAGCTATTCGTAAGATATAACAGAGATCGTCAACGAAGTCTTAGAAAACTAGACAGACAGACGGGATAAGCAACTGCCAAATCCATGCGCGAAAGTCACATGAATGAAATCGTGTTCCATAAATAATAGGGAATTATTGTTATTTCTAATAAAGCCATAATATACTAAGAGAAATAAGTTTAGCTCATTTCATTTATTTTTTTTTAAATACGCTTGCATTTGGATCACCCGATATACGGGTATACGTTAATGTGCAAGTTAATATTTTTTGTTTTTGGTTATTTTAATTAAAACGAGTTTTATTTATTTTAATATAGTTCTTAAAATTTTTATTCATTGTACGTATTTTTAATAAAACTTTTATTTATACTATATTTTATCAAAAGTACAGTTAACACTTTTTAGTTTATTTAGTTCATTTAGTTTCATTTATTTTATTTATGTTTTTCATAAACTTCTAACGCTGATCTTTACATTCAGTTTTTTTTAATTTTTATTTCTTAAACTAAAACTAAAACTTTTGCTTTTTCTACTATGTAGAAATGTTAAGTTAATTAAATTTAAAATTTTTGTTTTACACTAGTTTTTAAGATATTTTATTAAAATTAAAAAATTGAATTCACAAAATAAAACGATAAACAAAACAAAGCTTCTTGCTCCAGTATTCTTAAACAACTACTCACCAATTGATTTTGCCACTATGTGGGAATGTTACAAAAGGAGTTTGTTCAAGAATAACTGTATTCAAGACTCTCTCAATAATAATTAATTTTAACAGTGAATAACTAAAATTTCGATACGTTCGTTAACTTCCACAATGTTCAACAGTGGACAATACAACCTCCAAATCCGTGGCATTAATTTATGTGTAAATACTACTTTCTTTTTAAGGATTTGTTTTAAATTCATTTGAATTAAATTTAATAAAGAACTATTAAGTCTTCAATATGTATTTCTTTTGACACTAAATAAAATAGAAAGTATCAATTAAATTTGCATACAACTTTAGTTTCACATAATTAACATTCCTGTCGTTTTCACCTTGAATCAACGCGAGACTCTAAAGGTGAATGCATAATAATTTTTGACATTTTTACAATATTGCTGCTGTATTTGTTGAACATGTCAAGGATAAAGGCTGTTGAATTTATAATTTCATGCTTTTTCTTTACTTTCTTCAACAACAAAAACACAATTGTTCAAACAAAAACAATACAATAAAATTGATAGTACGTTCATGGTTGCACGTGTGTGTGTGTGTGTGTATTTGTGGGTATGCCTCTGTGTAGAGGGAATTTTTAAGTTTTTGCACAATCGAAACTACTCATATGCAAGCACATTCAACCCCATATCAATTTTTATTAATTTCGTTCATGAATTTTTAATAAAATAAACAAAAAACATGTAGAAACAATAAGATAACGCATGATCAAACCCAGAAATGTTTCCAAATTAAATATTCATTATTCAGATGATGATGTAGGTGATGATGGATAGTAAATATAGGAGAGAATATTATGAATTTTTCAGTTTATCTAATTTCAGTGAAATTTCAAACATTCATTTTCTCTAGGGGGCAAAACTTATCGCACACCGATCTATATACAACATTGGATGTATAAAAGTTTCTCATTTCCTTTTTAGGATTTCTTTTAAATTAACTTATAATCACATAATCGATATACAGTGAAACTTCGACAATCCGGACACATATAGTTTTAGGGTCGGTCGGATTAACGAGTTGTCCGGACTATAGTAGGTGAAAATATTGAAATAATCTAAGTGAATTAAATTGTACATACATGCATTGTATTATGATTTTTTAAAAAACCATAAATTATTATATGTATTTAATTATGTATTATATTAAATTACTAATATATGTAATCTAAGTGAAATGAATACATACTATGATTTATTTAAAAACGAAGTTATTTTGTGTTGACTAACTTTGTTGAGGTGGTTGATTTGTGCTTTTTGCTCTAGTCGCTTTAACTGCTTTAATAGAATATCCTGCATATCCAAATTATTCTCCTCGGCCCACTGAACGCAAACTGAAAATGATTTCTCTGCAGCGGCATTAGAGATCTTGTTTTTGCATCCATTACTACAAAATCGTCTTCAGAGTCCGTAAGCAGCACTGACGATTCATTTCGTTTAGAGTGTTGTATTATACATATTGAGAAAATAGTTTATTACATTATTCTGGTTTAAATGTTACCGGATCCATTATAGGTATTCGAAATAAATTGTTTTTTTATCTTCTATCTATTTTTTCTTTTAATGTCGCAGATCCTTGATTTAGGAACATGGTATTTTTCGGCAACCTGCCTAATAGTTTTTCCTTATCAAGACTTTCCAAAATATCACACTTTTCCTTTGAGGAATTACACAAACACGCTTGCGAAAGAATGAATCGAAACTAAAGAAATGATAGTGGAAAATGTAAATCTAAGTATGAATAATAAAACATGCGAGTAAAATATTAAAAACCCCCGAATTTTAATATTTATTCTTGCATAAAAAAATTTGTCCGGATTGTAGAGGTAAAAATTTTAAATTGTCCGAAATGTAGAAGTGTCCGAATTATTGGAGTGACCGGACTGGCGCATGTCCGAACTGTCGAAGTTGTACTGTATTATGAATATTCTAATGGCATAAAATGCAATTCTCACAACAACAAAAATTGTTTAGCGGCAATCACTCGTGATATCATATTTACAATTTTAAGATAAATGCTATAGATTTTTGTAGGATGCATGAGAGTGGTTTTAATATTTATTTTTGACGTTTAAAAAATGTAAAAATATATATTTTTAAATGTATTGTTTGTTGTTGGTATAGCTGGCGCTAACCAAATCATCAGTATACTTTAACCAAATCATGAATAATAAATAAAAATATTTTTTGTAATTTGATAAAACAAAAAATCCATTGCCGTGAAACATCATGTTGATGCAGTCTGAGCTGCAGAAAATATTTAATTATAAATTATATAGTAGTGCCATGGAATTATCTGCTTTCTTAACAAATTTTCTACACATTAATTCAATTATAAAAGTTTAAAACTTAAATTGCTTACAGTTTTAAATATATTTATTTGAGCATTTTCACCACTGAAAATTTCAGTGATGGCTACTGGCTCGGTAAAACTTCGTAGACGCCATTCCCTAAAATGCTATAACAAACATGAACATTAATATCGGGAATAAAATAATCGTATAATATTTTTTCATTAGTGAAAAGCTATAGGAAATGAGAACAAGAAAAAAATTAAAAGATCTTAATAGTTATAAACGTTTAATAGACGAAGAATGAGCATCGGTGCGTTCGTAAATGCAGTACTGAGTCGCAACAGTAAATTAAAATGTTCCTAACTGCAACAGTGAATCAGATTATGTCTGGGTCATATGAAATTTTTTAAAGAGAAGTAACACTCAGGTAATGAATGCCTATTACGACATTGTTAGTTCTTTTGTGAAAGGGTGGTGAAATGAGAAGACAGAGAGAGAAAGAGAGAGGAAGAGAGCTTAAATTCTTTTTTACATTTCTACTATTCCGCATCTTTTATAACAGAGTTGCAACGCCTCTGTTGTTAAGGAGACACATTAATTTTCTTAAGCTGCATGTTTTAGTTCGCCGACGATTCTGCTAACATTACCGACTGTGCTATGCCTTCATAACTTAAACAATCCAAGAGCAATTAACGCATTGCCACGCCATTGTAAATCAGAAAAACTCATGATGATAAATTGTCCTAAACAGGAATCGAATCTAGATTCTCATAATTAAATTGATTTGTAGTCAACACGTTAACTAATTCAGCCAAGTTTGCTATTCTGCTGTGTTGCAGTACTGCATTTCCGAACGTACCATATTTTGTTATATTAAATTCATTTCAAAAATTTCCACTTAGATAATTAATTATTTCTGGTTCCTTTAATATTTTTAAATTGAACTATATTTTCTTTAAAAATTATTTTCCAATTACAGTGGGGTCCGGTTATAATGAACTGAATGAAATCGGGGCATTTTAGTTTACAATAACTGGAATAAAAATTTCCCAATAAATAAGAGCATGCAACAATGAAATTATTGTTTATCTGTTCAGAAATTTCATTTACATTATATATTTTATCACTTTGTTAAATACTGCTAAATAGTTATTTTTTAACTAAATTTTGCAGTTTTGTTTTGTTCGTTATGAGCGTAAAAATTTACAAACACTTGTGCATTGGGTAATAATATGTGTAAAATATTTGTATGAAATTGTTGAGACCGAAGAAGTTGCTCGTCATACGCAATAATTCGTTTTAATCTGTGCACGTCATAACCGAACTCCACTGTATTTTACAAAAAAAAAAGTATTACAGCAAATAGATTGGAAGTTCAATTAAAATGTGTTTAAAGTAACATTTTAACTAAATCAAAATCAGCACAGCCGTTTAAGAGCTACGATGCTTCCCAAAAACACACACACATACAGATATAAACGTTAAACAGGAAAAGTGAAACATTTCAACTTAAATACATATAAAACAGTGAAATTACTTTAATAATATCAAATGACTCAGTATACCACAATATAATTTATAATGGTGATATTAACTTTTCCATCCCTGATTGCGATTGTAAACGGTATACATATCCTAGATTCGCAGGATAGACAAGGTCTACAGAAGGACAGTTTACAACGAAGATCGATTCAAATTTTATAAAAAAATCAATTTCCCCAAAAATATGTAACGAAGATATTTTTAAACAAAGATCGATTTTAGCTATTCAAATTTTATAAAAAATAAATTTCCTCAAAAATATGTAACGAAGATATTTATAAAAAAAATTTTAATGTATATAATCATTAGCAATACAATTTTTGGAAAAACTAATTAAAGGGATATGCAGAATAATTCTGATAAATTTTATAGTCATAAATTAGTATATAAATTAGTATATAAATTAGTATATAATTAAATATTTCAGCAAAAAGATGTCATTTTTAAAAACATATCAATTTTAAACCAACAAAAAAATTACCAAAAAAGTTTTATTTTTTTAAATGTGATGTTTATTTCCAAAGGTAAATAAGTAATCCTAATTTATAATAAATTTTTTTTTCTTTGCAAAAAAAAACATAAAAAGTTTACAACTCTATTATTCCAAGCCGGCGAATAGAAATTAATTAACAGAACATCCTGCAATGAGCAGCCAATTTTGAATTAATTGGAAACTATCCCAATTCGAATTACCTATTGGATCCTTCACACTTCTTCTTTTTTGGCGGGCTATGCACGTTCTCTTAAATAAAATTCAAATTTTTTGTAATGACAAGGGAAATTTTTAAAATTTAACTCTTTTCGATTCATTAATGTTCTCTTACACAAAATTCCTTTTCCTAACAATATGGAAAATTTTTAAGCCTTCAGCAGAAAACTTATCTAATTTCTCTTATTACAATTAAAAATAAGGGGAAATTTTCCTATATAAAAGGAAAGTACTCTTATTTTATCTATAATTTTTAAAGATTTTATTATGCTTGTGTTCTCCTTATAAAAGTCCTGTTTTCGTATATGTTTTCTTTAAATAAAAAAAGAAAATCTATTTTCTCTTCGTTTACTGTCATCAAGGAAAAAAAAAGTTATGTAAATGTGCTCTTAAATTAATTTAAATTATTTGATACTATTGTATATTATTATTTAATCATATTTATTAAATTCATTATTCGAGATATTCTCTAACCCAACAACAAACACAAACCGTAAAATATTAAATTATTTAATCATTTAAAAATTAAAAAATTTAATTTTTTCTTAACTTTTATTCAAACAACACGACAAACAATTTATATTCGGAATGATTTCTTTTATTTTTCTTGCAAATTTTATACAATTATTTTTTATCTAGGCACTAGCATATTTTAAACTAGTTTAGGACCTAAAAATATTGAACATTTTTTCCACACATTTTCATTACAAAATTATTCGAAATTTTCTCACAATTAATTTTGTACTCATTTGGTACACAAAAAATTGATCTAGTGCCTGAAGACTTTTTTCTATATTTTTTTATCACATTTTCATTACGCATTTTGTTGTTAAATTTTTGCAATGTATTCAAAACCTCCAGTCAGAAATTTGCGTGTTGTAAGATTTTATATGAAAATTTAAATAAAAATTTTTGTAATAAATACATATAGAAATTCAATATAATATATATTTATATTTAATGCCAACATCTATTCCTTTCAAATACAAAAATTTTTCGGCAACTTACCCGTCCGATTTTCAAAAGAAACAAATCATGCTACCTACCAAACTACAAGCTTTCAAAAATATATAATTTTTTAAATCGGCCTATAAATGGCTCAAAATCTATCTATAACTTGGGGATTTACGCGATAGTAAATTTTTCGGCCGGGCAACTTACCCGTCCGATTTTCGAAAGAAACAAATCATGGTACCAAACTACAAACTAACCCTTTCAAAAAATATATAATTTTTTAAATCGACCTGTAAATGGCAAAGTGATGCAAAAATCAATATTTCGGTGGGGCAAATTGCAAGTCCGATTTTCAAAAAAATATGGGACCAACCAGCAAACAAACCCTTTAAAAAAATATATATAATTCTGAAAATCGTTTCATAAATGGGAAGTTATGCAAAAATCCACTTCGACTAAAAAATATATGGGACTAACCTGCAAGCAAACCCAAACCAAATAATTCGAAAGTCGGTTCACAAATGTACAAACATTAAAAAATATGATAATCTCCTCCATTTTTTAAATCGATTAATAAAAAAGTCGATTGTGGAAAGGGAACTTCAAATGATACCACAGAGAATATCCATTACAGCGTTTGTTGCCTCATGCTGATACTTGGAAAGGAATAGCGTAGAGAGGACAGGTGGTCAAATGAGAAGAAACTCTCTATTGATCGCTCCACAAATAATATTTTCAAAAAGTGTCTGGACCAATTATTAATTAATACTTTGCCAAATGATAAATCATATTTTAATTGGCGATGTATGGAAATTGAAAGAGAATTATAATCAACGCAAAATAAAAGTTCCTTCAAATATAATTGAGGGGCTGAATTTAAAATCCATAAAAAACTTATTTGAAAGAGTATCTGAAGTAGTTTTAACATGTGCCAACTCCTATAACAGTTTTTATCTATTACAGTAAATTTCCCTTTATTTGTTTGAATATTACGAGAGGATGGTTGTGATTTCCATTATAAAAAAGTTAATTTTTTAGGCAATTAAAAACTTATATCACATTAATCTGTAGTTTGATGAACAAAAAAACACTGGATTAAAAGAGAACATTTACAATAAAAGAGAAAAACATTTGCTCTATTTTGTTTTTCTTGTCCAGGCAAAATAGAGTCCTTTGGAAGCATTAGTAAAATTTTAGTCCTGCAATGAACGCCGAACATCGTTCACTTGTGCATAATTCAAACGGTTAACAAACAGGCGAATAGTGATTAAAACAAAAGCTTAAATTAGAAAATATTTCGTCATTTACAAACATTTTAGAAAATAATGCACATACTTTTTGCTTTTTAAAGCATATTAAAATGAGTTAAAAATTTGCAACAAAAAAATAAAACATTAAAATAAAAATTACTACCAAATATCCTTTAAAATAAGACAGTCAATTAGTTGAAATAAAATTTACAAATTATAAGAAAGAAATGAAAATTAATAAATTACTAATGGAACCTTAAGCAAAATGTTGGTAAATATATATTTTTTTTATTACAACTACTTTATTAATGCCCCGATTATGGTTTACAACACTTAAATGTTGTGTTGTTTCGGCTACAGCACATTATTAATTTATTTTTTGACTATGGTCTACAACATCTAGGTGTTGTTTATTTTAAGAAGTGTACATTTTGTGAGAAATAAATAAAAGAACAACAAACAAAAAAACACTAATGGTACGTGTCCGAAATCCCTTGGAACTACCATATATACATAGATTAAGAATGTATAATTTTTATAAAACCAAAAGTTATTACAATGTCTTAATTACAATAACATAATTTATAGTTTTATAAAAATTTTCCCCATAAACAAGGATGGTTTCTTGTTTTTGATACAAAAACAGAGCACTTTTGACTGTCCCAAGCCATTTAGTGGTTCAGTAAAATGATCCCATTTGTCCTTGAGCTGTATTTTGTTATGACCCAATGGCAGCTTGCCTCGACCAATATCTGGATTAATTTTCATCAGCCTAGCCAACTTTGCCATTTGTTTTTTATTTGTAATTTTGCTAAGAAATATTTATTTTATTTTTATTTTTTGCAAAACAAATTTTATATGAATAAATAAATTTATTTCTTCTATTTTTCGATTTTCAACTTGTAATGTTAATAAAACAACACCTAATGGGCTGTTGTAGTTTTTTGACAGTGGGAACAACATATACTGATAACAGTTGTAAACCATTATGGCATTTTAAAAAATACAACATTAAAGTAACAACTGTTGTAAACCATAATCGGGGCATAAAACTTTATTCAAAAAAGTCTTAAGAAACATTTTAATACATTTTTAAGCACTGACTAGACAGAACAAAAAAGTTTAAAACGGTACAAAAAATTTAAGTCACAAAAAAGGATATACAGCCAGCATAAGGAAAAAATGATTGAAATTAAAAAAATATGCTTAACAATTAAAACTTAAATGTTTCTATGTCCTTTAAGAGAAAAAAATAATAAAAACTCTGATAAAGACCTCAATAAAGATACAATATGAAATATTAAAATATTAGTGAAAGTACTAGATTTTTTATTAAAATAATTTTTGACAAAAAAAAACCGACTAGAAAACAGGCAGGTGGAATATATGTTGAAGAATAAAATTTTAAATAAAAATAATTTTTCAAATCGATTCAGATGAATTCAGAGATGTAACGACAGGCATCGAGTGTAATATAATTATTTACGCAATGTGAAAATAGACCTTTCATTTTAACCGATCCAGTAAACACAGTGGATAACCCCTACTCGTACAATGCATTATTTTGATAGAACTAGGAAAATAGGTCACATTACATTTACTTTAATCTTTTTATTAATGCCACATTTTGTTAGGCGAAACAATAATTCGTTTCGATTATTTATATCAAAAACAAAAGGATATTTTAGTTTTTTATGAAATGTTTTCAATACAAACATATGAAAAGAATTTTCTCTTAATCGACAAAGCGAATTTAAATACTTTATTTTTTAATCTTATTCGGAATCATGAGGGTTTATGCAAGCAGCAGGTCTTTAAAATTAATTTTATTTGAATTTAATCTTTTCCAATATTTCGCCATAATACCCTTGAATAGACATTTAATGCATCAAATTCAAAAGGGTCAAAGACAATGAAAACAAAGGGTAATTTTTTTAGCAAACTTTCTTTTTGGCCCTGTTTTTGGCTGCTCAGCTGTTTTCGTGTAACATGTTACTGTTAAACATGTTCAGTTTGGTTATTAATTTAACCATGAATCGTTTTACAAACGAACAACTTGCAGATTGTTAAGTGTTATTATCAAAATTCACGCTAGGGTAAGAAAGTCCACTTTTCCCATTATATGGTCAATTTGGGCGACCTTCTGAGGCGGCTATTCGGAATCTTGTACCTAATTACACATCAAATTTACATTAAACTACCAACAGGCATATGTAGAGTGCGGACAGAGGAAAATATCGCAGCTGTAGCCACTAGTGTTATTGATGACCGTGAATAATCGATTCTACGCCGTTTGCAGCGATTGGGCTTCTGTTACTCCATTACGTGGAAAATTTTACGAAAAGATTTTGGTTTAAAAGCTTTTAAAATACATCTAGTGCAAGAATTGATGTCACACGATGTACCACAACGGCTAGTTTTTGGAGAATTTGCGCTGGCAAAGTTGGATGAAGATCCACTTTTTTATCCAAAAATTGTGTTCAGCGACGAATCTCATTTCTGTTCGAAGATCCACTTTTTTATCCAAAAATTTTCTTCAGCGACGAATCTCATTTCTGGTCGAATGGGTACGTGAACAAGCAAAATTGCCGTATTTGGTGGGAAGAGCAGCCAGCGAGCACCCAGTGAGCAGCATCTCGAAAAATGCACTGTTTGGTGTGGATTATTGGCCGGTGGCATCGTACTTTTTTCAAAGATTGACGAAGGCAGAAACGTTACTGCGAATGGTGAGTGCTACCGTGCAATGATTACAAGTTGGACCCAGCGTATGAACCATTTGAAATCATCTTTAAACATTGAATTATATACATCGTTCTATCAACTCAAATAAGGATTTCATACATTTTTCTAAATTTTTGTTTTTTTTTTTTAAATCAAATCTGAATGCTCTTAAAAATTAAAATTGATCTTGGTATTAAATTGCCTTATCTAAATTATATCTGGGAGAGTACATCTTTTTCAATTCTAAAGAACATAACAATATCCTTTTGAGAAAGTGGTAGTTTCCAAATCGTATCATTTTCATTATGATTTTTTTTTTTCTTCCAAAAAAAACCCCACCCACTAAAAAACAGGCAGATGGCAAATATGAGCAAGAACATTGTTTCAAATTCTTATATATTAATGTTTTAAATAATCAAAGAGTCCTTCGTCGAACTCATAGATGGTTAGATGGAATAAAAACATACATACATGTTTGATACATCGAACGATTCATAATAAAAAAAGAAAACAGAGAAGGACACGTCAATGTAAAAAGCAAAATTTAACAGTAGCACTAATATGGAAATATTTGTATCCTTTTAAATATATAAAAATGAATCAAAAAATTCTTAAGAAAAACATAAAAATACAAACTTTATTCAAAAACTTTTTACGACAGCAAAGAGTCTATAAAACTATTTTGGAATTTAGAGAACAAATTCGCAAGAAGAAAATCAATTAATCGATAGATTAATACGAAGACCTCTGAACAGTGATCCAGCACTCAATATAATTTTTCAATAATTTTGTTATATGGACAACAAAAGATTCTATCTAATTAAGTACAAAATTATAAGCCATTTGCTTAAGTACTTCAAACTCCTATCGATTCCCAATCGTGTGACAAGTCGGTCAGAATAACAGACATGTGCGATATTGAAGAAAATTTAAATTCTAAAGCATTTAATTATTTAAATAATTTGTTTTGCATTGTTGCAAGCATATAATATGTTAAGCCAACAACAAACAATAAATTATTAAATAGTTATTTTGGAGAACATCTCTAACTATGAATTCAATAAATAAAGTATTTAATTTTGTGATTATGTTTGTAAACAGAAACATATGCCCCTATTGCGGTTCACCACTCAACTCAGTTTGGTCGTGTGAGAGTCAACCCAACTTATGCACAACCACACTCACTTTAGTTATTGCGATACACAATAACTAAAATGAGTTTGGTTGTGCATAAGTTGGGTTGACTCTACACGACCAAACTGAGTTGAGTGGTGAACCGCAATAGGGGCAATAGTTAGTGTCTCAGGGCCATGATCATTCTCATAAATAAATACCCTGGATAATCTTCCAGGCGGAAAGCTGCGTCACTCTAATCTGTACTAAAGAATGTTAAAGATGATGTGAAAAGATGTCAGACAGCCAAGCAGCACTACATGTTCTACTTTCATTCGAGATTAGACCAGGAATCGCTAAGCACTGCATTACATCTGTTAAGCTAATGCTTTGCTGGGTATTTGACCATGAGGATCATATTGGAAACAAGCGAGGGCACTTTAGCACTTTGGCATAAAAAGAAATTATGTCAAAAACAGCAAATCCTAGATTGATATAGAATTTTCTTATCACTGACATGGTATACGTCGACCCAGGCAGCCAACGTGTTATGTAAAGCTGTTTAGATAGAGACACCGCAACATACTTTCTTTGAACAATAATAAGCTTAAAATACTAAGGTAATGGTAGATTCAGAAGCCATCAGTACATTATAGGAAACTCTACAAAGGGTGGAAGAAAAATAAAAGCACGCAAGTCAATTATAATTGTTTGTTAAGCTGCATCTGTATAAAATTTTTCTAAAACTATTCTACTTATATATTCTGTAAATCACAACTAAAAACATTATTGAATTCTATAGAATTCTCGTATAATATTTGTTGATTTTTCCATAATTATATGATCTTGAATGTTATTCAAATATGATTCGGCTTAAAAGTACTGATGATTTGATTAGCGTCACGGAAATTCAGGTATATGCTAAGCTAAGCTAACAACAAACAATAAATTATTAAATTATTATCGATTTAAATTGAAATATTGTAGAAAAATACAACAACTACTCACAAAATGAGGCGAGACGAAATATTTTCAATCGAATGACGAATGTTTTCTCTGCGCGAAAAAAATCTATTGTGTGGACCTACTGAAATTTTACTTTGTGGAACGCTTGACAATTTCCAAGAGCTAAGCCAACAACAAACAATAAATTATTAAATAATTATTTTGGAGAACACCTCGAATTATGATTTCAATAAACAAAGTATTTAATTTTGTGATTATATTTGTAAACAGGAATATAGTGACTCAGGGCCAGGATCATTCTAGAGGGATCATTCTCATGAATAAATACCCTGGATAATCTTCCAGGCGGAAAGCTGCGTCACTCTAATCTGTACTAAAGAATGTTAAAGATGATGTGAAAAGATGTCAGACAGCCAAGCAGCACTGCATGTTCTACTTTCGTTCGAGATTAGACCAGGAAACGCATAACACCTGTTATTGAATTTAATACATGTATAAGCTAATGCTTTGCTGATTATTTGACCATGAGGATCATATTGGAAAAAAGCGAGGGCACTTTAGCACATGTCAAAAACAGCAAAACCTAGATTGATATAGAATTTTCTTATCACTGACGTGGTATACGTCGACGCAGGCAGCCAACGTGTTATGTAAAGCTGTTTAGATAGAGACACCGCAACATACTTTCTTTGAACAATAATAAGCTTAAAATACTAAGGTAATGGTAGATTCAGAAGCCATCAGTATATTATAGGAAACTCCACGACCCACCAATATAGATTCTGTGAAATTTATGATAAGACACCAGCTTTTATTCTAAAAAGAATCAGGCATTTAGGAGAAACCACAGTGATTTCAAGGGAAGCATATGACTTCTTACAGCACAAATCCATTGGCTTTAGCCTAAATTTGTCGAAGTGAAATATAAGATAGAACTAAAGACCCCACCCCGAGTAATGGACATTACTTATTAATAATAATAATAATCTATCCTTATTTCGTAAATTCTTCACATCGGTGACGTATGAGCAATATTAACACTGATCTGATACAATATTACGTATACGTTAATCTCAAAACTATTGCGTACTACATTTTCATAGATTTTCAATGAGAATGCAATAAGTAAATGTGCATAATTACTCATTAATTAATTCTGTGATGCTACGTAATTCAAAAACTAGATTTTCTAAACGATCTTGAAATTATTCACTGAAATACATAATTAACTAGTTTAATTTAAGTCTTTTTCTGCATTATTAATATTTTCATATTTGCTTACCTTTTCAATCATTACAGTATGCGTGGCAGTTGGCATATCTTCGGAACATTTTTAGCAACAGCTTCTGTCCATTTCGATGATTGGTGTGGCTGAATGTTTTACGGGAAGTACTTGAGTAAAAACACAGTGATAAAAATTTTACTTTGTTGTTTTTTCTATATAATTTTCCTCAGATATTTCCACTGCGGACAAGCAACCTGTAGTGTAAAGGAGAAAAGCACACATGAGTACATTAATTTAAAAATTTGGGAAAGAACACTAAATAATCATACGATTTTTATTCTTATGGCTGAAATTAAATAAATTAAATCCCAGATGAAGGTATGTATTTAAAACAGTATGTTTTTTATATACTAAATGGTATTTATATTTAATTCTACTACATCTTATTGGCGCCTATGAAACTAAAGTATTGTGTAATCATGGCAAAACAGAGGAACGAAAATATTCTTTTTATTAGCATTTCTCCCCTACAAATCAAATTCAGTGCTTTAAAAAAATTAATGCCCTATTGGACAGTGAAATATTTTTCAATAAATTCTCTACCCTCTAGAAATTGTAACTTAATAGGACAATTTAGGTTTTTTTCTGCTATTTAAAATTAGCTAATTCATTTTCTCGGCTCTTATCGATAAAGATTTGCCTTCTTATTTATTGCTAGAACGACGGCAAAAAATAAATTTTTCCATTAATCTTGCTGTCACGTCGGTGTTGGCAAAGGAAATTACAATTTGCTTAAGTTGTCATATTGTCACACACCATCTTCGTCTTCGTCCGTACCAGGAAAGACATGTCTTATTTAAACATTTGCAACATTTTTTTCTCAACTAATAATTACGAATTTGGTCTTAGCGACGCCTTCGAAATTCCGTTGGCGTTTAAAGGAATCAAAACATATAATAAAGAAATAAGAATATTTAAATGAATAGTTTTATTCTCAGCCATTTTTTTTCTGTCTCCCATCCGCAATAGAATTATTTTAATGAAGTGCTGAAGTATTAAAGCTTTCCGTCAATCAGAAAATGTTTTAGTGAAAGGAAGGAAGAAAAGCCCAATGACGATTCGCTTAGCGAACCTGAGTTCTTTTGCCAAAGTGCCGTACTTTAAGGTCAATCTGATGATTGTTTAGTAAAAGGACGATTTTCTATGCGAAATGGTGGTTCTCTGATTGTCATTGGAAATAAATGCAAAAAATGTTAAACTTATTCGACTCATTGCTCCCACCCAATCATATGTTGAACAGTAACAAAACCTGAACTGTGTAGGTCAACGAAATGGAATTTTAAAACTTTTAAAAAAATGTTAATCCTTTTTTATTTTCATCTGATGACTACTAAAAGATTACTAGTTTATATCACTTCTTAAACATTTAGAGATATGGCTACAGCAGACAGATGGATGGGTATAAAAATAAATGTGAAGCATAGATATGAATGCTAAAAGATAGGGTATAGATAGAAGTCGAAGCAGTGGCAGTATAAAGTCGCATTGGGAGGAACCGTGAGTTGACCTCACGTAAGTCAGCGTACAAATTTATCTTACATAGTCCTTTGTCTGACAATTGGGATAGCGACTGTTGCTCAGATGGCGTACCTAGAGTCTCTGTCGTGCGGAGCTGGAGCATAGGATATCTCTACATCTAGATTCATTATATGGGGTACATAGTCTTTTGGCATAATATCCGAACTTGCAGTGTCCCTAATCTGTATTCTGGAAAAGTTCAGAAGCTACGCTATCCTTTTCTTATCAAGGTGATGCTATAGTGTTCTAGCTATTAGGCAGGTAAGCTCAGTGTTTCATCCGAATGCAACTATCAATTTAAGAGCATCGTATATACGTGTTCGGCCAGATGAGAAGTGTCAACGATTTCAACAGCTTCCAGCATATTTCCTCACTTTGCTAAGGTGATATTTATCATTATTTCTTACAGACTTCTAGAAATCATGAAGCAAGCTTGAAGTGGCATATACACCTATAAAAACCTAATTGCAGATATCTTATTGGTTATAATTAGAATATCTCTATCAGATATCCGATAGAACCAATTAGAAGCTCTTTTAATGGGAGATAGTCCTGCCTATAATATGGTACACCGAAGGATTTCCCCAGCCAACTCCCTTTTCCTTGTACTCCATCAAGTGGAGAAGAATTTTCTTCTTATATGGCCGTAGAAGCATATAATACAGAATCATTAATTTTAAAATAGTGTCAGTAATCAACATTAAGGGATCTTAAGCAAAGATTTTTTGATTAAAAAAAGCTCCTAAATAATTAAGATTTCCATTTTAAGATAGTATTTCAAGCTTCTTTTAGCTATAACAAATTTTTAAGCTTAAACGCTGTTCTATATTAATTTAATATATTAAAACAAAAGAAACAAAAACCAAACAACCAAAACTAAAAATATAAGTACAGAACCACTTTTACTTTCAACAACTGGAAAAATAAATCGTAAGTTTTCTTCTAAAAGAAAAACGGAAAAGCATTTCAAGACACAAAGGATATATTACAATAAATGATGAAAATATATTTTTAAAAAGCAAGACGGTAGAAGGTTAAATAGTATAAATCTGTTATGACTTAGAGCAACAATACTTAAAGTAGAACAGTCACCATTACTCTTGAAAAAGAAAAAAAGGACTTTTTTCAATTCGATATGAATCGAGGAGATATTAAAGAACTTTTCTTGAGAAACATAAAAAACCATTGAGGATTAAACTAAAGCCGCTTCATGTTCATATTTTTAAGGTAAATGCTTTAGAACATTTTAAACACAAATGAGCACAAAAGTTTACTTTGAAGGTACCCCAAATTTGAAGTACGCAAAAAGCAATGAATATATGCTGACACTCAAAAATAATAACGACAACTGAGTGATTCATGCCCGGAGCGAAGTACAAAGCCTTGGTAATTTATATCGATACCAACTAAAATTGCAAAATAAGTTTTCAATATCCAAAAATAACACCTTTAAATAATTAATCTTCTATATATCTAAATGAGATGGAAAATGGATGCTTTTCAAATTTCAGTTAAATGAAGGATTCATATCTGTAAGCAAATCAGAGTGTTTGGACGAAAAAAAATGGAAAATCCCTGAATAAAGGGAAAGAGTACCCACAAACAATAAATAACTAATCTCTGTGTAATGTGTGTAATTTTCAAAGTAGAAACTGTGTCTGGAACTGCAACAGAGAGCTTAAAAAATTTAATAATCAACAGATGAAAGTCATCAAGGAAAATGGGGACACGAAACTAATGTGGAGTTCATCTATGCCAATTGTATATTTCTTTCAAAATACTCGTATACCTGGCGAAGGAGTGTAATTTCCTTTTAAATCACTAGACAAAGTATTACGATTTAAATAGAAATATTGTAGAAAAATATAATAACTATTCACAAAATGAGGTGAGGCGAAATATTTTTAATTGAATGGCAAATGTCTTCTCTGCGAAAAAAAATCTATTGTGTGGACCTTCTGAAATTTCACTTTGTGGAACGCTTGATAATTTCGCGTACCGACTCTCTAGTAAATTTCTGTTGTTTTTCCAAACAAACTTGTTCGAAAAAAGTACCTCTTAAGTTAGAGCCCATCGCTTAATTTTAAATTATTATTATTATTATGTTTTTGATTTTAAATGTACACAAGCAAATTTCTTTCTATAACTTTGAAATTTGTGATTGGGTCCAACGACCGGAATATATTAGTTTAATTGAAACTTTCGTTATTATTAAATACAAGTGGAGATCGATTATCCAGGATGATTAAGACCGGAAGCGTTCTATATAAACGATTTTTCAAGTTAATTGAGGTAAAAAAAATTTACCCATTTTTTAAATAAATATTTGTTTTATTTAATAAATTTATATTTATATTCATATAATATATATATATATATATATATATATATATATATATATATATATATATATATATATATATATATATATATATACAGGGTGTTTTTTTTAGAGGTATAGAACTTCGAATTGAAATAAAACACAAGAAAATCTTTTTAATGTCCATCAATTTGGCTTTATTGGAAGGATAATTTTATGCCATTAACGTTTAAATATGATTTCGGGCATGTGGCCGCCGCGGCTGGCTCGAATAAAGCCAATTCTACAGGTCCAATTTTCAACCACTTTTTCGAGCATATGGGGCCGTATGTTGGCAATAACGCCACGAATGTTGGCTTCCAAGTCCCCTAACGTTTCTGGTTTGTTGGCGTAGACGAGCGACTTCACATATCCCCAAAGAAAATAATCCAATGGTGTCAAATCACACGATCTTGGTGGCCAATTGACAGGTTAACCGAATTAATTGCTCTGATGGACGATTATGTCGACCATAAAATGGACGGAGCTTGCGGTAAACTTCGCGAACTGAACCATTATTTTCGAAATAAATTTGCACGATTTGCAAGCGTTGTTCTTTTGTCAACCTGTTCATGATGAAATGGCAAACCAAACTAAATATTAATCACTTGACAGCTGACAAAATGGCCGCCAGTTAAAAACGTGATGCCAACTTAAAGTTCTATACCTCAATAAAAAACACCCTATATATATATATATATATATATATATATATATATATATATATATATATATATATATATATATATATATATATATATATATATGTAGAACAACTTTAACGCTCCCAAGAATTTTGTACAAATATTTCATGCAATTTTTCGCTTATAACGAATTCTTTTTGGGCACAAAAATGTTTATGTTTGTAACAAGAAAAATACAAGTGCAAAATTTTTCCGCAAATTTTCTAAATTATTAAAATAATCATTTACCATTATTTGTTAAATGGAGAAAAGGAATTAAAAATAACTGAAACTTGTAAATAAATATAAAAAATAATAATGGAAATATATAAAAACACTGAATCAGATTTCGAAATGAATATTCGAAGAATAGAAGATCAAATGAAATGTCTTGACTTCATAATAGACAAAAAAATATTTATTTATTATTTTATGATTTAATTACATAATACAATTAATGTAATAAAAATAAAGTATAAGGTACGAGCGCAATAAGGCCTTCGACCCGACAAAAAAATTTAAATTCAAAGAACATGTAAATAAAATATATATGTAAAAAATTAGTGAAACCCCGATATCTTTAAACGTATACGTAAAAAACTACCCATATTAGCCTCCATAAATATATATAACCACATTTTGAGTTTGGATCAAAAACTTTCTATACATGCTGCAAAAGAACCCAAATGGAGAGCATCCAGAAACTGGAAAACAAGGCTATGAGGTCAATATTATATTGCAACATAAAGAATCGAAATGAATACACTTTGCTTTATTCAAAAAAATAAAATCCGTAACACACCCCAATACCTTAAAGATCACCTAAACTACGTTTGAGAAGTACAGCCGTATCAGGCTTCCCAGAGCAACAACATCTCCAATAAAATAATCGCTTTTTCATGCAGGACTCACTGTTTACAATGTACTTCCGAATAATATTAAATCAGAAATAAATACCAATATTTTTAAGAGAAAAATTGTATTGTAACATCAATTGATTTCTTTGTTTTTACCAGAAGAAAATTATACGATATTTGTATGTAAAAGTTAAAACTGCTACTTGCAAAATATTTTAAATAGTAATAAATAAATTTAAAAAATATAATATGTTGCATAATAAGAATGTTTTTTGCTTTTATTTATTGGAAGAAAATAATATTCACGCCGGTTATAACGTACTTTGTCAATAACAAACGAAATCCCTTGGTCACAAGGAATTCGTTATAAGAGAACTCCATTGTGATGCAAAAATTCATTTAATGTGCTGGTTTTTTCTAACTTATGACTAAATCTTCTCTCGCACGAGGTAGACTTGAATCTGATTTAGTTCTGCAAAGTTCGGAAAGACTGAATTTTCTATAAAATAGGAACCTTGATACGATTAACAATGCTAAAATTAAAACACTACGAGTATTAACTAGTCGCATTAGCGACGTCTCAGGTATTATTTACAATAAGAAATAATCAAATAGAAGATGTCAGCCAGTTTTTTATCTTGGGAGCATAATTTTCAAAAATGGCGGGACAAGTGAAGACATTGACAATCGTGTATAGAAAGAGCGACAAACTTTTGATCGTTTAAGACCCACTTGGAATTCGTCTTCATTCTTTCAGCGCACAAATTTAATAACCCTTAATACAAATGTCAAGTCCAGTCTGCTCTACGATTGCGAGACATGGAAGGCTGCCCCACGGTGTCCAATAACAGGCTTTGGGAACAATCCAACCAACAACTCATGGCAACAGAAATAATAAGACGTAAATGGTGGTGGATAGGCCCCACTTTAAGAAGATCAAGGAACGACATCGCGAGAAATGCCACACGTTGGAACCCGCAAAGAAGTCGAAGAAGAGGACGTCCAGCCCATACGTGTGGAAGGCAAATTGATGTAGAGGTGGCCGGAATAAGTAGAACCTGAAGCGAGAGCGTTATCACAAGACAGGAGTATGTTCAACCAATTTATTGAGGCCCTATGCTTCTGATAGGATCGATGGGAACATATATATATATATATATATATATATATATATATATATATATATATATATATATATATATATATATATATATACATAGTACATATATATATATATATATATATATATATATATATATATATATATATATATATATATAAGATTATTGATGGATTTCTCCTATTTCATTTTGCACACATATTAAACATATTAATTTTCTTCTTCCTTATTTATTTAGAAAAACTCTATATTTCGCCACTCATTCTGAAGATGGTACTAGATGAGTACTGAAATATCGATATTACAATTAAATAAAAAGAGGCCTTAAGATTGAAGATAATAAATTAAATTCATTATTCAGTAACATAATTAGATAATTATAATACTCCATAACTAATGCATTTCTTTTATTTTTATACTTTTACTATAGATGTGTTATTGTATTTTGATGTCCTTAAAAAGTTTGATAACAGCAAAATTCATTAAAACGTAATTCATAATAAAGTTCAGTGCAGTTCTCTCACTCATGCTGTCCTCTCTGACGTATGAGTACTATTATCAGTTAATTTTGTATAGTTAATAATGCGTATACGCACCGGGTGGTCGGCAGCTCGTGTTGTGTCAACATTTAACTTTTTATTGAAGAAGTAATTTTGCTTAAGGTGGAACGAGTGATTGCCATAAATTAAAATTAATGACAAGGCAAAGAAAATAACAAAAAAAAACAAAATTAAATAGCTCCTTCAAGGATATTATTCCTTCAGTTCGCCTTCATATTTTTAGTTCTAGTTTTATCTATATGTATAGTTGTATGCCTATAAGAAGCAGCTCAAAGAATGCTTTTGAATTTTTAATGCCAAAATTAAAATTTTTAAGGAACTAGCAATTCAATGATCAAATGCAATTGCTAAAACTTAATTGTTTTTGCGTTCTTTAAAAATTGTCACAGTAAATAAACAGTACATTTCCATTCTCTATGAAATAATTAAAAAAAAACTTAAATTTAACCAAAATTACCGATTGAACTATGATTACAAAAATTTCCGAAAAAATAAATATACTCGTACAATTATTAAATATCTAAAATGAGAAATGTTCAGTGCAGATGCTCACTCCTCCCAGCCATCTTCGAGAACTTCTGGAATATAAGAAACTGCTTTAAGATCTTAAACAAGGAATAATAATCATATGCCTAAAAAGGGCATGGTCCACAAGGTCATAGGACACATACTGAGTAACAGGATTTCAATTGCGCTCTCACCCGAACTCAGAAAAGAGCGAGCTGACTTCAGACCGAATCATTCATGTGTGGACCATATAAACATCGTCAGGATCATTACTGAGCAATCAATAGAGATAAGATCGGCTGTGTATTTCACATTTATATATTTTGCAAAAGACTTCGACACTACATCACAACGCAATATAAACATAAACACAATGTTAAGGTGTACCTACAAAAATAATTACTTTAATTAAAGCCATATAGAACGACTCTTGTGTTGCATCTTACACAAAGGGTGTGACGAGCCAGATAATTAAAATTCATGAGGTGGTAAGACAAGAATGTGTCTCGTCCCCTCTTCTTTTTAATATTGTGGTAGCTGCGACTCCGGTATTTAACGGTATTACTTAAAGCTTCAATAGCCGGCTAGAGGATCTTGACTTTTAACCCATCAGCAGTCCAGCATGCAGCACAAACGTAAGAAGAGAACTGATCTTGCAGTCAATAGCTCTAAAGCGAAATTCATGCGAATAAACCACACACATACAAAACCTCTAATCTTAGACAACACATCACTGGAAGAAGTGATGGAATTTAGTTGTGTCGGTAGCATATTAACATCAACCGTGAGCATTGGCCAAATATAATCTCGAGCCAACATTTATATGAAAAGTTCAATGGATTTTGAAATTAAAAGCAGATAATCGCAATGGATGGGTCATATATTGAGGAAGCCTGAAGTAAATATTGCCGAAGAAGAATTGGTTTTAGCAACCAATGAAATGTCGGCATATGAAGAGCTAAAGCCACAACAAACATTTTTTGATTTTTTTCTATGCATTTTGCAAAAAACTCTAATTGTTTCTCACGATTAGTTGAGGTGAATATCCCAAATAATAAATTTCAATATTAAGTATTATAATAATACAATATAATAATAATAAATAAAAAAGAAGAGAAGTTACACTCAGGCAATTAATGCCTACTACTTAACTTAAGGTGTTACTTCTTTTGTGAAAGGGATATTATAGAGAGGAAAGGTGGTCAAATTAGAAGACACAGAGTCTATCTCCTTAATTTCTGTTTTTTTTCGCGCTTTTTATAGCAGAGTAGCAGTGCTTCTAGTGTTAAGGAAACGCATTAAGTTTATTAAGCTGTATGTGTAACCAATTTTATTAATTGTTTTAGTTCGCCGACGATTCTGCTAACATTACCGACGAAGAAGGACGCCGTGATGTAGTCTATATTAGTATCAATACCTACCGATACTGTTCAGTGACCAGTGCTATGCCTTCATAACTTAAACAATCCAACAACAATTAACACAATACCACGCTGATGTAAATCAGAAAAATTCATGATGTTGATGACTTGTCCTGAACAGGGCTCGAACCCAGGTTCTCAGTCATAAATTGTTTTGTAGCCACCAGCACTCTCATTTAAAATCAATAATAAATTAATTGTTGTAATTAATTCTTGTTGTAGCAATATCACACCCGTGTCCTTTTTTCTTCGTTCACGTAAAGAACAGATGGTTCCGCTATAGGGACCAGTTGAAAGTGACTGGATCAAAAAGCTTAAAAATCCCTTCTGTATCTGTCGAAGGTTTTTAGCAGTGAGCTTTACTCGATATTTATATAATAACAGCTGGATATTGCACAAAAATTCATATTTATTTCTCACCATGCTTTCAATCATTCTTCCTGTTTTATTATCTGCATGCTCAATTATTTTATTTGTTATTTTTTTCCGTTTAATTCTAAAAAAGCTGCTTTTAAAAATTCATGAAGTATGCCTCTCTTGTTGAAGTACTACAAATAATTTGCAATTAGTTCGAAATTTTTTATTAACATTTCAAAAGCATAATTGGAGGAGCTATATCAAGGAAAATAATAATTCGTACTTGACTAAATAAAGGCACGTTAACCCTTAAATCAATAAAGATTTGTGCTTAAAAAAGGTGAAAAAATTAATAGAACAAAATGATGTGAAAAAGTAGGGGAAAAAACAAGAAAATAAATTGAACAAATTTGACTGTAATTCCAAAATGTATGCAATAAGAAGAGATTATGGTACTAATGCCTTATGATATGCTACAGCTTTTAACATACTCGTACTTTTATAGAGTCATATTTTCAGTGTAATGTTAAGCTAAATTTCGCTATAATTCAATAGTTTGTTTTGCTGTTAAAATGAATTAAAATTAAACGAATTTTGCTTTAATTCGAAAAATTATATAGTTAACAGATATTATATGGCTGATGTCCTAAGGTATGCTCTTCATTCTTTATATATGTATATAGTAAGCAGACACAATTTTCTTTAAATTTCATTGCAATTTTCAATTAAATATGTAGTTAAGAGGCTTGTGTATTATTTATCTCCTAGTAAATAAAATATTTTTTTTGAGTTTTGGTTTTGTTTTGCTCTTTTTTAAGGTTCGCAGAAATATTTTAAGCAATTTGAGAATTTCTTACGATTGCTTGATTGAAACTTCATTGTTGCATTCTAAAGTAAGGCTGATTCGTAAAAATAATCCTGTACATGGAGAAACTCGCAGTTTTCAATCCCCAATGTATGTGGCAATTTCTTTTCTAAGGAAAATGTATTACGTTTTTTTTTTTTTGGTCAATTAATAGAAGGAAAACTTTTTATCGCTTTAATTTTAAACATTTAGCTTCTTACAGAATTAATTTTTTTTCTTATAATAAGTTTGCCGCTATTAAAGAACAATAAATTCCCTTTTTCTTCTTGAAGGAGCAAAAAATTCTAGATTTTTTAGTTTCTTTACTTTCATATTTGTTACTTTAAATATCGTTTTTGATTCCACTCCCACATACAAAAACCAAAGTGATATTTTTAAAATATTAAAATTATGGGAATAATTAAAAACATTCCCATAGTTTAGATCAATTGAAATACAAAAAAATATTTTCTATATATCTTTAGGAAAAAATAGAAATCTTCTATATTTTTTATAAATTTTATCTAATCAGTTTTATTTTTTAACAGAGGGTTTCACAATTCAGAAACGTGTGCACCAAATCACATTACGCAATACAGAGAAAATTCTTTCTTTGGCCTAACAACTCGTAGGTGGAATAACCTGCCAGCAGGAATCTTTCCTGTCACTTAAAATATTTTAAAAATTTAAATTTAATTTTTTCACTTGGGAGTGAAATTGAAAACTAAAATTTATTCAAAACTAAAATACATTGAAAATTTGCCAAGTTTAGCTGTTTTATAAAAAAAAAATTAATTACAAAATGGTTTAAATGACACACCCGATTGCAAAATTATATAGACAAAAATTATAAAGACTAGCCTAGACTTAAATAGAACTATATTCCTGGTCACCCATTTGATATACCATACAGGGTGAGTTACATAGTATTCAAGGTGTTTTTCCTTGGGTCTTAAAAGTCTTTATATAAAAAATGGGTTTGATAAAAATCGATCTGTACTTATAAAGTAGCCAAGTCCAAATGTATTCTTCCTTGGGTCTTAAAAATCTTTAAAAAGTGGGTTTGATAAAAATCGATCTGTGCTTATAAAGTAGCCAAGTCCAAATGTATCCTTCAAACTGAGTGGTCTATTTTGAGACCTTAAAACTTATTGTTTTTAATGAGAGGTTAATCAAAATTTTGTTCATTGAATTAGATTACTTCCAATAAGTTTGCCCGATGTTATTTTCAAAAAGTATCAGCAGCTTGGAAGATACAGATCTGTGTTTTCAAGGTGTTTTTCCTTGGGTCTTAAAAGTCTTTATATAAAAAATGGGTTTGATAAAAATCGATCTGTGCTTATAAAGTAGCCAAGTCCAAATGTATTCTTCATTGGGTTTTAAAAATATTAAAAAAAGTGGGTTTGATAAAAATCGATCTGTGCTTATAAAGTAGCCAAGTCCAAATGTATCCTTCAAACTGAGTGGTCTATTTTGAGACCTTAAAACTTATTGTTTTTACTGAGAGGTTAAGCAAAATTTTGTTCATTGAATTAGATTACTTCCAATAAGTTTGCCCGATGTTATTTTGAAAAAGTATCAGCAGCTTGGAAGATACAGATCTATTATTTTTACAAATGGTCCCATTGTGCTCCCTTGCCACAGAGATATACATAGTTAAGGATGCTCGTTAAAATTTGCGTCCTTTGAAGAAATTTGTTTCTCAATTTGAATTTGTTTAAAAATCCATTTAAAATATTTTATTTACTTTTGTTTATTTTTTTTTTTTTTTAGTTTTATTTGCTTGTTTATTTTATGTTCAGCCTCAAGGTATTTGTCTATTTATGCAAATTTAATGGTTTTTTTCTACTCGAGCGTGTAAAGAATAAATAAGATACCAAATGTTTGCCAAGACTCTAAAAGTATTTTAACTGATTCGTGCATGTGTGCTGTTTAATACGACTCAAAACCATGCAAAATACATCTTCAAAAAAAAACTAACGTTTGCCTGGTTTACTCCCTCTTACACCAAAGGGGTTCTGTTAAGATACCGAGTAACTAAATTTACATAGAACCGCCATTGAAAAAGTATATCAAAAGCTGATAAAAATAATAATAAATAAATATGTATATAAGCAGTGATTTGGCAAATAGGTAAGAAAAATTTATTGGAAATGGAAATGGCTCTATTTCCACAAAAAAAAATCTAATATGAGATTTCAGAATGTTTAAATTAAGCAATAATAAGAACAATATAAGATAATAGCATTGAAATAAAATTTAGATTTATTTCTTTTAGAAAATTATTTTTTGTGTGTTAAATGACGTGTACAAGCACTAGGGATATAACTTTTTAATGGGATATAAAAAATACTAGATCAAATCTTAATATTCATTATTTTTAGATTTCGCATGTGAAATACAACTTTAACTCACCGAAACAAAAAAATGGAAGCCATTTTCATAACTTTAAAAATCCATTGAAGCTTCGAAAATTTGAAAAAAAAAAATTAGTTTTAAAATCAAAACTCTGCCAATCTGTTCGCGAATTTAGTAACGCTTTTTATTTCTTTAAATTTTATTTTTGAAAATATTGTTATTTTTTGAACCAACAAGTAAAAAAATACTAACGCCCTATGTAGCACCACTTAATTAATAAACGTTTTGTCTTTTCTTTGTGTCTTCTACAGACTACCCAGAGTAATACAAAGAAAAACCAGCCGACGCAAATTCTCAACTTGAATGATGAGAAGCCAAAATTTCACGCATCTTATTAATCAACGCCTAAATCTTCTCGCGGATATGGAAGGAGTACTGTAACGACAAAAGGCGACATGCTTGTCTATGTCACCACCTAAGTACGTAACTTATATTTTCCTTACTATCTTTTATTTTATTTTATTGTCTAATTCATTATTTTTGCTTTTCTATTTACCAGCTAAGAAAAATTATTCACGATCATTAGCAAGTCTCTACCTTCACCATATACAGAGTCAATTCCCAGCGGTCAAAAAGTAATTGCAAAAAAACATTAAAAATTTACTTATCACAACATTCAATTAAAATTGGTGAACAAGCACCGAAAAAGAAAACATCCGGCAGTGACAATGACCCAAGTAAAAATTATTGGTAACGATCCAAATTATATCTGCTTTCGGATCACTTTCTGAGCATTTTTAGGGCTTTTTTTTAATAATTTCTTACTGGAAATTAATCTAAAAAGCATTCAAAGATCACGCAAGATTTCAATTCATAATCATTTCGCAACTGGTTGGTCAAAGAAAAAATCATAAACACATGTCTTTGGCTGCATAAAATTTAAAGCTGATATTCTAAGTCTAAAATGGAAACTAAGCGTTAAATAATATAACAATGCTTTTTCAGTATTGTACAGTGGGCCTGTTCACGAATCTATAAAGTGCGTAGTAAAATCATCCCTTAAGGAGATGATAAGGATGACAGCGCATTTATCACTTGTCCACAAGACATGTAAGGCAATGAAAAACGTTTTCGGATTCCATTATATCCATCAAACATGCCCAATAATAATTATTTTTTGAAAAGAGAAAAGAGAGCTTAATTCTTTTTAAGACCCTACTATTGCGCGTTTTTATTATTTGGCAATATTTCAGCGCCTCTAGTGTTAAGTAGACGCATTGACTTCCTTAAAGCTGCATACGTTGTAGCAATTTTATTAATTGTTTTACTTCGCCTACGATTCTGCTAACATTACCAACAAAGAATTGTGCTGTGATGTACATTAGCATAGAAGAGTATCAACCATTGCCGCTATTGTTCAGTGACCGGTGCTATGCCTTCATTACTTAAACAGTCCAACAACAGCTAATACAATGCCACAACAATGTACATCAAAAAAATTCATAATGTTGAAGACTCGACCTTAGCAGGGATCGAACTTATAGTCAGTTAGTCATAAATTCCACCAAACTGGAAAGGCTACAGATCCCAAGCCTTTTAAAAGAACAATAAAGGTGAATTCACCCATTCGTTTTGAACGTTCCGAACGCTTTTTTTATATGTAGTTGGAAGTCTATTTTTTTAAAAGAGAGGAAGAGAGTAAATTTAATGCGGAACAATTTTTGCTTAAATTCGTTTTTACTCTCTTTCTCTCCCTCTCTCAGAAATAGAGACTTCAAACTACATATAAAAAAAGCGTTCGGAACGTTCAAAACGAATGGGTGAAATCACCTTAATAATCTATTGAAATGGTAATACGAAGAATGATCATGAACATGTGGAAATACATATCATAGACATGATTTTCTATGTATGCTGTCCTGACTTAATTCCTTCTACCTAAATTTAATGATATTGATTGATAAGGACAATAAGTAGTTTCAAAAAGACGATGCGATTGTTCTCTCGTTTCAGTGCTCAGAACCGATTTCCTAATTCTTGTGGATAAACTTTATTGGGTTTTTTCTAAGGGCTGTTTCAAGAATTATACCCAGTAAACTGTAATAGCAACATTCTTTTACCGAGTACCACCAATGTTCACATTTTAGTAATTTCTGACTCTTGACTGAGAATTATTCTCCGTTTTAGAGGAAGGATGCTTAATCCCATTGCAATGTAAAATAAATTTTTTATTGACGAGGAATATTTTTAACGAAGGAATATCTTAAAATGGCAAAACGTCAAACCGCACGAATTTCAGCAAGCGATAGTAGTACATTCACAAAAAGTCACTTTTTGTTGAAAATTTCGAGCGGATGACGGCATGTAGCCATCATTCATTGGTCCTTCGTATGCTTTCAAAATGACGAAATGGATCCATTATCGTCAATGTAAATCGCAATCATAATATGGGCGCAGACGATATGAAATTCTAGCATTATTTACATTCCTGAAGAGCAATTTGCAGGTTCAATCATCTATTGCGAAGGGGTCAATACCGGTCTATGTTAATAAATAAGTTGAGCAGTTCACCGATAGTTTCTAAGAAGATGATTTAATTTGGCGTCCTGAATGTCTGGCCTAGTATCCATCTTCAGAGTGTTCTAAGCGCCGCTGCAAGTGTTCAATGAAATTCTTCCAACTCAACCACTGAGTGGTTACGTCTCGCTTTTTTATCAATTAAAAATGTTAACGAAAAAAGTCCTGGTACATACATAGTAGTTTTAAAAATCTTTTTTATTTCAAATTTTCTGTGTAAGAATTTTCAAATATTCAATCCCTTCACTCTCATTCCGGCAAGAATAAAACTTTCCTAGAAAATTTTCCACAATATATTTCTTTTTTTTTATATTAAATAAGATAAAATAAAATTGTACATAAAAGGATTTTAATTAAGCAAAGTATATGGCAAAAACTTAAAGTCATTTCATTACAAAAGAAAGGAAATTGAAATAAAACTGCTCACACATGTGACTATAAACATAAAAATTAATGAAGTTGAAAAAAGGTGCAAACTTTCGTAAAGGTTTTAAGATTGTAAAGAATATTGTTAAGAAGGAATTGTGAATAATTCTCGAAAGTTTCTGCAAATTGAATTGTACGAATTCCAAGCGAAACAAATTAAATAAAGCAACATTTTCTTTAACTTGTTCAAAGATTTTTTTCCGCACAATAAAATTTACTTTCCGTTGAATACGCGTATTTTGCCAACTGCAATACAATTGTTCATTGACACTTCACTGCCAGTTAAGCAAGTAACAATTTGCAACAACAACAACACGAAAAAAACATTTGTTCTTTTTGCGAATTGTTTGATTCATGTGTAAGAACATGAAACGTCAGAAAACTCCTTCAGTGGGAAAACATTTTTTTAGCATTGAACAAAATGATCGTTAAGGTGGAAAAGTTCATTAACAGCCGAAAATTTCTATTGAAACTTCTATTCAATTTCTTGACTCCTAAAGCAGTCACTAATTTGAACTGGGTATGCCCTGGTAACCATATCCTTTATGGAATTTCAGGAAAAGTTCTTACACAAAACATAAACTATATTTTGTAACCCTTAACAAATTTTGTTACTTAGTTTAGCTTAAATTATAATTCCTCAAAAAAAGGATACTAGGGACCTTCCCATATCGTTGTTGCAATCTTAGAAAAATTTCATATACAATTTACAAGCTGTGCTTTGTGACCTTTGACAAGTTTCTGTTATTATTTGTTGCTTAGTTTAACTTAAATCATATTTTTTATAAAAGGATATGTGCGAGCTATTCATATCCGTGCTGCCATAAAAAAGCACATCCAAATTGCAAGCTATACGAGTACATGGCAGCATGATGATAGAGCATGCAAGTATACATAAAGCAAAAACTTTATATAAAATTATAACAAGCTCAGAAGGAGAAGTTAACAAAGGTGAAGCTTCTCTGTTCGTTTCAGGGACATAGAGAGTGTCCTTACCAAAATCTCTCTTGGCAAACTTAATACATCCAAAGATGAAACTCAGTGAGTGAAAGAGAGAGAAAGGGAGGTACTGGTGCCAGATTTGGGGCCATGAGGCAGAATATACTCGTGCATAAACGTATGACCGAGCAAGCTGCTTTATCCGTAGTTATGGGTGATAAGTATTGAGGAATCAGACAGTCTTGATGTTATTGACATGAAAATTCAGTGTGATATTCGATGTACTGAACACATTTTTCATATCGCTAAAGAAGCATTCAAGTGCCATGGTTTTTTAAGATGATGCACCTACATTCATCTCAAAATGGATTACAATGCTCATGTAAAGTCTATTTGTTAGTTACTCGATGGCATTCAGGAGATGGCAAAAAAGCTTATCGATGACAGTATTGCAGCAAGCTCTATTAACTCACTGGAGCATCGGTGCAGTGTTGGGTGTGTCTCGCTATTTTACCATTAGTATATACAATTGTATATGTGCTAATGAAAGCGAACAAATCGTTCTTCATTAAAAGCACATTTATTTATGTCCGATATGCCAGTGAATCGCACTTCGCGTTACAGAAAAAAATCATTATTTTGCCGAAAATTTCGTATTTGAGATAACCTTCCCGTAAAGATCTTTCCTGTCACCTTCAATGTAAAAAAGTTGAAGTCGAATGTCAATAGACTCTACTCCTTTGATCCTCCTCCTCAAAAATATTTCTCCTAGTTGCAGCAAAATGCATGGCATGAGAAGGGGTCATTTAAAAATATACGACTTATCCTGGTCTAGTCGTTGTTGAGACCCTTCCAGTATCACGTATTTAGTATAGTTGAAATTTAAATTGCAGAATTAAATTTACTTGTAAAACGCAACATATCAGGACGAGTCCTATAGCCTAATTTTCGGTCTCTCGAGCAACAAACAGTTAAAATTTTTAAAATCAGAATGACCAACAAGCCAGCATGGCCGCCTCTTAACATCCACATTGATCTGTCTTTATCAGAATGATCTTTTTGTGATATAAAGAACTCAATGGGAATGTCGTCGCTAAAAAGTTAATATTGATGTTTTGGGATCATGCGCACTTAAATTTTTGAAATGCTAGTTGTCTTCAAAACTGAAACCGTTCTCTGACATTACAAAAGTAACTGATACTGAACTGGCCTTCGTAGACTAGTAGGTAGCGTACTAGATTCGTAGTGCGAAGGTCGCAGGTTCGAATCCTGCCGCAGAACTCTCGCAGTTTGTGTTTGATAATTAAAGGGAGCGCTCAACAAGCCTTCACTGTCTTAAGTTTATGTCGTATGACATGGGCTATCACACCCCTCCAATCAACCTAACCTAACCTAACTGATACTAAGCAACTTCGTTTTAGTCAAGAAACTTCAAATATTATCTGATTAAAAAGAAAATATTGGAGAATACTTTCGTAGCATGAAATTTTTTCTGAGAATTTCATATGGAATCTGAATATATTTGGCACTTAGCTACAAAACTTTCGCCTGAACAAATTATACCTCCCTAATGGTCATCATTTGTGTTTTAATGTTCATATGCAGGTCTGATAAGTATGTACATATTGAAAAGTGTATTTAAGGCTCATAAAAATATTTCCTATCCAAATATTAAAATACATTTCTCTGATGCAGTAAGAGTTGTTACTGTTAATGAGAACAACGTACTCCTTTACGCTGTGTTTTTGTGTTCGCTTGAATAAACTTTAATATGGCCACGAAAACCTCGCTTTTCCAATTTTACCACATGCTGTTTTCTGAAATTTGTACGTGCATGCATATGCATGTATATGGGCATTGAGGCATGTGGAAAATGTTTATGAGTTGTACAAACAAAAAACACATTAAATTCAGAGCATATAAGCATCATGCAGGATTACAACAAAGACAAACTTAACAATATTTGCAAATTTTTAAAAGAAAAAAACAACTGATTTAAAATTTTATAAAAACAACATTAAAGTGCGCAGCGATTTAATGAAATTCTAGTTGCTACGCAGTGATTCGTTTCCATAAAGTGGTTGACCAAAACTGAAAAGAGTTATATTTGATTAATGACATTAATCAAATGTGTATGGTGTTGCTTTTTTTTAAGTTTAAAATTAATTGTCTTTCCCAAGAGAAGAAACGGCAATTTAGTGTTCTTTAATAAGATAAGAACTTAGTAGGAAAAAGCACAGCGATGAATAAATTTTTTTCATAATTATTATTAATAATATCATATGCCATCCGGAACATAGATCATTTACAAAGAATCGATCATTTTCTAAATATCTTAGTTCGTGCCGTTTTCCATTAGTACTGTTTGTTTATGTGTTTGTTTAGGTCGGTCTGGTTTTCCGCTGCCTTGTGGATTCCATTGTAACGTTACATGTAACGTTCATATGGTTTTCGTAAGATATGTCCCAACCAGTTTATTTTCCGTTTTTTATTTTTTTATTTAATTACTGAAATCCTCTTGATGTGAAAGCGTTGAGCTCATTATTTAAAATTTCACCAGGCCAAAAAAATTTAAATATCCTTTTTACACATCTATTTGTAAAGCTTTGAAGTTATTGCTTAACAACTATATTCACAAGCCAGGTCTTAGAGACATATGATTGTACAGACTTTACGCATGTTTCGTCATTGGATATATCCCAGTTCTATTCCAAATATTGCGTAGACTAACGAATGCAATACTGGCAATTTGTACTTGATTTTTCACATCCGCCGGTACCATCTACTAAAGTTATTACGTTTCTCAGGTAGTTTACGGATGAATTTTTAACACTGAAGATTGAACGCCTTTTATTATACAGGCCTTAGTTTTATCCGTATTTATGCAAAAACCGTAGTTAGCTCTTGTCGATGCCAATTTGTCGAATTTATCTCTCCTTTATTAGTACTACATCGTCTGGATGGTGTCGGTCCACTGGACCTACTCTTTATGATATGTCCTTTCGATTCAAAGTTTTTTTATTTAAAGTATACCATCCAAGCTCACCACATAAAGAAGGTGCGACAGCAAACAAAACTGTTTCGCTCCTTTTAATTATAGGAATGATGCACTGGTACTACTGCCGTGAGCTGCTCTGTTGCCTTTAGCAGCTTTATAATTCTTTCTGGGATACATGTACTTTCCTAGGCTGATCATATAGCATTTCGATGAATTATGTCAAAAGCCTTCTCGAAATCAACAAATGCAAGATGGATATTGGTGTTGAATTCAAGGCACAAATAAGCCTTAGGCTTATTTATCCAACAATTGATCTATTGGATCGAAAACCTGTCTGTTCTTTTCGCAATTGATTACTTAAAGACTCCTGTATACGATTTAGTATTATCCTGTTGAAAACTTTGCCTCAAAGTGGGTATCAACGCAATCCTCTTCGATTACCGATATCATAGTCTTTTTCTAACGTGATCAAAAACAGTTTGCACTTTTCCTAGAAAAGAAAATGCGTACAGATTAAATCTAAAACGTTCTTTATCGCTATCCATGAAGATTAAGGATCACTTCCAACTGCTACAAAGTCAAGTAGGCGTTTTTTGTAGCTATTAACTTTGAGCTTCGAGTGCAGTTGATTCTTGGAAGCCCTGGTCGGACATCCCGATTCTTGTATTCCTACTGCATTTTAGCATGCAAATTTTTAAAAATTATATATCACAGTGCAACACGAAAAAAAATAACCATATACGGACACCACTACGTGATAAAAGACTAAAAAAAAGACCCGTGTCTCCCAATTTTTCCTAAAGTCATGCACTTTTTTTATGGGCAGCCAAAGATTTGGGGCCTCGGTATCATTTTCGCAAAAAAGTGATAATTTTCTCGGGCTCATATCTTGCAAACCGTTCCGAATTTAGATTTACTCTCTGAGGCAAACTTGTAGCTCTTGTCATAAAGAACAAAAATTGCGAACATATAAAATCAAAAAAACTTCACCTTCCAGATAAAAATCGCAAAAAACTTAAAAAAATTCGATTTTTTTACCTCTTTCTCTTGTTCAGGTCCATAGGTAGCAAACCGTTCAAAATTCAAGGAAACAATCAACTACAAAAATTTACCTAAGATCTCAATAAACAAATTTCTACAACATATAAACTTCCTGGGAATAATTCTTTATATAACTTTCACCGCGTCACTTTTTTCACTTTTGCGGCTACCTAAGCGCTACCTAAACGGTGTTCAGAATTATGGTTATTTTGCCACGACTTAAAAAACTGCACACAGTGCATTTTATTTAAAATTTACCACCCCGCCTCCGAGTAATAAACAAAAGACTTCACAGACTCGGCCTAAAAGACGTGGTCACTATTTAATGTCATTTTATATCCGCTTATGCAATCAGAAATAATTCATGACACACTTTGCAAACTCGACATTTAACAAGTTTTCCACGAAAAAAAAATTAAATCCAGCAAAGACAACAACTGCAAACGATAATAACAAATTAAAAAGCCTGTTAATTAATTTTGCCTACTCGGGCATACCTTAAATATACATGTTAAGTGCATTTATGTTGCAGTCTGTTTCATTATCCACCATTAGGGTGATGTTAATTATAAGAAGAATGTTATTTGCATTTTTGTTTTTTACTTTATCTCACAATGAAGTTTGTAGAAAGCAGATAAAAATAATGCAACTTTAAAATATATTTGGATAAATTATGTCTTTCACGTTTTACAAGTGCAACTTAAGTGTGAAGGCATACTACATATAATACTGAGTATTAAGTCTTTTCAAAAACTCAAATAGTACGAGAAAGCTTGATAGTGTGAAAACAATTTGTTAGAAAAATGCCAAATGATACTGTCAGGAATTTGACAACCCATAAAATAAAGTCATTTTTAAAAATTTTCCCAAACATTTGGGTTTTTCATTCTGCCAGAATTCAATTTTTTACAAAAGCAAACAAATAAGAGAATAAAACAATATAAAAAAAACAAATTTAATCAAATCTAAAGAATTGTATCATTTAGGTAGAAACATCTAATAAAAAGAGTTTCATTTCATTTGAATTTTTAGTGTCACCCTAATGCATCATATATGTATTTCAACATTTGATTTCGTAAGTAGATTTGCATTATTTTATGATATTTGTTTTTACGAAACTTAGCACTTTTTCTTCATATCATTCAATGAATGAAAATTGAAACATTTAACAAATGCGCATAACCATGTTGTTTTCAATGAGTTGAAATAGTTGAGACACAGTCGCACTAGGCAAATATTCAACGATTTAGGCGTAAATGCAATTTTTTTTAAGAAATTATTCGAACAGTTCCACATAGCAAATGGGTGTTTTTTATAGAGATATAGAACTTTAAGTTGCAATAAAACAACGATGGATTTTTCGATTGACATGAATTTTATTTATCCAAAAGATAATCTTGTGGCATTACATTTCAAATATGATTTCTGGCATATGACCGCCACGTCTGGCGCGGATGTAGTCCAATCTGGACGTCCAATTTTCGATGACTTTTTTCAACATTTGTGGCCGTATATCGGCAATAACACGGCGAATTTTGTCTTCCAAATGGTCAAGCGTTTGTGGCTTATCCGCATTGACCAATGACTTTACATAGCCCCACAGAAAGTTATCTAGCGGTGTTAAATCACAAGATCTTAGAGGCCAATTCACAGGTCTAAAACGTGAAATTAGGCGGTCACCAAACGTGTCTTTCAATAAATCTATTGTGGCACGAGCTGTGTGAAAGCGTTGTTCAGGCGTGAGTCTATTCATGATGAATTGCCAAACCAAACTGAGAATAAATCACTTGACAGCTATTAAATCGGTCGCCATCTTGAAAAGTAATGCCAACTTAAAGTTCTATACCTCTATAAAAAACACCCATTACAAGATTAATTGAAATGTAATAAAAAACACAAAATTTTCATTAAATTCATTATGCTTCAAAGTAATTATTATTATTTGGTTAGCGCCAATGACATGCGGCCATATACATACGAGTACACTTTTTTTAATTACTATTATTAAATAATAAAGGGTGATTTTTAACAATATTCTTTTTGCAGCTGTTTTCGTGTAACATGTAACTGTTAAACATGCTCAGTTTTGTCTAGAATTTAACCATGAATCGACTTACAAACGAACAACGCCTGCAAATTATTGAATTTTATTATCAAAATTCATGCTCGATTAAGAGAGTGCATCGTCCACTTTCTTATCGGAAAATTGTGTTCAGCGATGACGCTCATTTCTGGTTGAATGGATACGTGAACAAGCCAAATTGACGTATTTGGTGTGAAGAGCTTGTTAAGGCTCATCTCTATAAGGACAAGCCCGCAACGGTTAACGCATTGGCTACTAGCCAATATTGAAGAATTTATTCGTGAGATAGCGGCCGATATATTGGAGAGAGTATGTTTAAATTGGACCCAGTGTATGAACAATTTTAGGCGTAGCCGCGGTCAACATTTACATTTTTTTTTTGCTAATATGAATTTATTGTATCTTCAAACTGAACTAACAATAAGTATTCAAATCTTAAATATAAATATATAATTATTAGGCCCAACCAGTGTCGGACATAAACTTAGTGATAGTAACTAATAATACATAAGAGTCGTATTAAGCGGAAAAATATTTCTAAAAAGTTTCATCTGGAGTGTTGTGTATTAAAGCCGTAGTATCCCTCTTTTTTAAGCGGATGTGTCCAGGAAAGTTCAAGCTGTTACGAGCAAGGGGATTAGGGTGGAACTCGAGTTTTGTTAAATATATTTGCCTACATATTTTGCAATTTCAGCGGTCACAAGTGGCATATTTAAATCACGATGTAAAATAGAATTTTTCATGTACCATGGAGCTGATGTAATTAACCTTAAAATTTTGTTTTGCCTTCGTTGTATTCTCTCTACATTGGAAGCTGAAGCAGTGCCCCATAGCTGAATTCCATAACACTATATGGGTTTCAAAAGCGACTTGTATATTAAAAGTTTACAATCTAGACTGAGGGTTGAATTTCTACCAATCAGCCAATGTATCTGAGTTAATTTAAGTTTTATTTGTGTTAGCTTAGAATCAATGTGGTGTTTCCATGTAAGCCGTCGGTCAAGGTGTATATCAAGGTATTTCACCTGCGAATGTTGAGGAACAACTTGATTGTTGATACGAATGGGGGAACAAGTGTCTCTTCGTAGCGTAAATGTGACATTTACATGAAATCATTTTTCTATCGACTAAAATAAACATTACATGCACTTCTTAAAACTTTTTTGTGTGTTTTATCAAATCTTAAAGCTCTTAAACAAACCCTTTACAGTAAAATTGAGCACAAAAACATAGAAAAAGCAAAAGGCCGATTTTCCATTTAAAAACACTGAAAGTGGCACATAATCGAAAAGGGTTTATTTACAAACCAAATTTGACGTGGGATGACGGAAAATTGTTACAAATTTAACAAGTTTGGCTGAGAACCTACGACTATTGTAGAAATATCAGTTTCTTTGTACCTCAAAATAATTGTATCGTTTGTATGATTCTATATTACATATTAAATATTACAATACAGCTTTCGAATTTTTGAAGTTATATATGGCAAAAGCTATTTATGGAAAAATGTCTACAAAATGGCTAAATCGAATTAAAAGTGGCTAAAAAATGGCTAAGAGCTAAATTCATTTTTTTTTTTGTTAAACGGGATTATAGATGCCTAAATTTAGCAAAAGCCATTGGTTTTCATAAAAAACCAAATCACTTGGATCAACTTGAATGCTTTTCTAATGTCTTTATGCAGTGTCTCGTAGTAAATACAGAACATTATACATGTTATCTGATATCGCCAATTTATTGCAAATGCCAAAAGAAAACTTTACGGTCAAATAATTTCATACCAACTTTTTTATCGATTTAATAAATCTCTTTTCAGACGTTTTGCTTGCATTAAAACAAATTTAATACATGTCACATTTGAGTATTTTGTACAAGGGGATCGATACTAAGTTTTTTATTCAATAGCGAGAATTTTTATGGCTAAAGAACGGCCAGCCTCGCAGTTTTCTTCCTATTATTCTTTTTTATAGAAATTTTAAAAGCTTTTAAACAATAATGTTATACACTAAAATGCATGCTATTTTATTTTAAAGGTAGTTATCATGTTAAGGGACTTGTTTTTTTTTCTCAAATACCTTTTATTAGCAAAAGATAGAATAATTTTCTTTGGTAGTTTCTTATAATTTCCAAACTAAATATGAGCTACTTTAACGCTAAGGGGCCGACAACATCCAAGGGCGTAGCCAGGATATGAAATAGGGTGGTGCCACGAAAATTATGATTTTTTATAATTATGATTTTTTATGATTATTACAATTTCGATCTATTTGAGGAGTAATCTGCGTGGAGCTTCAGTCATTGTGGAGCGCGACCATGTTTTTACTCGCCTTAAAGTGCTAAACGACCGCTCAACAGTTGCAGTAGTGCACGGCTGTGGCAATGAAATTAATAACGCCTTCCTTATATTTGGATAAAATAATCCAGTCAAAATACTCGCCAGCTCTAAATCGGCTAATTCGTCTTTACCCATTTTTTGGTTGCCAAGAATTATACCGAAGCTCATTTTCTCCTTCCAAATCATCCAACTCATAAAAATGCTCAAACGTTTCTGTGGCATCTTCAAGCTCTTCAAGCTTCAAAGAAAGCATGTTTGATGGGTGCAAACAATGAATTGCAAACGCTGGCCTATTCTCTTCATGAAATCTTCTGTACAGTGATGAAATTAAGGAATCTATATGAGGAATGTATATAGATCGCTTACAGTATTCAGCAGGTGATGAAAATGGGGGATTTAAACGGTGCGTTTGACGAGAGGCTATCCTTGCAACAGACATCTCTATTCCTAAATTGGCTGTGTTTTCTTGAATAGAAAAAAGCAATCCGTCCACAACACCCTGTGCATTTTTTAATAATTTTATATTGTATGCATGTAAAAAAAATTATTATAGAATTAGGTGGGTGCCACGGCCCTCTAGGCCCATACCTAGCTACGCCCATGACAACATCTTAAGGAAGAAACATTTTTTTCAAATATTTGCTCTCTCTGACTTTTTTTAAAAAAAATTGTTCAACAACAGCAGTTATTATTGCCAAAGCCAACCTTCTTACGGTGCCTTTTGTTTTTATCGACAAAAAAAATTATAAAATTTTTTCATTTAAAGCTCTTTATTGCTTTGTTTTTAGTTAATTAAAAAGTTCCAAACGATAATATTAAAGTTTGTATGTATAAGTTTACGTGCAAGTGGTTATGCCAGTATATATAAAATTTCAAAAAATTTAATACATCAAATTTAATTAAATGGTAAAAAAAATTTAAACATTTTATCACTTTTAATGGAAATTAATTTAAATTAATTATACAGGTTAATTGCTTTGCTATTTGGTTTAATTCCTCAAGGATTTATACGAGAAACGAAGGCAATATATTAAAATAGAAATCCAAACAAAGTCTGCATTTGGACACAGGCTTCTTCTGAAAAATGCCAATGCACTGTAACAGCTAGGAGACCATATGGGACTGCAGCTTAATAATACCAACAAGGAGGAGTGGGCATAAGTCGAATATTTTTTAAAGTGAAAGCTGCATATCTCCCATAAGCTTTTTGCCATAAGCAGAATTAAAGGTGTATAAAATATTAAGAATAATGGTCAATACAAATAAATACATAGTTTTGTAAATAAAATTTAATATATTTTCTTCTAATTAGAACTATCGCTATTTCATAATAATTCGCCCACTTAAAGTTTATCAATTAGTATAAAACCTGACATAACCCAACAAACATTTCTATGAGCGTATATTAAAAAGAATCAACCTGCTTCTTCAAAGCTCAACAATGCAAAATGTGTACAATAACGAATTTCTTATTTATGAGGATCCTTAAAGATACAAACAACCATTCAACAAAACTTCCTGGAAAGGTTTCTAATAAATTTTTTACAATTGTTTCTAATGGATAGCAGACGTGTCCCAACACTAGCCTGGATTTCAATTGCAACTTTGCTCTGAGTTTTTTAATTATAAAAAATTTAGTTAAATTAAGATGATTTCAGAAAGAACTATTTTTTCCTTTTCGACATCACACCACACCACACACGAAGTCAAAACACAATTCAATTTTTTTTCCAAAAATTCTTTGAAATAATCAACTAATATCTTTAAAATGTGATAATATTGTTTGTGTTTTATTCCCACTTAAAATAGATCCGGAAGATCATCAAGATTGTGTCTTTAAAGATACAGTGAGCATTTAAGGGTTAAATATTATACAAATTCTTCGGAATATCGGTGCATAAATACATACGAGTGTGAACAAAGTTTAATATAACTCCTCCTTGTTTTCCTTTCCAAAATAAAATTGTGAAATTTTTTGCCCTTAATAAGCGTAAACTCATTAAGGGAGTAAATTTTTTTAAATTAGAAATATTAATAGATTTTTTTCATAAATTGATTAACAAAATGTTCCACTTATTTCATAAAAGAAAACCATATGAAATTTAATTAATCTGTTTCGTGAACAAAAACTTGGCTAAAGCTAATTTTTAAAAATATTGTTTTGCTTGTGCAACAAATCAGAATAATTTTTAGCGAAAACTTAATTTAAAATTATGCTTGGTTACATTGAAAAGCTTTTTATAGCAAGTCCTAAAATAGCTTAAGTTTGGTAGACTAAAACAAAAAAATTAAATTGATATCGTAGACCAACCTTAACCACGTAACATCAATCTGAATATGAGAACAGTTTTTGGAATAATTAAAATAAAATCTTGTTTTCAAAGTTTTCCAATAGCGATATCTTTCAAGCAGTTTAAAAAGCTGAAAAAGTGATCGAAATAGGAAAACCTTTACGGCAAGAGTTATCGAAGTTAAATAGAAAAAATTGTATTTTTGAAAATTTTCGACAACTGTACCTCTCCAACAAATCAATTGCGATAAGTGATCAAGTCTGTGAGATAGATTTTAAAAAAATTTGAAGTTATTAAAAAAATCGCACTACCCGCGAAAGAAAAAATTCGAATTTTTTATTATCTATTTTTATCTATCCAACGCAAAAGAAATCAAGTCGATATCTTGAAAACTAAGCAAGTTATGACCAAAATGGTAACCGTTCTACTACTGCCTCTTCCCGGCCACTTTTTAGTAGAACTGGTACCATTTTGGTCATAACTTGCTTAGTTTTCAAGATATCAACTTCGTTTCTTTTGCGTTGGATAGATGAACGTATTGGCTTTCATTTGAAAAAAAATTTTTGGCGAAACAAAGAAAAAAAATTTTTTTTAATTTTTTCGAAAAAGCAAAGGGGTTAGTCCATCATAATTTTTGAGGAAAAAAATTTTTTTCGCACTACCCGCGAAAGAAAAAATTCGAATTAAAGCCAATACGTTTATCTATCCAAAAATTAAAAATTTGGCTGTAGCTTTTAATTTTTCATTTATTATTTTTGTACATCATAAAATCCTTATAAAGTTTTAATTTTTTAAGTGCAACATTTTTTTATCCTCTCAAATGAAAAAGGGGAATTTAGTATTATATGAAACAAACACTGTCCGGTAAAAAAGTCGAGTTCCTCAAATTACAGCGTTTGATAGATTTATAAATTGGTCAAGAAAAAAAAGCCATCAAAAACTATTTGGAAAAAAATTTTTTGCTGGAACTGAAAAATTGTATGCGTGCGTACATACTAATTTTATGCCAATGTGCAATAGATTTTAAAAGCAATTTAGGAGAGAATATGAAGATGATAATATTTTTTGAATAAACTCTAAAACTTTGCATACATATTTATTAAATTCAATACTCTTAAATAATTATTAAATAAAATTTGTCCTTGGCTGAGCTGAGTTTATTCCACTTGTCTTATTGTGTCTTTATACGCGTCATTTACAAATCCCAATTGCAGGATTTATTTTTCACTAGAGACGATTCGGGGATCAACTTCTTCATTTATAGGACCATCGCTATCGATCTCCTTTTAGTTTTCTGTATTCTTAATTATATTTGCATTCATATACCACGAGTGCCGGATAAACAAGAGTTGAACTAAATAGAGTTGCATATGCGCTGGTAGATTTAGATTTAAAGTGGAGGTATCCAAAGACCTAATACTAGTGCTATCTTGACCATGCGTCCATTTTAGGCTATTGTTTAATCAACTTCCTTATTGTATCATATACCCTAATTATACATACATACATATATGTCGATGTAGGATCCACCTTAAGCCCAACATGTTTTACTCCCTTTCAACGACGACTATTCTTTATTGGAAAACGCCACTATTTACTTAAATCCTTAAAGTTTAATTTTCAAATATTGAAATAAAAACAATGTTTATGTTCTTTTGCCTCCCGGGGCCTTTTAAGTACTTATAGCCTTGATTTCATGATGCACTTTCAAATAGTTCATCATTTACTTCTCCTGGTTTTCTTTTCATTCATTAAAATATTCTACGCTTATATATAGAGTATATACTTATATTATATATATATATATATATATATATATATATATATATATATATATATATATATATATATAACATTTAATTAAATTCTACTTTTTGCTCATTCTTTTCAACAACTGTTTTTATATGATGACAAATTGAAGCTGTCATAGAATGTTAAAGTTAAACATAAAATAGAAAAGAAAAAGAATAATCACTGCGTTTATTTTTTATGAAAATAAAATATAAAAAATTCATAAAATATGGCACAAACACGGTATTGTATAAAATGTGTACGAGTAACTTTAACAACTTTTTTTTTTGCTTTCGCAAAAAATTGTCATTTGTAGTAATTAAGTTTCATGACCTTCGAACTGAAGTAGCAGGCATATGAAAATGAATAAATGTGAGTCAAAAGTCCTTTTAAAAAGAATGACACATGAGAGAATAAACAGGTTAATGTAATCCTTCAACTTTTCAGTTAAGCAGCATATATGTATATATTGTAAATTTGGTTAAAGTGAACCCGTTTATGCAATTTTTCATCATTTTGGAAATGTCATGATGGAGACTTTGAAAAAATAATGAAAATAAATTTTTTAGCAGTGATCCATTTCCAAAATGATGTAAGCAAAAATCATTGAACAGAATCTAATTTCCCGGGAATACAGATTGAGCTACATAGTGGCAAAGTCGACGAACTCGCGTTCTGAAAATATTTTTCACTTCGTACAAATATGAAATGATTTCGATTAATTTTATTAGTTTTATTTAATATACGAGAGTATGATTAAAAAAGACTTCTGCAAAATATGTATCTCTTATAAATAGTCATTCAACAAAGTCAGGTCCATCTTAGTGGGCGAGTCACTTTACTTCCTGAAATATCCATCCTGGACCTTCGTGATACGTCCACATAATTTTAGGACTATATTGTAAAGTTTGTGATATTTGTCGAAATCAAAGCAATGCGAATGAATCACCGAGACCATCTTTGCTTATTAACATTCCCGCTGATGACACTGTTCCACTACTGTGCCTGTTTTCTAGTAATTGGCTTCTTATTACTTCTTCCTGACTGATAACCGACAAATTTAGTAAACGATCTCACTTCTTTTTTTGAAGGACTTAAAGTTCTTTTTCGAAAATCATACGAACAATTGCCCACCGAAAATAACAAATCTATTTATGCAACGATTTTTTAAATACTTTACATAAATGTAGATCCTATTCCAAGCAGTCTAAGTTCGAAGAAGCTTACTTCGTCTTACTTAAAATATATGGATAATATTTTAGACAACTTTCTAAACTAAATACAAGAAACTCTGTTTATTTTTGTAATATATTCTTAAGCAAGTTTAAGGAACAAAAAAAAACATGAAAAATAAATTTTTTTGCGAATTTATCCTTAACCATGTACACCCTACATTTTATCGCAAATAAAAAATCTGTGCTATAATCCCTACACCACAATTTTAGTGTAAAAAATAACTATATTTAAGGATTTTCTCTACTTCTGGCCACAATGCTCCATACGCAAATTCTGCTGTGGTCTCAATTTTCTTTACAAAAAAACTTTTACTATCACAGACAAACATAAAACTTCCAGGCAGCATATTCCAAAAACCCTTTTCCGTATAATCATCACCAAAAACTTGTCACGATATTGAAACATCTGTAACTAAATAATAACAAAAATAAAACTTCAATTATATAAATTGATGATGTTCTTCGACCTGTATCTTGATTAATTTATAGAATTATTTATTGAGCTTGTGGTCTCTTTAAAAACAGTATTATTAATAATATTCAATATTTCTGTGGGTGTCTTTATCAGGAAATTCGAATTATTAAAAAAAAATTTATATATAAATAAAGGACAGAAAAATACAGGGGGAAAATTACGGCATTCGATATCGATTGAAAATTCAATACAATTCAAGAAATATTTGTTTGAAATTTCGATCGATATCGAATGCCGTAATTTGCCCCCAGGTTTGTAGAAAGCAAATAAAAATTGCATATAATTTATTATTATTATTAGTACATTCAAAAAACCTTAATAAATAAAGAATTTATAGGTATTAAATCTGTATAATACCAGAGCACTCGATCATAGGCCATTGTGTAATTGAAGTAAATCTAATCAACTATTGTTTATTATACTCGCAGTTATGTTTTTGTAAAAATTTCGGAATTAATAAACAACTTTGCATACCGACAGCAAAGGCGCTGCCTTCATTACGAAATTCTTATATCTTTAAATATTGCACAATAATATTGTAAGTATAATCATACCAATTTTAATATCTTGATTTCATTTAGCCATTTAAATTACTAAATTTTAGCCAACCTGTAACAATTTCTACTCTTCTTTCCACTATCTAACATAAACTCGAACTTGTTGAAAAAAATTTATACGAGTACAAGTGAACTGCGTGAAACATTAAGTGGAAATAGTTGCTTCCCACATAAAGTTTTTTGTTATGCTGATAATTTTGTAATTGTTGCAGTAGCTGATTATGCAAATTCCATAGAAAAAACAAACTTTCAGTTAAATAATTGCATGAATTTTCCGGATTTATATTTTAATTACTCTTCACTATATGATTTAAAAAATATATACTACATGGTTTTATACATGAAAAGAAAGATATTTTTAATAAATTACATTGAATACGATGAATAAAAACATAATTTTAGGCTTATTGTTAGTTAACAAAAATTTTGCATACATTTGTATGCGTGCAAAATCTTTCTTTAGCATATCAATGAATTGAAATACATGAACATCTATACACACACACACGCACATATAAGTATATGGTGGACTATATGTCAAGGTGTTACGTGAAAAAAATTATATGAGACCATTTTTTGTGGCCTCAACTTTAAATCATATCAGACTCCATTAAAAACTGATGTTTATTTCTCAATGCTATACATGCGTTTTAAGCTTCACAACTTATTACATTTAATGATCGTATCTGGTTTGATACAAATATTTCAGTGCCTATTGAATTTACTATGTAGTGTGTCAACGCTGAAAATTATATTGAACGAATGTAGGGAACAGATAAAAAACATTATTCTTCTCAACAAGTTATGCGCTATATAACTCAAATAGATTATTCTCTACAACGAGCAGCTAGAGGCCTGAAAAGACGCCTTCACTGGCTTAAGTGTATGTCGTATGACATGGGCTATCACACCCCTCCAATCAACCTAACCTAACCTAACCTAACCTAACAATATTCAATATTTCTACTCTTTCTATTACTATTTTTTAATATTTAAAAATAAATATAAAAAATTTTCATTACTTGTCTTAAAATGTTTTTTAAATAACTTGAGTTTCCTGAAGAAGACACCCACAGGGTATTGAAATATTGAATATTTTTAAAAATTAAATATATGTATGTGACGCGCAAAATAGAAAGGGACATAAGGGTAAAAACCGATTTTGTGGAGAGCCATTTTAAAGGCTTAAATACGTGTATCTTTGGTGTACCATCACTTTCATAAAACGCGCATATCTCTGGGAGGGAAGACTTTTGGGGCATGGGATCGGTCTCATTCGGTGCTCAGATGTTGTCCACATCAAAAAAAAGTGAAAATTGATTTTTTTTACCTTCAGGTCCCTTTCTCTATGCGCTGTCACATATACATACATATTGTTTTAAGACCTCAAATTCAATAAATAATTAAATTAATTAATCAACATAAAGGTCGAATAATATCTTCAATTGATATATGTAGTAAAATCAAATATAACTATAACCCAAAACACCATAAAAAATTTACCTGTCTGCTTTACGTGGAAGGCCTTATATGTCAAATAAATAAAATGAAATTTATGTACATATTTATTTACTGGCTAATTGTTGCGAATTTTTATTTTTTCCATAATGATTAAATAACGTTTTAATTAGATCATATAATAATAAAAGTTATCAATAATAATGTTTATCAATGTAATGATTTTATATTTTAATTTTTTATGTAGATTCAATTTAACATTTAATATTCATTTTTTATAAATGCTGATTTGTGTATCAAAAGTCAATGAAATTTTTTTACGATTTAAAAATCATTTCATCTGCGCTTTAATTAAAGTATGCGTATAACATAAAGATTTATTGATTCACAAGAAGTTTCAACAGAAACATTTTTTTTAATTTTACGTGTTCATCCATCATACATACTATCAAAAAGTCGGAAAATGTACATACATATATAAAAATAGAACATAATTTTGGTAAAACATTAGATGCTGCACTTTAGTACTAGTCGCTAAAATAATGATAATATATGTACGAGTAGTATGTATGTGTTCCCAGCTATAAAAAGCAACATAAAATAAACAAAATTATACGAGGTCTGTTCAATAGAAAAGGTGAATTTTGAAATTTTTCACACTTGCACACTTGTCTCGAGCATATGTTCTTAGTTGAGTTTATTTGTGTTTAGTTTAGTTTGCGATTTGCATAAAATTTTTTAAAAAGAATTGAATTAAGTGCTCAATAGCACTTGAAATGTTGAGAGTGGCATATGGTGCCTGTACTCTGAGTCAGAAAAATTTTTACAAGTGGTACAAGCTTTTCAAAGAAGACGCTTGTTCTGCAAGCTCTATCAGATAAAAAATCGGTGAAAAAATTGAGAAAGTAAGGAAAATTGTTCTGAAGAATCGTCGAATAACTATTAGAGAAGTTTCAGAAGATGTCGGCATATCGGTTGGCTTATGCTATACAATTTTTTTTTTTTTTTTGCAAATTTTGCACATGAAGTGTGTGGCAGCAAAGCTCGTTCCAAAATTGCTGAATTTTGAACATAAAAACCTTCGCATGGGAATTGTTCAGGAAAAGTTAAATGACGTCACCGACGATCCAGATTTGTATAAAAGGGTATATGGTTGTGACATCGAAACCAAAGTCCAACCGCTCCAATGGAAGAGTCAAGAAGAACCAAGACCAAAAAACACGCCAAGTTCGATCAACTGTCAAGGTTTTGCTCACTGTTTTCTTCGATTAACGTGGCCACATGGTCGCACGGTTAATAAAGAGTATTATCTTGAAGTTATGCGCCGCTTTCGAGAAGCAATACGAAAAAAAACGTTCTCAATTGTTGAAAAATAAATCATGGCATTTGCTTCTGCTCACTGAACAGACCTCGTATTTCAGAAAATAAGATAAAAAATGCTAAAGTCGACCATTTTAAGTTTCTAGTCTTTCAGAGATCTTTCCTTTACGCACAGGTTGATATATGATTCACCTGTTTTTGATGATTTTCAAAAATTTTATAAAATATTTAACGACATAAACAAAAACTCTTATAGTTTCTAAAATATTTGCAGTTTTAGAGATACTTGGTTTGAAATTTGTAATTTTTGAATGTTTTAATGTTTTCTTATTTAAAATATTTTCAAATTTAATATGTGAAAAGAAATTTTCAATTACCCATACGAGTAGTTATCGACTAGTAAAAAATTATTCAAAACAAAATTGTCAATACATTTCAAAAATCTCTAAATTTTGGTTTTATTTTTTCCAAAAGGCGAAAATAATTTTTAATGTTGACTTATTACTTGAGTTTAAGTTTAGTTTTTGATTTTGGGGTATTCGAAGACCAGTATTAGAAATAAATAACAAATATTTTTATAGGACATTTCAAACCGTCACAACGCTATTAAGGTGGGCAAAATATACCCATACATCGAAGATTTAGAGGGCTAAAATGTAGACTTGAAGGATTAAAATGTACAAATTTGTTCTCGTGGTGCTCTACATATAATTTCTGAACACACTTTATCTCTACATATATAAAAATTACGTGTATGTTCGTGATCGCTAAACTCAAAAACTACTGTACCGATTTTGACCAAATTTTATATACATGCTCTATGGGCCGTGAGGAGTGTTTCTGTGTAGTTTGAAGTTCGTAAGACAGATGGCGCAATATTTAGTTTTTTTGTGTTTTTGCACCGTAACTCAAGAACTACTGCACCGATTTTGTGTTTTGCCCGATAGAGATTAACGCGATAAGCCTATGCTGCGTTTCGCTGAAGGCGTTGGGTCTTTAATCAGCGTGTAGTGTTGTTAATTAGCCCGATACCGGTATTTGAACAATAACTGCTATGTCGATTTAGTGCACCTTTCATTCTTCTTCGAAATATCAATCCGCTATGACTTTGCAACGAAACCAGACTTGCAGTGAAAATAAAATTTGAAGGCAAAACAAAGTTTGCCCGGGTCAGCTAGTACTTAAAATAAAAGGATTATAATCGGTACTACAGTTTTAAATAAGTAAGAAATTAACCGTTGAACAGATTTTAAGTTTTAACTTATTTCTGACGTCCAAGTTTCAAGTTCACGTTTTGGGGTATTCGCTGACCAATAGTAAAATTTTATGAGAAATATTTCTTCTGTATAAGGGGAAAGGGACAGAGACGGCAAAGATTTAAAAAATGTTTCTCGTGGTGTTTTACAAAAAAAAACTGCAGAACACAATATAAAATGTAAATGTTACAAGATTTCTAATACCGATCCACTAGAGTATTATAATTTTCAAAAGTGCAAACATAAAAACTCCCCCCTAAATGAATCTTTAGAAACTTGTTTTTCTCTTCTTTTCTTGTGTTGATCTTTCTCTTTTCTAGATTTTTAATGTAATTTATAAGCAAACTGTCAATTTTACTCTCTAGATTTTCAATTCTTTTTGCAGTACGCTTTTCAAAAATTATTAGCTGTAACAGCTGTTTACGCAACAGCAACGAAATTTGTCATCAGTACCGAGGTTTTACAAAAATTTACCGCATTTACGAACGCACCGCTGATTTCTATAATTGGCTATTGAATACGCTTGCAAAAAGGTGAGTTTTATTGAGGTACTGGAGCATCGACACTACAGTGTTCTGTCTTGATTCTGCTGGAAACTTGTTTATATCACCCTTTGCAATTGGCTCAAAATTAATATGTGGAACTCTTGGATCTCTGTTATTGCATTGACGAAAATGGAACAACCCAACTTGTAAACTTTTCAAAAATTTCAATAATATACATTCCTTCATAATGATTATTGTTTTAGTTGTTATGACGACAGGCAAGTAAATATGGCACATTCATTTCTATCCCAGAGTAGCCGCGCAGCAGGTAGCGCGGTAGCTCCTGAGTTTTTAGTCACAGAACTGAGAGCAACGGCTGCTTTTCACGCTGACTCCCTTAGACCCTTTCGCTGACTTCCTTTATAATCGCTATTATTTTAGTTAACAAGAGGGGTGAGAAATGAAAAACTTTAACTTGATGTCAAAATGTTAGCCTTCCACTGAATCTTCCAGAATAGAATAATAACTTGAGTAGCCTCTTTGGATTATCAGTAAAAATTGAGGAAAGCTCACTCATTTTCTATGAATATGATCTTCACTGTAGTACCATCGAGTTCACACCTTTGACAATAGTCACCTCAGTAGCTTATCTTAGCAAACTGTCAAAAAGCTTTCAGTCATTTAATCCTTCTTCCATTAATTTTTTTCCTTCCATCATTATCTATCGTCTCATTTCGCATGTGTAACAAAGGAATTACCAATTGGGTGCCAAGTAAACACCACACTTTTTTGCTCTATCAGCAGTCTGTCAAGCTGATCTAATTAATTTCAATTTATGTTCTCAGTTCTTTAGTTGCCAAAGCAAGTCGAGTTTAGCTCCCTTCAACTGGTTTTATATTCCAACAGAGTGATTAATGTTTAGTTGTTGATTTCTGCTTTCAGGCACATTATATACGAGTAGCGTTCTTTTCTAATAAATGCTCAATCCTTTCTAAGAAAAAATTTTTCATACTTTTTCTTACAGCCAATACTTTTCCCCCCCATTAGTATCTTTAACAATTTCAAGTGACTTTTATATTTCATTTCTACGTACTTTCCTTTGGGATGGTTTTTTCCATTAATTTAATGTCTCTTTTTTTCTATTTAACCTTAAACCAATATTGAAATTTAATCAATTTTATCAACAACAACAAAAAAAATAAATAAAAAAATGCACAAAAATTTCACCAAGAAAGAAAATAGTAACATTTTTATAATTTTAATTAATTTCAGCATTTCAGTTTCCATTTACTGATTGATCAAACTTGCAGAGTAAGTAAACCAAATGCAACACCAAAAAAAAGATGAAAATTTAATGAATATGAAGTAGATAAAAATGGCTTAAGTCTGTAAATCTAAATGAAAAGGCAATATTTATAGAAGAACACATACAAACATACACACATAACTTTATACATACACATGTATAATAAACTATTTGCAAAAAGCTATAAAAGCAAATGAATTTGTAATATGAGACATATTACAAAAGAAAATGGAACACATTTTTACAAAGTTTTCTCATAGTTTTCTATGAGACTATTTTGTATGAATTTCAGGTGTATTTTGTTTTAAGCAAACGAAATTTTTATTGCAAAACTTTGATAAATTCTTTGCTTATCTTTGATTTCTATTCCTCCATCTGCTTTTAATTGCATGAAAATAATATTTTAGCAAAGAGTTTTTAATAAGGACTGGTCAAAATGTGTAAATGGAATAAGACAAAATGACTATGCAATATGATATTGTACGAACGCGCATCATGGTTTTTTCGAAAAGAAATACTCACTATTCAATGATTATGCAGCATATTATGACTTTGATTTTATTGATCGATTGCCGCTCATTGGCGAAAACCTCAGAATCACGCAATGTAAGTGGAAAATTTGCCTCTCTGAAATATGAAATAGTTCATGGCGAGTTTTTCTTAATTATTTTCTCCGTGTGTCACGTAGCGCCATTCATCATTTGAACAATGTCCAATTTAGGTTAGGTTAGGTTAGGATGATTGGAGGGGTGTGATAGCTCATGTCATACGACATACACTTAAGCCAGTGAAGGCTTGTTGTGCGCTCCCTTTAATTATCAAACACAAACTGCCAGAGTTCTGCGGCAGGATTCGAACCTGCGACCTTCGCACTACGAGTCTAGTACACTACCTACTAGTCTACGAAGGCCAATTTAGTCACAAAAAACTATTTATCTTTGATGCGTAATTCTTACGTTGCCATCAACAATTACATTTTTGGAAATATAGAAGTTAAGCCAGTTCAAAGCCCACACCACAATATAAATATATATACCAGGTTATTCAAACGGTTAATTGTTAATCGGTTAATCGATTAATGTCTACTCGGTTAATTTAGGCTGGTAACCGATTTAAAAATATTTATCTGCAATTATTTGTTTCGTCTTATGCACGTAAACGATGGAAACTTTTTAATAAATCAAATGAAAAGAAGCACAAAATACTAGTCGTATAGCATTTTAATTTCTGCAAAAAAAGCTTAACATTTATTGCCATGTCAAAGAGACAGGATCCCCTAAGGTAGTCAATTTTTTTTATTAAAGTGATAAATAGATTTTTTTTGCATAAATGTAAAAAAAATCATTTTTTTCGGAAATGCAAAAAACATTATACATAATGCATAATATCTTTGGTCATCGTTGTTAAAATTTGTAGAAAATTTCTCTCGTATATATAAAACCGATTTCAATTTAGATCTTTTCACAAACTCGAAAGCAATATTTGGACGTGGCTATAAAAGAGATTAGTAAATTATAATTAAATAAGTTATTCAATTTGATAAAAGCCAATAGCACTCTTGCAAATGATTTAATTTAAACTCAAAAAACTAGATTTTATGAGAGAGGAATTTAAGTCTTATTTTATTCCTCACCTCGGAGATATTTCATTCTTGCTACAGTATTTAATTTAATATAGTAAAAACAGAAACAAAAGAAATTGAAAAACAAAAACTTTTTTATACAATGTTCAGTGCTAAACATTGCCAGGATCAGTCTGATGATGATGTGACAATAGAAGAAACTATCGACACTAATGCAAACGGTCTTCTAACAGCATTTGCAAAAACTATTAAAAGTTTTAAGGACTTGAACAAATCAAAACAGGACTCTAATGCCCAATAGTCGATGGAGACTACTTGCATTTATAATTCACAATTTTTTACTTTTATTAGTTCAATTTAAAATTGAAACTGCAAAAAATAATAAGTGAACAAAACAAAAAAGAAGAAAACTTGTTGCAATGAAGTACACACAGAGTCTGTCTTAGAAATGTCGAGACCACAACACTCTGACAGATGAACTAGCTTGCTAACACTAGCCTAGCAGGGCATTCTGTTACTATTCAAATTTTCAATTAACTATTCAGATCTCAGATCTCAGATCAGGCCTTCGTAGACTAGTAGATAGTTACTAGACCCGTAGTGCGAAGGTCGCAGGTTCGAATCCTGCCGCAGAACTCTGGCAGTTTGTGTTTGATAATTAAAGGGAGCGCACAGCAAGCCTTCACTGGCTTAAGTGTATGTCGTATGACATGGGCTATCACACCCCTCCAATCAACATAACCTAACCTAACATACATACATACATGTCTATTGGTTTTTGACACGGCACATAAAATTTTACATTCACTCTGACAAATATACATACATACAACGTGTTAATACTTCCCTTTCGCTTAATACGCTTACGTTTTAGTTGAGAATGTTTCATCACATGTTGCTCTAAGAAAAGCACTTTTTTTGCTCACTTGGAAGAAAAAGTCTAGAAAAACTAATGCCCAAGGACTTAAAAGTTTTAACCTATTGTATATTTTTTAACTCAGCATATTTGCATATGAATTTTTGCAGCAACCAAAATGTCGTTAATAATAAGTTCTAACAACGGAAACAAGAAAGTTAAATTGTGTTTCCAAATTTGAATAACACAAACAGTCTGTCACGAATTATAACCATCAGTATACTCGTATGCATATGTTAGGCTGAGTTAAATTGTGTGGGTGCAAACAAACAACAAAATTCTATGACAAAATTTAATATATGGAAAATTCTAAGAAACTTAGCCCAAGAAACCAAAGGTCTAAAATAAATTCCTATTCTGTCCCAATCGACATGAAGATTGAATAAATAACACAATTACACTGTACAACAAAATCAACTTTTTTTCAAATCTTGTAATCGTTAAGTTTTAAGTACTCGTCAATTTGAATTCAGAAGTTTTATGTAAAACACTATGAGGAATACTTTCTTTTGAACATTTTAACCCTTCAACTCTTTGGCTAATGGGTCTTTCTTTATTCTGGGCTTTTTTGTAAAAGGATAAAAAAAACACTCCCCTTAAACAGCGAAATAGCGGGCTGAAATATTCCACAATAATATTTCTCATAAAATTTTACTATATTTCATGGAACACACCAGCATTCGTAGTTCAACTTGAACATCAGAACTAAGTCAAAAATGTAAATATGCTTTAGGGTTAATTTCCTACTTATTCACAATTTTAACACCAAATGTAACCCTTTCATTTAAGGCATAGGGTGTGGAAGCTAGATTTTAGGAGGTGTTTTTTATTAAAAACCGTAATAGTAATCACTCGTTAATAGACGTTTAGTAATTAATAATTCTCGTTTTGTTTTTTGTAGACAAAGATTGAGCAGCAATACCCATTTATAAGACCTCTACAAAACGAATTGATTACAACAAAGCTGGGAATGTAATTTACAAACTCTTTATAAAAGAGTTGGTGGAAAAATGTTGTAAATTTTTATCTGCAGATTTTGACAACCATCTGTTGCATAGACCTTACTATGTGCTTTCTTAAGTAAATTAGATATAAGGGTGTTCGAAATTAGGGCAAGATTTAAAATATGCCGCCATTTGTGCAGTAAAGAGGTGACAGTCCTAAAATTAAGCAAATAGACAGCTGACGATTTAGTGTTAGTACAAATGAAACGTTACACGATAGAAAGTGTTTTCATTATTAAGCATTTGAGGCAAATTTAAAATTTCATACAAAATACGGTAGGAATAGTGTTTTAACTTCTGTGAAGCGATTAATTAAAAAACTCGGAGAGATTGGGCCAATTGGATATGCTAAATACATTGGACAACCAAAGAACAAGCCGTTCAAATATCAATATAGAAGCAGCGCGTGAGAGTGTTTTTTTTTAAGAAAAAGTCAATTTGATGTCCTGAACAAGAATTGCAACTCTCTTCAGTGTATACCCACTAAAAATTTTATGATATTGGTGTAACCAATATATGGTTACAACAAGACCGTGTGCCAACTGCCATGCAGCCCATTAAACAATACAATTACTGAATGAAAGATTTCAACATCAAAATTTTTATTCAATGCTGCGTATGGGGTTCTTCCTGAATTTCACGTTCCCTTCATAAATGTGTGTAAGAAAAATTATAAAAATTAAGGTTAGTAAATTGCTCAAGTAAATTTAAGTTTGCTAGAGCGCAGTTCAAAAAGAAAGGTGCACGGAATTTCTGACTTGTATTGCCTATTAAGGGGATGTCATAACCTTAAGTGGGAACTTTTGCCGTCAATTGAAACAAATGATCAGGAAACTTTTGACATTTCCTTTTTTTGCGCCTTGTAATTAATTTAAAGTTTATTTTCTTTTTGTTATTTCAAAATTAATAAATTTGTGTGTATACACATAAATATGTCCGCATAATTTCTCCATGTAGAAATAAATTCAAAATTTCAAACGTGTGAATTTTATAGCTAGAACCCCTAGCCTAGAACTCCGTATTAGGCTTAAAATGTAAGAGTTACAGTTGGAGCTATAATTATGAATAAGTACGAAACTGATCCTCATGCACATATTAAATTTTTAAATATTTCTGGCACCCAAGTTGAATTTGAAGCTTTGGTATATCCAATGGATGACCTGTATTAGAATTTGATGACAAGTAAAACATTACAATTTGATGACAAGTGAAACATTTCATCCTGCTATATTGATGCTTAAGGGAAATTTTTTGCCCTTTTTCACGAAAAGGAAAAAAAAATAACAAAATACCGCGAAAAGTTTGGGCGTTAAATTGTCTCGCAAAAATATTCCTACGTGTTTTACATAAAACTACTGAACTATACATTGTACTTAAAATCTAATGGTTACAAGATTATAAAAATTTTCGATTTTATTGTGCAGTGTAATTCTGATATTCATTCAATCTTCATGTCAATTGATGCAGAATAGGAATTATTTTTAGGGCTTCGGTTTCTTGGGAAAATTTTCTTAGAATTTCCTTTAGATTTCCATACAATTCAACCCATTCTAGTGTATAATACAAATATAAAAAATACCTTCTACTCTACCCCAAATAGTATGTATATGCTCTTCGTTATCACGTTTTAAAGTAGATGTCAACAAATTTATTTTTGGGCAACATTTATTTTAACAAGAAATTGCAATTTTCGCAGTATTTTTGTAACGTTTCCATAGTTTTTTCTTACAAATTTTGTAAACAAGTTGCTAAAACTTTATGTTGAATTAAAATGAAGTGAATGTAAAGCAAAAAATCATTAATAAAAAAAAAACAAGCAATATTGTGTAATTTCTTTCTATTGATTAAACATTTTTGATTTGTTTAATACATTTTATTTTTACATGAAAAGGACATTATTTCATCACTTTGCTAAAGTACTCCTCTTGTTTTATCCTGTTCCCAGTTCATATTTTGTTGTGGCATAAGTTGTCAAACAGTCTTGAAAATTTACACAACTAAGAGTGCAAAAATATTTCCCCAAAATATTTAAGGGTAGATAAAACATCAGTCTTTTTTTGCCTTTAAAACCATCTCAAGCAAATCTTTTTGTTGTTTTCAACAAACAAGCCAAATGCGTAGCAAAAAGCTAAATTCTCATACCAACAACTAAAGAAAGATGACTGACTGCAAAAGAAAATTAATACGCAAAGATTTTTCCCAGGAAAATGTAATGCAAGAAAAAATAATAAAAATAAGTTGAAAAAGAACTTCTAAAGCAAAAAAAAAATCATGCCACATGTACGAGTAGCATGAAAGTACTTGATAAAATAAATATAAAACAGATGGTTGATTTGAATTGGAATGAAAATCAAGAGCATGAAAGTTGGTGACATTAGTTCTTGGAAAATTTGCTACCCAATGAGCTTCAAAACCGTGCTACAAGTAGTTTTTAAAAATTTTAATATGCTGCTACATATTAAAATTACCCTACAATTTCTTGGCCAATAAAAACAATGGACATAAACAGTATTGTAAGACTCTGTCTCTATGAAGTAGTGGTGGTCCAGTATTTGCTCTTTTATCTTGATTGCCAACAGTACATACAAAGAAATAATCCATCCTAAAAAGAGACTTTCAATTCTCTTTACCAGAAGAGCCTCTCCAATCTAAAGCTCTTCACTTCTACAGAAATGGAACACAGGTTTCCTCTAAAAATTTTAAAATCACCCATTTATCTGCAATCCGGACGGAAGTAACTTAGATCTTCTCTAATAAAAATGATTTAACTGATGAGATTTAATCTAATAGAAATGCCGTAATTACAAGCGATAGTCAGATATTTCTCAGACGATACACATATTTTAAGAATGCGGACATTCCTAAGTGCCATGGCTAGTCAAATACTGAAATAAGTTCGTGGATATTTCACCATTCTGTGCATTGTAGTTTAGAGCATTTAAGCGAAAAGGGGAGATCTGTTTCAAGACATCGACTTGTCTTAAGCCTCGATTAGTTCCTTCTGCGATTGGCTAAAGCTTTGTAGAAGACACGAGTCAAGCTGTCTGGAAAAATAAGAACGCAAATCCTAATGCTTTCACGAGTATAAATACAGACCCCATAGTAGCACCAGCAGAGACACTGCAACTTGTTTAACCACTGCCAAAGATTATGTCCGCCTCATAATGATTATTGATGCAGTTGTCCAGACAAGGAGGGGGAAAAAGCAATCACTCATTTTGTATGCCTCTGTCTTTCATAGCAAAGCACCACCGCTTTCACTTGCTAGACAGCAAGTTATCAGTCAAAGTGCTCAGAGTTCTTCCTGCTTTTATAATGACAATGGGCTCATTGGGCAGTAAGAGGAGGAGAAACAAATTGTGAATCGTCATTGAACAAGTCTGTATTCAGTAGCCTTTTTGAGTTATTAATCAAGGAGCTGAAGCAAACATAGTACTTTCAGCACGTGATTTTCATTCTAAATTGGTGTAATCTACCACAACTATCCTCTTTTTCTGTATCAAATATTGTACCTCTAGTTAGTTTTCTTCTATCACTACCCCAAGCATTCTTTCTCTCCCCCATTCCCAATTGTTACAAAGAAAGGGATCATCAATATGGGTCCCAAGTGACGCCTTACTTTATGAAATTGTAGAACTTACTAGCTGTCAATCTGAACATAATATGACTTCACAAGAGAGGCCGCTACAGCTCCTGTTCAGTGTGCATTTTCTGCTTTTTACACTTTTGGGGTTGCGATGTTTTAAATTTTAATTTCCTAAAAGCCCAGATTATTCTTAACAATTTTTCTTTATATCATTTTCCAATATCTATTGTCATTATTTTTTGCTCTCAACTCCAGTGTGCAACATTTGATCGACTTAAAAAATTTGAAGTCGGCCAAGATCAAAAACATGTTGCAGTATTTGTGAAAATAACTAACGAAACTGAAATGTGTAAATAAAAAAGTATTTTATCCTTTCTTTATATCTTAGAAAACGAAGAAGGATGACAATATCCAGCGCATCCTTTTTTTTAATTTTCTTAACAGAATAAATGTGATTACATGGGAAAACTATAAAATTAAAAGCTTATGATGGTAAATAATTTCCTACATTAATTTAAAATAGAAACCAAAAGTAAAACAACTGAAAAATTATTTTCCATGCTCTATTCATCCAGGCACTTGGTTGCCCTCAATATAATGATTCAATTAAAAATCTAATAAAAGCTGTCATTAATTTTTGCAACTTTTAAATAGTAAGAAAATAAATTTTCAATAACAATTAATGAAAGTACAAGTATTCAAAGAGGTTCAAGGATGGTCGAAGGAGAGCAAAAATGGAGAAGCAAAAAAAAATTTAAGTAACTACTTGCAGCTTAATTAAAAAACAGATTAATTTTCAGATAAATTGACAGAAACGTGTGAGGAAATCCAAATCCTTTAAACAATTTAAAATTAATCTTTTAATAGCACTGTAGGTAATTTTATCCATTTTCTTGCAAAAAGTAATTTTTTTTTTCATTTACAACAATAACATTTTTGCTATTGATATTCACTAGAAAAAAACATAAAACGACCATAAATAGCGGCGTCATTTGTTTTTCTATAGACCACGGTAAGGTTAGGTTCAACAGGCAACTTTTGCTCACTTGTGTCCATAATTTGGTCCCTCTATGATACCTGTGATAGACAGAGAATGGAAAATTGGACACAGAAGAGTAAAAAACGGCCAAACCCTACGGCAGGATTATAACATGCGACCCTCTGACAACTAGTCTACTACCTTTGCCACTAGTCTATGAGAACTCAATCAAATATTACGCAAAAAAAGGATCAGTAAAAGGAAAAAAATTCATATGGAAAACCATTGATTTTCTGGCTTAACCATCAAAAAAATTTGAAAAAATTTATTTTTAACGGCCTTAATCATAATAATATTTTACTGTAGCTTCAAAGTTAGTTATCAAACACTTTAACAAACGTTTTTTTTAAGGAATTTAACTGGTAACGCAATCGTACTTCATACTTTATGATGTATAATATAATATATATTATTTTGTAAAACATATTAATTTGAAATAAAATAATTTTCCAGAATTATAAGTTTCCAATACAATAGTGAAGCTTATAAATTTTTCTATGAAATTAATAAAGAAGGTCTTATTTTGTCGTTAAAGAATTTTATTTAAAACTATCGATGTTTCGATAATCATTGAGTATCATCTTCAGAATTGTCCTGAAGATGATACTCAATGAGTATCAAAAAAGTTTGTAGGAATATTTTTAGGTGACCATATTCCTAGAATAAAATTACTTCAAGTCCACCACTTCATACCTGAGGCAGAGGAACAGTCAAATCAGTGGACTGGAGTGGGAGAATTGTGTCCAAAGGGAGTTCCATCTATAGGCAGGGTAATGGCGTCTTTTGGGATGCGCATGGGACAATTTTCATTGATTATTTTCAAAAAGGAAAAACAATCAATGGCGTTTAAGTGATGTAATTAAGGAAAAAGATTTGCCAACAATGAAGAGTTGGTTTCTGCGTACGAAGGAGCAAGAAAAAGGGACTTACTATAAACATCGTATCGAAGGAGGTGAGAAACCTTGCTCATCTTTGATTCCTACCTCTTTTCCCAAATGGTGGTGGCTACCTGACCTTCGTTATGATGTTATCCTTATTTCCATGGGGACGGCTAGTCAGGTGGCTTCTTGGATGGATTTTTTTTTTGTACGGGGGTTGAAGCCACTTAATTTTAAAACTAGAAAAATCACGGTGAAAATTGTTTGTACTCTGCCAGGTAACGAACCTAGGGTAGTTGGTTTTGTAAGCAAGCACTTTAACCACTACACCACCCGTTACCTTTGTTAGGTCGGCCAATTTGGGGAGCGCCCTCAATGAAACCGTAGCTGGTCTAGCAAGACCATCTAAGATTAGAAAAATATAATTGCATTAAAGCACAACTAGCAATTCTGATATTTTTTTTTTATTTAGTGCAATATCACAGATTTCAAAACAAAGTATACACAAGATTGTATTAAAGTAAGTGAAAAATAAGCCACGATTTCCCTTTAATATCGCTTACGCACACGACAAAGAGAACGATTACAATACTGAAGGAAGTTGTAGCGTTTTTAGTGGCCAAAAACAATAATATATTCAAGACCGATATGATCGCTAGATATGGATTTAATGGTAAGACATAGGTTCTTAAAAAAATTCGTGGATCAACCGCCCACTTCAATGAGTAAAACTTTGTCGTTCCGTAAAACTTGAGTTTGCAAAAGAAACAATCATTAGGTAACGCAAATTTCGAATGACACGAAGTTTTTTTTTAATTATATATTTTGTAAAAATAATAAACGATAGAGAATTCTCATATTGTATTTGATTGTTTTGGCATAAACATTTCAGGTTGAATGTTGCCAAACGGCTTAAAGTTTACTGACGAGTTGAATAAGCGACCAATGAAATGTCGGCATATAAACAGCTAAAGCCACAAATATAATTTAAAATTTTTTTATATTTTATGGCTACAATACCGATAAGTGAAATTCAATAATTAGTATTTAAAAGGAAAACATCAATGTTACTTCAATGAAAACATATGTATGTGTTTTGATTTAACACAAGCTGGCAGACACTCAGAGCGTATACGTAAATATTTGTTATTATAAAAACTCAATAGATAATAACAATCATACGTCGGGGACAGCATAATGACTGAAGTTTATATCATGTTCACAAGACGAATGAAGCACTTGATCCGCTCTCTCAATTACTATTGCGAATCATGCTGCTCATACGGCAAATTGGTGCTTCGTTGACATTAATTTTTGATGTACATACTGACATGCACACGCAAATAGTTTGCGTGCATATTTTTATAACGAGTGGTCCAACCACAATGCACGATGTTAATTGTGAGTCATGCCTTAACGTCAAGTTTTTTTCCCCAACTTAATTTGACGTTTCTTTGTTTTAATGTTTAACAAATTCATTAAGATTGTTGAAGCCTTTTACGAAAATGGGCGTTCAAATAAAAATGCATTTCGTGCATTTAGTGATTTTTTTGATCATCATAATCGACCAAATGTGTCCACAATCGGGAGAATTGTGAGCAAATTTAAGAAAACCAGGGGGGTTATTATCTATTGCGATGCGTAAGCTAGTTCGATGCGTTTGATATTTTGTTAGCGCAAGATATTTAGTTTTAACGAACGATTTTAACATACGCTTTCGTATTACAGAGTACACAGATGAAAGTTTTGCGAAAGTGAAAAAATTAGATGCGAAAGGACGCAATAAAGGGTACCAATTATCCAATTAGGTGCCAGTTTTCTTACGCATCGCAATAGATAATAACCCCCCAGGTCTATAGGAAATGTGAAAACACCTGTGTATGTTCGACAAGTTCGTTCTACGGAAAATATTAGTGTTGTTCGCGATAGTGTCGCAGAAGAGCCGTCAATCTCGACTCGTCGTCGTGGCTAACAATTGAACATCTCACGACCATCACTGATAAAAATTTTGAATAAAGATTTGAATTTACACACTTACAATTTTCAGTTGACTCAAGAGCTGAAGCCTAATGACCATTTCAAGCGTCGTCAATACGACGAATGGTTGGTTGAAGAGACAGAAGTGAATGCTGACAAAGAAAATCATCTTCAGCAATGATAAACACTTTCACCTCAGTTGATTCGTATGTATGTATACAGGTCGAAGCATCCAGACTTAAGAGAAGGGCATCTTAATATCCGAGAAGCTACGAATAAATCAAAAGAAGAAAAACTATGAGCAGAACTAAAAATATTTGGAAAAGCGGAAGAGGACGCTAATGACTGGAAAGGCCACATGTCTTAAAACGTGGCCATAAGTATTTCGAACATTTGTAAACTTCCGGAATCGAATCATCTTCAAGCGATAAGGAAGTATAATTCATATTGTTAATATATAGAGTTATGGCATTTAAGGAGCAGTGATTACAAGTTTTCATAATTTTCGTGTACAAATATTTACAACTCTGTCACCGTATTCAAGTTCTAACCTTCGATGTGGAGTTTGCTACCAAAAAACTTCTTCTATTCGAAGCAAAATTCGCAGTAGCCCCCATAACTCTTACCAAACAGACTGGGTCTCATCATACAACGAATACTGTACAAACTATCATGATAAAGAAGATGAAGAAATGGTTACGCATCTAATAAGCCTCCTTCCAGCACTGATTCCCACCTTCATTTTGCGGGTAAAAGTGTTCCATAAACAGCGAATGATTTGGCTGCCTATTTCGTACACGATACAAGTTCGTTGACTTGCATGGTTCGACGTATTTTTCTCACCTAAAGGAAGCAGACATTTATTTATGCTTGAAAAGTCATATATTGATTCATCTCGATACTGAAAGCCTTTTTTATTCCCCATTCTTCAAGGTAAGGTTGGGTTAAACAGGCCGCCAGTCAGTATAAGACATAACTGGCCCACTCAGATCAAGTCATTGTAAGGAGACCTAGTCTCCTGGCATGGATCTCTATATAGCAATGCCAAGTCAAAAACTACAAGTGTGTGCAACTGGTCCCAAGAAAGGCATTCTAGGACTGCAGATATAGTACCTACCGAGTCAGCTCCCTGCAGCATCACTCAACCGGGCTCCTGGCATTCATACACCAGATCAGTTTTCGTGTATACACCCGAAGGAGATCTCACCGCATCTTTGCTGTCGGTACATATACGGATATCTTCATCGTATATCCCATGCTACCTCAACCACCAGGCTGCCCACCTCAGCCTTAAGTACACCGCATTAGTCCCGCAGCTTGAACTACATCCCCCTTTGAGAAGTGCGATAGAACCTTTCCTAACCACAAAAACCGATTAAGATCCGAGAACCTCCCCGATAACTCTACCGTAAATCTTTTATCGAAGACGGGTGTGAAGAAGCGGTAATCGATATAATCAGATATGCTCCCTAGAAGCCCTAGTATCGCGTCATGATTCATGGACGCCCTTTTCCATTCGCCAGTGGCCCCAATCTGATTGCAGACTTAATAGCCAACTGATTGACCATGAGATCATCCGGTAACCAGTGTAAATAGTCCAACATTTTATCTTACGATTTCTGCAGACATTCTGTAGTTGTGACGGTGTCTTGTTGCATCTCACTGTCAAAAATAATTGAGTTTCGGTAATGGATAAATCCATACAGCAATGACCTCTAGAACTTCAGCCTGCTCAAGAACTTCTGGCTGTTTGCATGATCTAATAGCTCCAGTTATCATGATACACATAGTTCGGAAGAGGCTGACTAATCGTACAATCCAGTGCTTTACACAATATAACCGCTTTAACAGCCAATTTACTTCCATGGAGCTAAATCGCCACAACCCCACCCAAGTGTTTGGCGTTATCCAAAAGGATAGTGAAGTACCGTTTAGCTTTTGTAGGGTAAATTAAGGAAAGAACAAACCCAACGGATCTGAATGATACCTATATTTCCTTATCTTTCTGCCTGGCCCACGATGTCGAACGACATCGTTCGCTTGCATGAATACGTTTGAAACAGCAACAAATTTTAAAATGTTGTTTTTGGTTTGAATGTATTTAAGCACGCGAACGATGTCGTTCGACATCGTGGGCCAGGCAGTTTATTTCTAGCTAATTTTTTTAAGTTTGCTTGCTTCTATATTAATAAGAAAACACTATAAAATGTTCCAAAACATTTTTGAACAGCCGTATCCATTGAGGATAATTTCACTATGCAACATGTAACTAAAATAAGCAGTACTTCCGTTTATTAAATGCTTAATAGATTTACATCAAAATGTGTAAAAAAAATTAAGATTAAAATAATAAAAACTAAGCAAAATCATTCGTTTACATAATATGTGCTCTCAGAGCAATATTACTGGGAATTTCAACGTTGTTTGTTCTTAAAAGTTGAACTAAATTTGTTAGGAATTCACGTGAAACTTTCATTTCATCATCCTCTTCTAACGTTTCGTACAGTTGGAGGGCCGCCACATAATTATTCGTTTTTATAAAGTTATTCAACAACACGTTGTAAATATTTTGCTCATTAATGACACGGTTTAAGCCTCTAGCACCGCGAGCCAAACGCAACAGAGTTGTAACAGCACCTTCTTGACCCAAATGTTCACAATTACGCAATAGCAAGTCTTCATTGATGCGGAACTCGGGATTTATTAAGAGACGTCTGAGTTGATTGTCAGAGCCTGATTCGGCAAAGGCCACCAGTAGACCGCTATTCATATTAACTTCACCATGAATATTCGTTACAATTTCCGTTATGTCAGCCAATAGCTGTTGGGCCTCTTCCGCATTACAGTTGTATTTTTGCATTGATTCTTCGTTGCCATTGCACAAGCGTACAATCAGAGAAAGTAGTTCAAACTGCAGGGGAGTATGTTTGTACTGCTGGGCCAACTGCTTGAATTCCGTAACGGCTGCGGGTAAATCACCTCTCAGCAGACGTTCCCTAATTATGGGGCCCAAGATTGTATTGTGGGTTTTACAATAGCCCAATTTTTTTATAAATGCATAAGTCTCTCGCGTGATATTTCGTTCATTGGGCAGATCTTCAATACTGGCGGCGAAATGGGCAACATTTGTCAACAAGTTCCATACATTTTTTAATAAGTAATCTCCTCCCACGATCTTCTGTTTAAGTGAACGTTCCTCTAAAAGTTTTTTGGCATTTTCTAACTGTCCACTTTTGACCAAAAGAGCGGCGTAATCCACAAATTTGTGTTCATCAACGTTGAAACCTAGAAAAAAAAAGAAAAAAGTGGATAAACATCAATGTTGTGCAACGGAATCTATTTACCTGGATATGTTTGTTGCAATAGTTTTAAGCATTGCTGGGCGTTAGCTAGATCTTCCAATTTCGTATACATTTCAAAGGTGCTAGCCAACATGCCCGGACTGGTATGTATCTTTAAGCTGTCGCATTTATTTTTTATTTCTAAAGCACGTTCCAAACGATTATCACGCACACAGATTTGTAGCAAACGTCTAAGCACGCCGCGGGTATTCATTTGCTTGGCTTCCAGCTCCACTAAATGACACTCAAGTTCATCAAGAGTCATATCATGCGGATGTTTTATAAATGATGATGCCATAACGGAACCATCTTCGGAACTATTCGCCAAATACAAATTACGTGTTGTCATTTCTTTTAGTTTCCCATTTATGGTTTTTAGAGCTTCTGAGTGTTTTTCAGTTTTCTGATCTAGCAATGTTTGAAGTGTTGTGGAAGCTGCTGGTGAAATATTTAAGCCAATTTTGTGCATTTCACCTATTAAACGTTGACAACAATAGAGATCGCTACGCATACGTTCATGGTTCGTTAGCAATTCAATTAGAAATTGTCCTAGAAAATCCTGATTTCGCTCAACATTTTTAATTGACAAAGCACTAAGAAGTTTGGCAAACTGGTGATATCTTTTGGTGGCCTTCACATTAACAGCAACACTGCACAGGGGTGAAATAAGTTCCAAAGCATTTATTTTTGTTGTATAAGGCCCTATAAGGGCAGCAACATCGAACCATTTATTTTGCTTGAGCATGTGCGAAACGATGGGAGTCATCATCAATGATGTCTTAATACCAGCATCTTCCAGTTGCTTCAAGGCCATCTGGGGATTAGTTAAAATAGTTGAAAGCCTGGGTATTACATATTCCCGAATTGTCTGCTCATTGCACTCAACTTTGAACTGTTGCATGATTTTTAATGTACGCACAATGCCAGCCTCATTGTGCCTTCTGAAGTTGTACATCATAAGAGGCCAAAAATAATGCGGTCTCAGAGGATGCTCCCGACTGACCAATGTTTCAAAGATGGCTAGAGCAGCGGGTGGGTTGCGTTTTAAAGCTATTTCTGCTGCTATATGCAGCGCCCGCGTATTTTTATTTGTATCCTCAAGACGAATGGCGATTTCTAAAATCTTTTTCAATTCGTAGTTGGCACGGAAAAGGGCATGCATTAGAAATACTCCATAGGTATCAATATTTTGATTTTCCTGAAAATTCGGCTTCGGTAAAGTGTCAATTATACGCAGTGCATAGTCTAGTTTGCTGAAATGGAGAGTTCATAGAAAAATTGTAGTATCAGAAAGAAGTAATTTGTCTCATTGTGCATTGCGTGAATAATGGGCACAAGGATCCTAACACTCCATACATTTCCATGTGAGAGCAGCAAATTCTTCCTGAATCTACTCTTATAACATGTCTAAATTTTCGACTCTGTTGTTCAAAAACCAAGAAGCAAAATATTTAAACTTGGCAAGACAGTAATAAATAGGGATGCTGATGTTGCTTTCTATTTAATGCAGAGTGTTAAGACTATGTTTGAGTTGCCTGTTGATGATAATGATGATGTTAATGAGTAAATGATTGAATATCTAATTCTTGAGGTTTTTTCTGCGCTATCTGGTGTTGGGTTCTAAACTCTTGGCCACTTTGAGGCATTTTCTGGGTTTAAGTTATTGACTGCCACCGATAAACTCATAATTTTTCTCTCCATTTACCTAAACATTCCTTTAAATTTTTAATTTTCCATTTCCGATAATGAACTTTATATTGAATAAAGAACTCACAACGCGTTCCATTTTAAAACTTCTTGATTGCCAATTTGATGTAGTTTTTTAGACTGAATAATGAAATTAATTAAATTTTGCCAGACTTGTAATCATGTTAATATTTTTATCCACATAATTTCTTTAACAGCTTTACTCATTCTATTTTTACTGAAAGACCAGAAATCGTATTAGTTCCAGGCAACTATGTCTAAGCAGAACAGCTCAGGGGCCTGTTGTTAAACCTATTGTGTTTATGATTTTTATGAATGTGTTGTATATTGATGATTTTTATGTATGTATGCAGGCGATGTTTATGTAATTTTTCAAAGGTGAAAAGCAATACTTTCACTACTGAACGTGTTAATTGGAAGTACAACAGATTCATATGTAACAATTTCTTTAAAAACTCATATGAGTATTGACCAGTATCATTATATTTTGTTGAATGTGTCAATTGACTGAATTTAACAACTGTTTCTAAGCAATCAATGAAAGTTTCACTCCAACGCTTTTTCCTGGCCGCTGTCAAAGCAAAATATTATCCATAATTACTCTTTAAATAGCAAAATCAAACATTCATCAAAGAATTCAATAAATTCCACAACTTATGATCCGGAAGTAATGAAAATTCTGATATTTTCAAACGATTTCCAGATGATATTCTCTGTTTCTAGATCCTGTTCACTGGATCTGAAGTCATGTTCAAAGTGTTATACAAAAAAATATTTTTTTAAATACTTCATATGCTCTTCGTCCCACGGTATATATCACATTGTACATTACACATTTGTTTTTTTTTAAATTACATAATTTTTTTATTATAGATTTGGACTCAAACTTTGTAATGTCATTTCATCATGACATGTAACAGTAACGGCATTAATATATATATATATATATATATATATATATATATATATATATATATATATATATATATATATATATATATATATATATATATATATATATATATATATATATATATATATATATTTAAGATATAACTCTATTAAACTAATTTATAACGAATAGGAAGTGTCCGAATAAGGTAAGACCTTACATAAGAAAAAAAGAAGAGCACGATCAAATAAGTCGTATGAAATAGATTCCAATCAAATAACAATCAAATTAATATGTCCAATGATTTAATTACACTGCAGGTCAAAGGAAAGTCCGCAACAGTTTTACCAGGAAAACATTGTCGCTATGGGAAAAAACACGTAAATTTTATGGAAGGTAGTTAGTTCCAGTGTTTTGCCATTCTTACAGGATCTCTGAAGCAAATACCATCTGATTACCGGTATCAGTATTTGTTTATTCCTTAGGAAAACAAACTTAGAAATTATACTACGCTCCAATATTTTTAAATTCGTGGTATTGAAACTACTTCTAAGCCATAATAGATATGAGACATCATTAATGAAAGCGCCAATTTTCTCTCAACTTCAAAATATTTCCCATAGAATAAATTCCACTCAGAGTGCAAGTAATTCGTTTGTATATAGAATAGAAATTTGATTGGAAATTTAGGCGATTGTCTATTACGACACCTAAACACTTATTTTGACCTACAAATTCAATACGAGTATTACAAATGAAAACATCTAAATGAGATAATTTGATTTAAACTCGACAAACCGATATTTATTCAGATTTAGAAGAATTTACAGATAGAGATTTCCTAACCATTTCTTCCAAATTCAGCGATTATATTTAAGGCTATAATTAATATTGCACCCAAATACGTAGATAATTGATATAAAGTTAAAAAAGCTGAGGACATAAGAATGAACCTTTGGGGACACCAGATTTAAATTACACGAATTGCATTCTATCAGATATGTATAAGATAATAAGTCTGCATGCAGTTCTAGAAAAGTTGAACGTACCTCTAACTACTAAGTACTCATGGGGGAAAAGCATATTGATTGAAGACCACATAGTTTCATATCGTTCGCATAATTGCTTATATTATCCATTATACCTACTAAAAGTGAAGCAGTTTTGTAATCTTGCCAAAAGCATATTGGAAATCAGCTATTTTGTTTCCAATGGGAGAAAGTATTTGATCATTAAGTATATGTTCAACCATTTTTGACAACAAGGTCTCAAATCGGCAGGCTAAGTAACATTCGCGTGGTTGCCATCCATAAACGAGCCATTACATTTATGTATCGGTTTCACTTTAGCGATCTTCTAAGCATAAGAAAGATTGATGTCATCAAAATAGTGTATAGTGTTAATAAGATGCAGTAAGATATGGAAAATGTGGGGATAAATAAGTTTCAGGAATTGGATAGTAACGTTATCAATACATGCAGACTTTGATTTAACCTTATTAAAAGCTTCTAAAATATCCAATTCAGAAACACAATGAAAAGAGAATGCAACTAATGAATCGCAAACGCGACAAAATTGACTTAACTGCTGTCATCAGTCCCTGCACCAGTAGTAAAATACTCAAAATTTTTTGATAATTAGGATTAACATTATTCATTTGTTTGCCTATGGATTAAATTAGATTTACCAATACTCTCTCTGTATAACATACGGTCCTAAATAATAATAATAATAATGTAAAAATTATCGAAAAGTCAGTACATTTTTCCTTTTTACTATACGATATCAAGTTTTAGGAAATCGCCGAGAACGAATTAAAAATTTCTAAAAGTCTATGAAACAAAAAAATCCTCTAAACCTTTTTCCAAATATGCATGGCAAAAAAATGTCATTTAAATTCAGGCAATCATAAATCAAAAATTTAAAAGCAGACTTACTTGTTGTATAATAAGTCCACACATATACGCCGCAGTGAAATAGGTACCTCTGGACCTTTAACATAATCAGCTTTAAGTTCCTTTACCAAATCGGTAACAAAATCTTGAGAGATTTCCTTGCATACATTAATACTTTGCAGCATCTTTAACACTTCATGGGATTGAAATTGTTCATGGTACTCTTGCAGTATATTGGAAGCTTTTGTTTCTTCTCCATTTTCCATGTAAGCTACAACCAGTGTAGACTGCGTTTCAGTACTTATAGTAAGCCCGGCAGCATGCATACTTTCCCGAACCGTTTGCAAACCATTCATATCGTTAGCACGAGCATGAGCTAACAGTAGGGAGTTAAAGTCATGCTCAGTTAGAGCCATTCGTAAGGAACGCATTTCAGCTAAAATTTCAGTTGCTTGTTTGATATTTCCATTGGCACCGGCTACTGCCAACAGATGAGGCAGTATTTCCTTAGATGAACCATTTCGTTTTTCATACTCTTGCAGAAATATTTTGTAGCCTTTTAAAGGTGCCCGATTGTATTGCAGTACTTGTAACATAGTGTGATAATGATTTTTTGTAAGCTGATCTTTCTGTTGCAAATACTGCAAAATGTATTGAAAATTTGCAATTCGTTCCTCTGCCGTTAGAGATGGCGTTTCACAGCCACTTAAATTCAGTAGTAACAAACCTTGTTCACATGTCAACTGCAAAGTAACATCTGTCTTTAGTGCATCCATTACAGGCTGTAAATGTTCTATGTCAATATAACCATTTAGTAGGTAAAATGACTCCAGTTTAGCCATGCCATGTTCGAAACTATTTTTCATAGGTCTTTCAGTTTGTTCTTTTACCTGTGGCTGCTGCTGGCTGCCATGACGCATGATAGTTTTAAAGGCAATTTTTGGTTTAATTTGCAATGGCGATGAAATTTTGTCATGATTTTCCTTGAAGGTTGCATAACTATGGCATACTGCAGCTTGTGCTAATAATTTTTCCGGCAAGTTTTGTAGTTTTTGCAGAGGCCGTAATTTATGAATAGATCGTATAAACATTGCGCTTTAATTGATTGTTTTTCATAAATTATATTGAAAATAAAAATCCCACAATATAAAATCACAATTTATTACAAAACCGCACTAAGTAATTAATAAATTTTAGAAATTGCACGAACTGACGAACACATGTAACTGTATATTATACCAGCTGTTGATGCAGCGGCTTTCAAAAACTAGGGTTGCCAAGTTCAGCTATACGGCTTTATTAGATGTATTTCCTTTAAATACTAACTAGCTCAACACACTACGATCCGATGTCTTATATGAAACAGCCGCAATGTTTGTAATAGTAAACTCTATAGTAGCACACACGTTCAGTGTGTATAATATAAAACGAAACAATAACAACAAAAATGTAAACAAACTTTGAACATCTGCAATTCTTATCATTAACAAGCGGAAATACATCCCAAAATTAATATAAGCAATTGGCAAATAATAGCAAAAAATGTTTGATATCAGGACATAAAAAATAAAATGTATAAATTGCACTTGTGCGCTTTTGTGCTCATAATAATTCCGGCAATTGCAAGTGCTGAAGTACCTGATTGTCTGGGTCCTGCAAAATGGCTAAATTTTCAAGCCACACAACCGCCTCAACCTTTTTGCCCTTTATCAATTAAACATAAACAGAATACCGTTTATTTGTTGTATGATGTTAATCCTCCGGAAGGCTTCAATTTACGACGCGACGTTTATATACGTTTGGCGGTTTTCATGCATCAATTGCAAGCTACGCCGGGTTACAAAAATTTCCATTTGGTTTTACCACCTTGGCCCAGATTGTATCATTGGAAATCTCATCATATAGAACAAGATCACTTACCATGGAAATATTTTTTTAACATTGAAAGCTTGAAACGTTATGCACCCGTTCTAGATTTTCCCGAATTCATAGCGGCGTACCAAGAGTTTGGTATTAAAGAAAATAACCACATATCCGTACATAAAGTGGTGCAATTAAGACATTTTAAAGATATGTTTGAGGATGGGGTTTTCCAAGATAAATGGGAACTAAGTAATGGCTGCCCGGAAAATCCCCACATTTTGCAGGGATCTTATTTGAAAAAAGAACCTCTTCAACTTAAAGACTTACAAATACAATGTGTCAACTATCAGGGCAGTGCGAATCTTCTAAAACAAGTTATTAAACGAATAACGGGGAGTGTAGAAAATGAGAAACTGCCTAAAGTTATAGCCATTTTAAATGCGGAAATAGTTCTGCATGAACACTGGGCCGATCGAGAATTTTGGAAAGCTCGTCGCTCCATGCGTTTTGCTGATAACCTAATAAAAATTGCCAATGAATTTCGTCTGACCAATTTAAATAGCTGCGATAAAACTGACAATACTCAAAGGTCACCAATGTGGGAGTATGAAAGTCATAAACATAAAGGCAAAGCTTTGGGAGGCCCATTTTTGTGTGTCCATTTAAGACGTGGTGATTTCCTCTATGGCCGCGAAAAAACCACACCTACTCTGAAATCATCCGCCCTACAAATTAAATTCCATTTACAGAATCATAATCTCAGTACAGTGTTTTTAGCAACTGATGCAACGGCATTTGAAATAAAAAATTTTAAATCCTACATTCCACGTTATCGCGTCGTACGCTTTACGCCCGAACATCTACAACAAAAATTTGAAATAAAGGATGGCGGCAGAGCCATCATAGATCAGTTAATATGCGCACATGCTCGTTTCTTTATTGGCACATATGAGAGTACATTTACCTACCGTATCTATGAGGAACGTGAAATATTAGGTTTTCCCAAAGATCGTACATTTAATACTTTATGTAAGAAATCAACAATGGAAAATTGCTTACAAAATTCTGTATGGCCGATTGTATATTAATTGAGGCAGCAACACGTGATAAAAGTTTTATTATACATACATACATACTTAAGTACATAAGTAAAGTAAATATTGTATGACAACGTTTTATAAACCTTTAATAAATTATTATGAAAAAGGCGGTAATGATTTTTTTATTATTTAATAAATTCCCAAAATGCTTAAGAAATATACAATTCTTTATTTGAACAATTAACATCAAACTTGGACAAAAACACTCATAAATAGGGCTTAGTAGGAGAGGAATACTGCAACATTTTTAAAAGAAAACTCCAGTTTGGCATTGTTTGTTTTTTAATTAACATTTTTATATATTTATTTCCATTGAAATATACAGTCTGTTCGTTTGTCAGCTAGTTTAAGTTTAAAATATTTTCAGCGTTTGTCAGTTATTGGTATGTTAAGCAGAGAACTTTTTTAAAATTAGCTAGCAAACGAACTTTTTCTTTATTTACTTCTTTTTTTTTAATTCAGTTGTTTAACTTTTAATTTATATGAATTGGTTTTCATTTTTTTTTTGTTTTTTATTTTAAATAAATAAAAATCAAATTGTAACAACACAAATATAAATAAATATATATAGTATTTATTTTTTAAAATTATTTTTTTAAGTTATAATATGTATATGGTTTTTAGTAAAATGCATATAAATATACATATCTTGCGTTATACATACATATATGCATATTTATGTCATTTCATGTAATATGTATGTATCTGTAAAGGTAAATTTTTTATTTACTTATTAAATATTCTTACTAATTATTCACTTTTTTATTTATTATTTTTTAATAGCTGTATTGTATTTTTCTTTTTAATAATTAAATTTTTAATTGTGTATATAGGCACTTTTACTTTAAGAGTTAAATATTTATTTTTTCAAAATATAATTTATACAAAAGACACACATAAGAATTAAGCTTTGTAAAATTACGATTTTCATTAAAATTTGTGTTTTTTAAGATTTCCGTTTTAATATATTTTTTTATTTGAATAAAAGTTTTTGAATGCAAACAGCTTGAGCTTTGATTATTTTGTAGCTTTTTGAAGCAAATAAATTTTTCGTTCCTGGGGCATCTTAGAAAACAAATTCAATTATATGTATATTAAAATAAACAGACCAAGTTAATAAATAGTAAATGGAAGAAAAAACACAAATAAGGAGGGCGGGCTACTCTGCAATTCGAATACAGAAAGAAATAATTTTATTTTCGAATTGATAAAGACCATCGGTATATATTTAAGCAATACGGAGTTCAAATGGAAAAGAAATTGCAATCGAATACCAATTATAAATGAGTGGTATTCGGTTGAAAGGAATTATTATTAAACGTGAGTCTATTTTATTTTTCTAACTGCTTAAATTTCACTGACGATTTGGTCTAGCGACCAATGAAATGTCGGCACAACACACAATGCATTTTGCAAAAAACTCTAAATGTTTCAACAATTAGTTGGAAAGAATATTTCGAATAATGAATTATTATTAAGTATAACGAACAATTTCTATGCAATATTCCATAACTTCTGTTATAACTAATTTTGCTTATAACGAACTCTTTTAAAAGTAATGCAATACAAGAAAATGCCTGAAGTTTCACTGACGTATAACGAACAGAACAAAATCGCAAAATTGTGAAATTGTTTAAAAGCATACAGAAATAATAAATGAATCTAAATTTATTGCAATGCTGATTACCTTTATTCAATAGATTAACAAATTATTTATTCCGGCTATTGCGAATTTAGTCTATAACGAACTAAATTGCCCGTTCGTACTGGGTTCATTATAACCGTACTACACTGTACATAATGTTATCGTTCCACACAACAAAAAAATATTTGCATTGGAATTTAATTTGTTCAATTTGCAATAAAAATAATATACAAATTCGAGAGGTATAATCGTATTGCAGGATAAACTCCCAGAATTCCTCTTCCTGCAGCCAAAATTTAGTTCTCCGACGAAAATTTACCAATTCGTTTCCATTTCAATCACAAGAGATGGTCGTGAATGCAGTCAGTCAACTTCATACTGAAGTTGTGATGCCGCACAATCACTTATTGCAGCATTGTACATGCCAACCGCGAACCTCACTTGATACATATATAATTTCGTTACAAATTTCAATTTAATTTCATTATGAATTCCGGCTATACATACGTATATAAAATTTGGCTTTAATATTTAAATTTTGTACTTAAGAAAACAATCTTCACAAGAAGTCCCTTCACGATGTAAACATTGAGACACTGGCTGTTTGGCTAACTAAATGGTTCTCAAAAGCCTGTTTGATATTAATTTATGGCTTTGAAATTACCCTGTCCATCTTAATGAGCCTAAAAGCATACCACTGAGCTGCTTGAAGTAAGTTTAAGAGAAGATATTACCTCAACTTTAGCAAAATTAACTGCTATAACGGCTTGACATGATGGTGGTGTAACCATAAATGGGCATACAGCTCCGCGCATGCCAATTTACACACATCATCTTGTATATGGCTGTATAGGTAGACAAATGACTAGTTCAGGACAAAGTTCTGAAGCATTACTCTTTTCTATAATTAATGCCAGATGAATCTCTTGGGAGATTTTCTGTGTGAACTGAATGATATATTAACTAGAATTAATACGAATTTTTTCGGTGAAAATTTTTTATGAGATATAAAAACACCATAGCTTCGAAATAAGAGTAAAAAAATCAGGGAATCCAATACATACATATGTATTTGATAACATTTTCTCTATGCATTGTGGGAAAAAATCTAAAATTCGAAATGCAAAATAATCGGCAAGAACAAATGCATAAAATTAATTTTTATATATTTACCACACATCAAACTATGTACTAATTAATCTGTTCATAGAATCCAATACATATGTATTATGACTTCGTTCAATAAATCCGTTTGTGCCAAAAGCGAAAATATATAAGCAAATTTTTCTTTGAAAACGAATTTAAAGAAACTATTAGTGGGAATATTACCGATTATCGATATGTATATATTGAAATTCTAAAATTAATTTCGTTAGGTTTGCATGAAGACTTAAAAATTATCATGGTAATAACAATAATAATAATAATAATAATAAAGTACCTTTGTTTTATATTGCAACATTATGCTATAACAAAATTTAATTGATCTCTTTAAAGATTTATTGTGGATTTTCTTTTTTAAGGTTTCTTTCCTTTAGTTACATAATAATTATATTAATATTTTTTATGATTAAATATTGTGTAAAACTAATTTAATTTTTCTAATAAAAGTCAATTGATATAATTTAACGATTTAAAAATAACATAATAATAAAGTGAAGTCTACAAAAACCAAATTAACTAAGGAAAAATGTTGATTTTCTTTTTTTCAATTTTAAAACAGTAAAAATTTCAACAGTAATAATAAAAGCAATAATATATAATTAAAAAACTATTAAAATTATGAAGGGGCGAAAAAATTAAGCTTTTTAGCCTAAAAGTATGCTGCGAATAACAGTTTGTAACAATTCAAAGTTTAACTTAGGCTTTAAGATGAATTTTCTTAAATAAAGCATACATTTAGGCTTATTATGTTATATTTTTAAATAAAATATGTATCTATTTTTAATATATCTTCATAGGTTTTTATATAATATTTTAAATTTAATTTGGTGTGTTAAGTTTATATTTTTTGTTCTGATATTTTAACAGAATTTTTTATAAATGTAAAAAAAAATATTTAAACAATAAGAGAAAAACAATTTAGAAAATTAAACTAAGACTGAGTTTGCAATTAAAATTAGTATTTTTATGCACTTTATATATAATATTTTCAATATTTTGTAAGGACGCTGAGCACGTTAATATGTGTATATGCTTCATTTTTTATATTTTATAATTAATATTTTTTATTTGTTTTGATTTTGTCACTATTTAAGTTAATATTTCTCTTTTAGATCTGCATAAGGCGCTAAATATACTCTACATATGTATAGTATGTATGCGTATATATTTAATATATATTTAGTATATAGTTTCTTTAACTTAGCAGTATTAATTTTTACTATTAAACTTTTTTTTATTTCCTTTAATAATTAATAATGCGTTTTTAACACTTTTAAATATTGAAACTTTTAAATGTAATGTTTAACAAAGTTTTTTATTTAAACTTTAATATGTAAATGTATAAATATTTAATATTTAATGTTGAATTTTTGTTTTAGATAGCGAAATTAAAGAAAGATGGTTTAAGAAAACAATAGTTTGTTTTTATATGGTATAATAAACACCTAAATACTAAAAAAAGGGTTGTGATAACATTTTTTCAACAAATTTTGTTGTTTCTTTTTTAAATTACTTGAAATATGTTTCATACATATTAATATAATAGAATTTCTAATTTATTTCACATGGATTTTTGTTTCAGGGCTGGAAGTGTTGGGTGAAAGGGGAAAGTAGAAAGGAGGGAATTATTCATTTATTTTAATTGAATAGAAGTATTTGCAACTCAGAAGGCAGCCATAACTTATCAATATATATATATATATATATATATATATATATATATATATATATATATATATATATATATATATATATATATATATATATATATATGCTTATTTTTTATATATAATTTACTTAATTGTCATAATTTTTTGTTTAGATATATATAATTTAAATGATAATGTATTTTAGTGTATAATAAACATACATAAAAAATCTAAAAATTACCTCTTTGTATTTTGATTTACCAAGTTCATCTCATCCAGGGCGCTTTACGCTTAATTTTAGTGCGTAAACTTCTCAGGCTTTTTGGTTTCTTTTGGGGCGTCAAAGCGTGATGCATGCCGCCAAAATTGTGATGATTATGATGATTGAGACCGTTAGTGTTGACGTTGTTATTGTTGGTGGAACCAAAGTAGCTTTGTGTATTGTAACCTTCATCGAGTAGTGATGAATTACTATTTGAGTGGCGATTGGAGTTGTTATTTATGGCGACATAAGATAGATTTGCAGCAGCTGTACTCAATAAGGCCATTTTACTCATATTATGTGGTTGCTGTGCTAAATGATGTTGCAGCTGCTGCTGTTGTTGTTCCTGTTGCTGCTGCTGTTGCTGTTGCTGATGATGATGATTATGATGATAATTAGCGTTTCTATCCAAAGTGGATATGGAGTGCTCTTCTTCGACAGTGGTAGAAGGTGGTCTTTTAATCGGTGAGTTGGAGCTCAGACTGGAATTTTGACTATTGGTGGTAGTAGAACTAGTATCAATACCTGAGGATAAAGAAAGTGATAGTAAGGCATCTACACCATCTCGATGGCGTTGTTGATCTTCCAATTCTTCTGGTGTAATATTGTGGCTAAAAGTGAAAAAGAAAAATTAATATAAATTTTTGCTGATGTCAAGTTAGCAAGAGTACTAATTAAAAAAAGTGTAAAAGCTCGGACACCCAATATCATTGTATGAAAAGAAACAAAACTTATCGCAACCTTTTCACGTTAAAACAAAACTTTCCGATATAAAACAACCGGCTTTTTCACTGATTTACATTCTTTGACATCCTTTACACTGGTATAAAAGCGAACAAAACAAAATCTAAAAGGCATTTCGTAGAGTGATTGACTTTCTTGCTGTATAAACAAAAGTGATATCCACAATGACTCCCCAAGTTATGATATGCTGCGTATTTTTATTTTACAAGCTGTCTTTCATTTCACAAAAAAAAGCATATATTGGGACTGATGTACTAATTCTCTACTGTAAGGAACAAATCAATCAGCAAACGTTTCCATTCTGTTCTCATTGTTTTCTTTTCTAACTACAAAAACAATAAAAAAAACCGAAAGCCAAAATCGGTATCATTTTTTTTTTATCAAAATGAAATCAAACGCTTCGTTTTGCTTATTTTCGTACTCTGCCCAGTAGGTCAATTGTAATTTTCTTCAATTAAACCTAAATTACTAATAGTGACCGAATTTTAAGTCATTAAAACTCATGTACATTAGTAAGTTAATGTTTAAAATACATGTGCGGTACTGCTAAACTTCCCAATTTCTGCGAAATGTGGTACCATCACTTAAACGTGAATTATTTAAATCGGAATTTATGAATGGATTTCAAATAGTATACAAAAAACCAAAGCCTTTTAACGTTGTAAGATTTTTTATTTCGTATAACTCTCTTTCTACTAAAGTATTCTGTACATCTCTGAAACTAAAATTGAGACCTAAAAATAATGTAAGAATTTAGAGATAATATTAAATTTAACGTTATGGTAAGGCGGTTAACGATTTCAGACAGGCGTTACCCCAGCTTTTTATTATATATTAAAAAATGTATGGCAAGCTCATAATGCCTAAGATGACTAGTCCTTAAATTATGATATAATGCACATTTAGTAACATATATGTACATAGTTATGGAAAGTAACATGATGCAATTCTTTTCGTTTTATATATCCTCTTTAATTTATTCCATTATAGTATATCTCGAAAGTCAATTAATTAAAAAAAAAAACGTATTTTATATAGTCTCTCTAAAAGTTAAAGTTAAAAAAGTAAAAACTATCGGTACTGTTTAATAAATCAAATCGTAGAAAATTTCTCGTTTTTAAAACGAACTCAAATATTATTATAAAAAATACGGAGTATTGTCTGAATTTTACATTTATTTCCACACCGAAAAATAATCTTTTAGGCACGCGTGTAGAAATTTACACACAATCATTAGTATTTAAACAAGAAAATAAAGTTTAAATAACATAAAGCACAATCAATACGAAATGCGAAAATTCCACGAACTAACAACTGCCTGAACATTTGCCCCTATTGCGGTTCACAACTCAACTCAGTTTGGTCGTGTAGAGTCAACCCAACTTATACACAACCACACTCACTTTAGTTATTGCGATACACAATAACTAAAGTGAGTGTGGTTGTGCATAAGTTGGGTTGACTCTCACACGACCAAACTGAGTTGAGTGGTGAACCGCAATAGGGGCAATTATTTTTCTTTTGAAATGGCAGAAAAAGTCTCCACTAACAGTATATATCAAACGTTTTTCGATTTGAACTGCATACCAGCAATCGGAAAGTTTTAACAACAAAAATATCTGTTTAAAAACACTAATTTCCTCATAACCTCAGAAGCCTCAGTTGATTTATTGCCGTTCTGACGTTTAAATCATTTGATTTCATAAACTAGCCGAATTACAGAACATGACTATATAAATTGGAGACTAATAATAATTCGGAGTAACAAAATAGATTCAATGTATACACCTTGATCGACGGCTTACATGGAAACACCACATCGACTCTAAGCTGACACAAATGAAGCTTAAATTAACCCAGATACATTGGCTGATTGGTAGAAATTCTACCCTCAGTCTAGATTGTAAACTTTTAATATACAAGTCGCTTTTGAAACCCATATGGTGTTACGGAATTCAGCAAATGCAAAACAAAATTTTAAGGTTAATAACATCGGCTCCTTGGTACATGAAAAATTCAATTTTACATCGTGATTTAAATATGCCACTTGTGACTGCAGAAATTGCAAAATATGCAGGCAATTATTTAACAAAACTCGAGTCCCATCCTAATCCTCTTGCTCGTAATATCTTGAACTTTACTGGACACATCCGCTTGAAAAAGAGGGACACTACGGCATTAATACGCCGCACTCCAGATGAAACTTTTTGAAAATATTTTTGTGCTTAACACTACACATATGTATTATTAATTACTATTACTAAGTTTATGTCTGACACTGGTTGGGCCTAATAATTATATATATATATATATATATATATATATATATATATATATATATATATATATATATATATATATATATATATATATATATATATATATATATTAAGATTTAAATACTTATTGTTAGTTCAATTTTTCAAGATTCAATAAATAAATATAACCGTGAAAAAAAATGTAGCACTATTATTGGTATTACTCGAAAAAACCGATGTAAGATTTCATTAGCCAGCCAACACAAACAAGAGCAATTGTCATGTGCACCAGAAAGAGGAGCAGGTGAAAACTGTGAAGCATCTCCTCCTCTGTCATTGCCCAATTCAATCAGGTAAGGGACTAGAGGTTACCGAACAGTTCAATTATTCTCGAATTAGTACACCTATTGTGGAATGCGAGATTTGGATGAAATTCTTTCATTCAGAACCATGTACATTAATTGACATACACGTATCTTTTGAACCATTGCATTTTGAAATTGTCTAGCGGATTATAAGAACTCTTTAGGCTAATTTAGAATTCAAAAACTTTATAAAAACATATTGGGAGAAGTTACAAGTAAACCCGCTAAATTCTTTTCTTATATTAAATATATGACATTTTAATGTCGTTCAAAAGAAAAATATTCGTCGCATGAAGTACTAAAATCATTTATTTCAGTCTGAGACTGAGTACCGAAAAATTTGTTTATACATATATTGCGCTTACTTCTCAAGCTATAAATTGAATAATACATATAATAGTTTTTTGTTTGCCCTGTAAAATTTGATTGAAGTTAGTTAAGGTAGTTTACAACCTAAGACAGTGATCCCCAGACTTATGCTGCTAAATTTTCCAATTTTGTGGGTTATTTTCAACTCTCCCTCTCGCAACGGAAAAAAATCATCCGCATTTTCCCAATTTACACATTTTTGTTAGTGTGCATGAAGTAACAAGTGACAACAGAACTTTCTTGTTTTAATGCTCATACGAAACTGACTGATTTGTTTATTTTTAGCCCATTCGTATGAGTGCGTACATTTGGGAGTAAAAGAAAAAAAGAGCTAATGAGACCAATTTTAAGAATGGCAGCTCGCTCTAAGGCGAATATATGTATCAAAACTGACTAAGCAACTCTAGCTCTTAAAACAAAATTTGTTTTTGCAGTCCTGTGTTGTTCAATATAACTACTTCTGCGAAAGGCTTGATCTATTTGTCTTCTTCGATATACATACATACATCCATACGTATTTTATGATTATTACGACTCACCATTCTTCGCTGCTCTCGTAAGCGGCATCTGAAGAAGCACAATTGCTTTGATTATCTGCACAGCCTTGATGAGATATTTGTCCATTGCCACTTGAAATTAAAGAAGAGTTGCCATTAATTAATGGTGTAGAAGCGCCACTGCCGGCAGCACTGCCACCACCACCAGCAGAATATGTATGATCTTCACTAGGTGAAGAAGTTATAACGGGTGACCTGAAAATAAACAAAACAACAGATTTGAAAATGAAAAGTTCATATTTTTGGTTTGCCAACAGTCTAACTTACCCATTTTGAAAAGTTTCGGCAAAAACTTTTGGACCGTGTTTCAGAGCCAACATAGCAGTGGCGGCGTTAACATCATCTATGCTATCAGCACCACAATCCCTGGCCAAACGTTCTATACTTTCGTAATTGCTAAAAGTGCCCATTACGGAAGAGGAATTAATTGCATTGTTTTCACTGTTGGTACTGCTGCCGCTGTTGTTGGCGTTGTTGTTGTTGTTATTATTAATATTATTATTGTTGCTGTTGTTGTTGTTGTTGCTGATGATGTTGTTGTTATTATTATTATTATTAACATGATAATTGCCATTAGTTTGAACATTTTTTGTATTAATTGTGGAATAATTGTTGCATTTGTTATTGCTGTTGTTGCTGTGATGATTATTTGTTTTGGTTGTACTATAGTCGGACGGATATTCATCATCAGGAACGTCTGGCACCACATCACTGATGTCTTTAAAGGCTTTCGAAAGATTGGGAAATAGATGTGGATCAAAGCGTGAATTGATATGTGATGACGATGTTGTTGATGACTTTGAACCATCTAACACATCATAGCCTTGTGATGTCCCGCCAACCGAACCGCCTCCCGGACTCTTTAGGCTAATTTTATCAGCCGATGAATTTTGAAAGAAAGGTGAACGATTAAGGGCTTGAATTAAATTTTGTCTTTGTTGTTGTTCAACACGCCACAAGGATCCCTTGCCCATATTCTGTATAAGGTTCGTTAAATCAAATTTATATAATCAAATTTTATTATTTTATGCATTAGAAATTTTTCCTTACCGGAGCCTTTTCCACTTTAACAAAACTTTTGTTCAATGACAGATTGTGACGTACACTGTTTTTCCAACCTGTAGGTGCAGTCTTAAAATAGGGAAAATGTTGCACTATCCAAGCATAGATTTCTTTAACAGGCAAAGCCTTCTCCTGCGATCCTTCTATAGCCATGAATATTAAGGAACTGCAAAAATAAATGCACAAACAAACAAAATTAAAATGCGAACGTGCTAGCCTAGAATCATTTCAGATAACTTACCTAAAACTATATGGTGGTTTATTGTGTGTGTGCACCAGTGGATCATATGGCACTTTATTGGTATGTTTCTGTTTTTGTGATGCATTTTGTATATTGTTGTTAGTATTTATTGTTAACGATGAGGAGGAAGATGATTTTGGTATAGGGGGCGTCTGCTGTGGCTGTGGTTGATGTTGTTGTTGTTGCAGCTGCTGCTGCTGTTGCTGTTGAGGTGTAGAATTATTAATTCTTTGGTTTGAAATGTTTGAATTACTATTGGTTAAATCAAAATCTTTTAGAGAATCATTGTCATAACTGGAAAAAGAGGTAGGACTGCGTATTGCTTGATGTTGCTGCTGCAAATGATGCTGCAATTGTTGAGGTGTGCTACTAAGTGTATAAAATTCTTTGGTTGTATGTTGAGGTTGTGTTTGTATTTCTGATGAAACCATTAGAGTTGGCGAGGAACTAAACAAAAAAATAAGGATAAGTGATTGCAATAAAATTGAATGGAAATTTTTCCAATACTTACACGACTACTTGATGATGTTGCTGGTGTTGGTTTGTAGCTGCAGGAGAATTATTAACAAGAGGCAAGGATGGATGACTCACTAGGGTATAACCAGGCGGTATGCCACTTGTTGTCATAGTTGTGGGAGAAGCAGCTGATGATGAGGAGTTTGTCGAAGAAACCGCTATAAAAGGAGTCGTAGCTGACGAGTTTGAGCTGTTATAGTTTAGAGCTATAGGCGTTGAAGATCCACTTAGAGTAAAGTAAGATGTCTTACTTAGAGGGGGACTATTGCCACCATTGATAGCTGCCGTCGATAGTGAGGAGGAAAGTGAAGTGTTTGAGGAGGCAGGTGAAGACACTACGGTTACAGCAGAGGCAACAGCAACTGATGTAGCAACTTGTGCTGATGTATGTGACAAAGGAGACGAAGCTAAATTATTATTATTACTGCTATAGTTATTAGATACTAAGTTTGTGGTACTATTTCCGTTGCTGCCTCCACCGCCTTGATCTAAAACATTCATTTTCTCTCTTAAGTATTTTTTATGAGGGTGATGGGTAGTGCTGCCGCTACTTGTAGCAGTTGTTCCATTACTTAGCTGCTGCTGCTGCTGCTGTTGCTGTGTCTGTATTTTATGACCTTGATAAACTGTGTTAGTAGTAACTTGATTGCAATTGGTTGTTGTTATCGACGTTGCTATGTTGTTGCCATTAACAACATTATTGCTATTGGCAACAATTGAAGTTGTACTGGGCAGTGTTAATTGTTTGGACCCAGTAAGATTGGTAGCTACAACTACCGTTGGTGTAGTAGAGTTGTTACCAGTTAAAGAACCGGAAGTCGAAGAAGGCACCAAGGAAGAATTGCTAGTATTAGAATGACTATTGCTTATATTAGTGGCATTAATGTGAGCGCTATCACCATTCGAGTTATTTAATATTTGTCGAGTGGGCATAAAGTTTGTTCCCGCCTTGTATTCCACCACAGTAGTGGTGCCACTGGGACCCACATGCACAGTGGTGGTAGCACCACCTAAGGCAGCTATGTTGCCATAAATTTTTGTATCTTTTAAATCGACGGCACTAAAACGTTTAAATTGTTGTTGGAAATCACTGGCGCTCAAAGTTGTTATTTTTGTTTCAACCGGCAATTCAGCTGTACAGCCACCTGTGGCATTAGATGAAATAACTTGTTCTTCGCCGGCCAGATGATGCGGCAACTCCTCAATCAGATCATGCGCATTTGTAGCGTTGACAATACAAATATTTGTGTTATTGAGTAAAGGACGTTTTTGAGGGGTAGTGCTGTTAGGATGGCTGCCGTTATTTGTGGTGGGAGTTGTCGTGACGATTTCTTTTATTAAATTGGAATTATTGAGCCAAGCTAGAGAACGCAACTCTTCATCGTTGTCATTTGTAGTTGTTGTTGCTCTGGTAATAATATGCTGCTGCTGGTGTGGGAGTTGGTGTTGATGTGGAGAATGTTGATGATGATGGTGATCATTGTTTGTTGACGTCGCATCTATAGGTTCTGTTGCTAATAGCACAATATTTCCTGTAGCTGGAGACGCAGCATTGTTATTGCTAGTGCCATGGCCTGTTGTAATGGCTGTTGTGGTCCCATCATAAGCAGTAAAATGGCCATTACGGTTTTGCTGCAAAAGAACATATTTCGAAGTGGCTGGCATGGCTGTTGGATTAAATGAACCTGGTGCGGCTTGTGAGGAATTTAAAAAAGTTGCCTTTGTGGCCGCTGCCAAAAGGTTATTAAAATCATTTGCCGTCGTAGAATGTGCAGATATTGTAGCTGTTGTTGCTGCCGCTGCTGACGATGTGATATTTAAAGGGCTTGTCAACTGTTGCTGTTGACGATGGTGCTGTTGTATTCCAGTCGTATGATGCCTTAGACTATTCGATGCAGCCGCTACTACGGTAGCTGTTGTCACAGTTTGTTGCAAGGTACGTAATTGGCTCAAATCATGAGTCGTCAATATTTGTGTAGGATTGTCTGGCGACATTCTAAAAACAAAATGTAAACAAAATATAAAGAAAATTCATGAGTCATAATCAAAGCAAAGAAAAAGGAAACAAAGTTAGATACATATTTGTAATACAGTGGAGTTCAATTACAACGTACATATGTATATATAGAGGTCTTGTACAGACGCTTATAGCGAACTTTCGCTTAAAACAAACCATTTTTAAGTACATACCAAACACTAAAATTCTTGTTAACTTCTAACGAATAAAATAAAAAACAATTAGCCGGAATAATAGGCCAAAATTTTCAACCCTCGGAATATTGTTTTTCAAAATTTATCCCCAATATGGGTGACCAATTATTTTCGTTTTTTTTTTTTTATAAGAAACTAATTCACACGGAATTCCCCATGTTGATATAAATATGTACACGTATCTCATTGCAACTTCTATTCTATTGAATTTTTATTTAAAAAATTATTCGTAATTTTTCAAGTCTCCTTCAAATCTAATCCTGTGTTCTAAAATCAGCAAAAATTAGAAATTAGCTATGGGAAAAATAAATATTTTTCTAAATAAAGAAGTGAAAATCTGTATTTTTATTGATTTAAATATTACATTCGTTTAGGGCCCCACTATTTGTAGATTCGTTAAAAATTTTTTTCAAAGGAATTTTAAAAATTTCGGATTATATCGGAATTTAAACTCATCCATAATTGCATCGATCTGTTTTGGAATCTTTTTGATTGGCTGTTTGTATGTGTATTGAAGTCAGTTTTTCTTTAGCCACAATTATTAAATATTCACATGCTTTGTGATTTACAATAAATATTTCTACGAAATGAATAATGAATTTGTGATAAATTTATTTTCCCCGTGTTATTGGAAAATATATGTATGTAAGTATGTACACAACATGCGTTGCACTATGTATTATATAGCCATATGTACATACATACATAAATATACATACATATGTATATACCTATATGTAAATATGTATGTAGTTATCTTTATTCAAATTAGAAGATATTTTTTCTTGCTTCTTTTAAATGAACACATATGTATGTATGTATATATGTACATACATACATCCATATGTATGTACATATATATATGTATATGTGTGTGTACCTATGTAACTTTAAAAAATTTTAGACCTATTACAAATGTCACTTTTAAAAATACACACACATGTGTGTATATATATGTATGTATGTACATATATAAATAAATTTTTTACTTACATTTAATTTGCGAATTGATCAATAGTTAATAATTTATCCATTGAATTCATTTTAGTTTTATTGGCATATTTTTAAGATCAGAGGTTTGTGTTTATATAACAAAACAAATGATCGATAACAATAAAATTTTCTATAAATAATGTTATCGCACAAATACATACGCACAAACACACACGTATGTATGTATGCAATATTTTATGCTATAAATATTTATGCACGCTTGCAGCATTTGAAGAAAACTTATACTACACAAAATTGTATTTATTTTATTTTTAAACAATATTCTATTTTTTATTTTCTTTACACTACTTTTCTTTTTTTAGTTGTTTAATTCTTTATTTTTTATTGTACTGGTTGCCATTTAACGTTTAAAACCAAAAATAATTGGTTGAGGTGTGTAAGAGCAGTTGCAAGTCACATTGTCAACTGAATTGAACTAAAAAATTAGAGCTGTTTTAGCGTGGTGTTTGTTTCTTTTTTGGGTTCGTTTTACTATTTTACTTATGGTGCCGTTTTGCTAACAACAAAAAAATAAATGATAAGTTCTTAAAAAAAAGCAATAGCAAATACAATACAAACTTTTGCAATCAATAAAAGTGTATTAAAATAATGATTTAAACATTTTCCATAAAAACATAAATAAAATATAAAAAAGTAAATAAAATAATAATATGTACTTAATTTTCAAAATTTTTTGGTATTGTATCCAAATAAATATATATGAACTTTTCAAGTTTGTTGCAACTTTGGCTGGTCATATTACGTAGTCCTATACCGTCATTTCAATGCTTGCTTAACCAAGGCGTTAGTGAACTTTAAGCAGTTTGGATGACAAGAATTGAGTGTTATTGACGGTCATTTGCCACTTTGTAAGCCTTAGTAATAGTAACAGGTTATAAATATATATAATTGTTGTGGACATCGATTCTACAGTTGCCGAAATATTGGTGTCGATGTCGATAACGACAAATAGAATAAGGGCGATTGTTCCCTTTGTTTTGTATTAACTTTAATGCAACATATTAATATCTTTAAAAGAATTGGTTTTTTATATTTTTGTAGTTCGGCAAAATCGTATTATCAATTACATACGAGTTTTAACATGTAAATTTTATGTTTTATCAACTTATTATTGCCTAATAATTAATTCAATACAAAATTTTCAGTTTTCCTTTGGAATAACTTCATAGAAAATAAGAGTTTGGGTACGGCAACAAAATCTAACACTGTTACTTATATACTAATTATCAGCTTCTACATATGTAAAAACATAGATATTTATATTTGTATGCATATTATATTATGCATATAAGTATGTACATATGTATGTACATACATACATATGTGGTCTGTTCAAAAGAAAAGATAAATTTTGAAGTTTCTCGTGCTACGTGCATTCGATTATATATTTTTTTATGTTGGCGCACTTGTCTCGAACATATGTATGTTCTTAATTGATTTTTGCTTGTTTGGCGATTTTGGTATTGGCTCTGATGGGCTCTTTCATTAGTACGATTGGACTTTTGTTTTTATGTCACAACCATATGCCTAAGACTCGTTATGGTCCTTTTAAGCAAATCTCTGTCGTCGTTAATGTCATTCAACGTTTCCGAAGCGATTTCCATGCTACGATTTTTTTTCAAAATTCAGCAATTTTAGGACGAGCTTCGCAGCCACACGCTTTATGCAGAAAATTTGCGAAAAAAATTTGTATGGCATGACCTCACCGATATGCCGACATCCTCTTTAACTTCTCTAATAGTGATTCGACGATTCTCCATAACAATGTTTGCAAACTCTTTGATCCATTTTTTTCCACAGCAGAAAATCGCCGAACAAGCAAAACACGTCTAACAAACTAAACTAAACACAAACAAACTCAACTAAGAACATAAGTACATAGTACATACATATGTCCGAAACAAGTGTGCCAACATAGGTATTAAAAGAAATAACTAATCGAATACACGTAGCCCCAGAAATTTCTCTTGAGCAGACCACGTACATATGTATGTACATACACTACAAAGAACTCATAGTTGTGCTTATTTCACTTGGGCAGACAGATAAAGTAAATGATAAGATAAGCTCTCTTATATACAATTTTTTCTTGTGTTTATGTTTGTATATGTGTACATAAACTGGTGGCTAAAAGTAAAGCAACCAGAAGTCATACATAAGAGTAGATAGCCCCGTCTAAGGGGAGCTTAACACCTCCAAGAGGAAGTTTAGCCCACTGCAGGATTTACCAGTAAGTGGAAAATTTTGCTATTCCTTGAAAGCAATCGAAAAGAGATAAATTTGCAACACTGACTGAAGAACATGAAATACACATGAGCTCATATTGTACATACTTACATACATACATATTTTGCTAGATTTGAGAAAGGAAATCTCTAAAGGGTATTTCCTGTTTATTTGAAGAAAGGTTTACACAATCTTAAAACTTAAGATCAAACAGCAAACTTTTTTTTCAAACTTAAAATTTATAACATTTTCAATCTTCCAGTTAAAATAATTTCGTTGGTTATTTAAGTATGTAGAATGCCCCAATAGGCAAAAGGTTAGATTGCTAAACTATTAAACAAAAGGTTATGATGAGTTTCATTCCACGAAAAGGTCGTAGATAAAATACATACATACATATGTATGTATATACATATACATATATACATATATAAGTACGTGCCCCTCATTTGTCCTAACAACGTCATAACTCAAAAAAAGTAATTTTACTCAAAACGAGTTAAATTTTTATTTACAGAAAATTCAATGGAAAAATAAAATAATATCATCTCGACTAGATGAAATAATTGTACATATGATTTTTTTAGAAAGAATATAATGATTTACATAAATACTTACTTATTCTCCCAAGAGGAGAGAGTAGATAAAATATAAAGGATAAAGAACGGTGTAGGATTTCAATCCTGTGTTATGAACTAAAAAATTGAAGTTGCGACGTTGTTTGAGCAAATGAGCGATATACATAACAACATACATATGTATGTATGTATAGTGCATACATACATACTTACATAATATACAACACACATACCACGTTTATATGTACGCACGTCTTATTTGCAAATAGAACTATTTGCAAATAACTAATTCACTGTTTATACGGGAAATTGCATACAGAATTATGTTATTATTAGTGATGCCATGTGACGAAAATATGATTGTTTGGTAAGTAAAACACAAAAAACGTTCATGAAGTGGCAACGTCTTACTTTTTATTTGCAAATAGTGTCGTTATTCACGACTTGTTAAGTGAGTTAATAAGTTACAATAAAAAATTTATACGGCAACATTCTTCTTTTTTATTTGCAAATAAGACGTGCGTATAAACGTAGTAACACATAAGTAAGTATGTATATGAAATAGTAGATGGTATAATAACAATGAGAAATTTTGTTCTACATTTACGTTGTACGTAGCGCTTTATTTGCCGGTGTACGTTGCCAGTGAAACATTTAAGGTGAATTCACCCATTCGTTCTGAACGTTCCGAATGATTTTTTTTATATGTAGTTTGACGTCTCTATTTTGAGAAAGAGAGTAAATTTAATACGGAACAACAACAAAAATTTCGTTACGAACGAATGGGTGAATTCACCCTTACTCACTGTCCACACTTGCAATTTAGTTGCAGCAATTCTTGGTTGTTTTAGGAGAGAGAGGTAAGAAGCTAGGGGAGGGGTACAGAGTTTCATGTTCTCTGCAATTCTGTTTTGCTTTGCTATCCTCACTATTCAACTTTGTTGTATTTGATGTTTTACATACGTTTTATACAAGAATTGCAATACATACTAGATTTTTTCTAATGTGGACACTAAAGCAATTCCGCAGCAGAATTGCATGCAACAAAATTGCTAATGTAGACCGGGGAGTTACGAGTTACATTTTAAAGCGAAGGTCCAAAACAAAAATTTTGTACCGAAACAATGGGTGAATCCATCTTAAGTTTCGACTACAATTTATTTTAAAAATATATAGTACACATATGTACATGCATAAATATTTACTTATGTATGTATAACAACATGGATGTGTGTGTATATGTATGTTGCGTAAACAATATTATAATTGCCCACATTTTTTATTTAACTTTTTTTATGTAGCACAGTGACGGAGATAATAAGTACCTATGTATGTATGTAAGTACATATAACGAGCCCGTTTTTTATTCGCAACACGTGTTTATTCTATACATATAAGTATGTAAGTATGTACATACATTAAATATTGCGAATTTAAGTAAAAATATAAATAATTTAATTTTCATTTATTTAAAATTAAATAGAACAAGAATTTTAAACTTTTTTCACTTTTTTATTTATTGCTTTTAAAAAGGTATGTATGTATGTATGTATGTAAGTATGTAGCTCTTCCCCTTGTTTATTAATTACTGTAGTTAAGTCTTTAATCAGCATTTTTACAATAAATTTATTTCTTGCACAAAACTTTGATCATCCATTTCGTGGAACAAACAGAGAGGCACATTTGAATTTTATTAATACATTCGAAATCTTCGGCACTTGATATTCAATAACTTATTGATATGATTTTTAGTTTCTACGTTCAAAATACTTGTTATTTGCACTTTGAATAACAAACAAAAACAAAACAAAAAATGGCTGGTCTACAGGTTCTGCTCGTACGACGCACACTAACAAAATAATAAAGAAATGTAGTGACAACAACCTTCACTCGTAGACGGCAAGAGAATAACTCAAAGCTCGAAAAATAAAAACAAAATAAATAGAAGCATGTACATATAAGTATGTACATATGTATATATGTGTTTATATATAGGAACATGCTTTAATATGGAACAACAAAAACAGTAACACATAAAAAATAAATACGTACTCATAGATGAAACTATAACGAGAACACCCCTACATACATACATAAGTATGTATGCATGTGTTATTTTTTAGCACAAATTTTAATACATAATATACATACTTATGTATATAAATATATACATAAATACTAATTAATGCAAGTGCTAAATGGTAAAAATAAAATGACATGTATGTTTGGACTGCACCAGTAACCTCTAGAGGAATTTTTTGGTTATTCTTACTGCAGACGGCAGACACAAATTCAACAACAATAATACATACGTGTGTATGTATGTATGTATGTTTAGATAGTTTAGTTTTGTTATTGTTATTTATATTTTTGCATACTTTGTAAAAACAATAACAACACGGGAGCTTTTAAAGTTGCCATAGTTACATAAATATAAACAAAAATTATATCCAAGGCTGCCAGATAAAATTTAAGAAAAATCGCCAATTCACCAGTAGTGTATATCACTGTGTATCAGATAGGAATTGAAAAATCCTCGAGAAATGGAACCATCAATGCCTTTGTTTTCTTAATTACAAATTTCGGCGATTTTGGTGACTAGTATAATATTAAATTTTTAATTTGACAACACAAGGCGAAAGGTAGTTCTAAGAATAAAAAAAGTAGATGCACAGCTTATATCAACGCCGAAACCTTCTCAACATTTTAATATTATCTTTAAAACCATACATGATATTATTAATTTTTGACTATTGAAGTGGTGCTAAATTGTATGCCTACTTAAAGATTCTTTTGATTAATCCTTTCAATTCTGTGGTGTTACCGGGTATTTCGATTCGAAACGGAAAATTAACAAATTCGAATTATTAGTGCTGTGTAGTAAGATTTCCGTATTGTTTGTTACGAGATTATGGAATTTTTTTTTTCTGTAGTCATCCAAGAATATAATCTCCTTCGAAAGAATAACAATCCCATCCGACAGACGGTAAGCGAGCATCAGTATTAGGAAATTACTCGAAAGCTATTTGGTGATGACACTTCGTTCTGATAACATATTTAATATTACATCAGGATAAAAAAAGTAAATAAACCAAACTTAGAAATGTTGTATTTTGAACAAAGGTAGAGCACTCTGAAATCGAATTATCTGAAATCCATAGATGCACAATGTATTAATCTAATAAAAAGGGCATATGTGTTACGTTTTGTACACAAAATGTACTTTATTTTTTGTTTCGTTTAAATATTTTTTTCGCTTTAGAATATATGTAACTACATATTTGTGAATTATGACATATAAGTTGCAATGTTCTCAACTTTTTTTTATTTTTTCCTAGCCTCCCTATTCTAGCATTTTAATTGAGTAATTAATTATATATTTTTTTACTACTGGAATAAACTTTATATCCTTTTTCTTCATCATAAGTTTATATAATAAGACTTTGTGCTTAATAATACACACATACATATTTATTTATTTATTACAATTTAAAAACGCCAACCAAATATTAAATAGACTATTAAATTTTACAACTTTGATCGAACGTATTTAATGTACATACATACATATGTACATATTTTTAATACGATAGCTATTTATTACATTTTGTTTACAAATGTGTTTTAAAATATTTACATACATATTTTTCATTTGCACGTAAAGTTTATAGTAAATATAAACAATTTATAGTTCTCTTATTTTTATTATTCTTAACAATATTTGTATTATTTGTTCACTCTCTCGTACTCGCCGTATATAACGAACTTCTCCAAAACAAAGCTTTTTAAGAGTATTTCTAAAATCTCACAATAGGAATACATTTTTTGCAATATCTAGACTAAACTGAGTACCGGATCACTTATGTACATGCAAAGTGTGCAAAACGTTCAAATAATAAAACATTATTAACAAAGTGAATAGTCGTAGTAGATTCTCCAATGTCTAACAACGAAATTCGACACAATTGATGCAGCAAACAATCAACGAAACAGTAGATCGTGCGAGTACAACGCCGACTACGCTTCGAAAAGTTTGGAACACCTACGAGGAGTAAAAAATGATTATCGGAATCAGATACATATGTACATACATATGTATGTACATATATGTATATACACTTATACATATGTATGTATGTATATATTGTTATTGAATCACAGAAAACATAATTGGATAATGCAATTGTTTATTTAAATCATACTTCATTTTCGGAAATTTTAGTCCTGAGTGTGTTCAATAAAATAGTGATGACAGGCGTTTACAAAAATTAAAACACTATGGAAAAATACATATTTATGTATGTATGTATGTAAATACTACATACATATGTACATATGTATACATAAGTATGTATTAAATTTTAGGATTTGATGATTGTATTTAATTAACACATATTCCATATTATTTCTTCCAGTCGTCATTCAAAAATCTCAAAATAATTTGAAACAGCACACAGCAGGATCGGTAATTTTCGAACTTGTATGTATATACTTATATACATCTATTGGCATACTTATGTACATACAGTCAGAGACTAAAGTTTAAATACAACTTCCAAATATGGACATTAAAGAAAAGTAAACGTCTGACGAACATTTTTTATATGCAGTTTTATAAGTCAACATATTAGACTTAAAACAAAAGCAAAAAATATTTGGGACGATTTTCCGTCATCCCACGTCAAATTTGTTTTGTAAACAGACCGGTTTCGGCTTTGTGCCATCTTCAGTGCACTGGGATGACGGAAAATCGTCCCAAATTCAAACAAACCCCGTCGGAAGAAAAACACAAAAACCAAAAAATATTTACTACATGGCGAACTTAAGGGTACATCCTACAATAACAAAAAAATGCATTGGACAAAAGTTTAAATACATGTTAAATATTACTCCCTTTTTTGCTATTTTTTTCCCAAGTTATGTACCTTTAGTTTTCATATTTTGCTTAAATTAATTGTTAAGCTGCCAAACATTCATTTTAGTCGTATTTTTGTTGTGTTCTTGTCAGTTGAGTCGAAATTATGGACATAGGAAAAGAAATAGAATTTAGCGTAAAAACTTTAATAGTTAAACACTTCAAAGAAGGAAAGTCTTACCGAGAAATTGGAAAAGTATTAAATGTCCTAAAAATCATTAGAAAGCATAAATACAAAGATTTTTTGGAAAATACCCGCCACAAAATTAGCCAATGACATCGAAAACACTCTCAACAAACATGTTCATCCAAAAACTGTGCAAAGGGCATTACGGGAGAACGGCTACAGAAGCAGAGTTCCATGCAAAAAACCGCTAATAAGCTAAAAGAATAGGCTAAGATTGGAGTTTGCAAATAAATATAAAAGCAAGGACGTGGAATTCTGGAAAAGGTTATTTTCACAGACGAATGTAAGTTTAATTTGTTTACAAGCGATGGCCGCGCAAAAGTCTGGCGAAAACCTAACACTGCCCTACATACAAAAAATTTTGTTCCAACTATAAAGCATGGGGGCGGTAATGTTATGGTTTGGGGAGCAATAGGAGCAGCTGGAGTAGGGAATTTGGCCTTCATTGATGGTATAATGGACCAACACCATACATAAAACCATACTGCAACATAATTTAAAGCCTTCTGTCGACAAATTGGACCTCGGACCTCATTGTATCTTTCAATAAGACAATGATCCGAAACATACCGCACATTCGGTTAAAGAATGGCTGCTCTATTATGCTCCGCGCCAACTTCATAGCCCTCCCCAATCAGGTTCTCAAGAAGGTCTGGTCGGAAATAACGGTGTCCGAAACTGAAAAATTGGTCCTTTCCATGCCTCGGCGTCTTCAGGCAGTCATAGACAGCCAGGGTGGCCCAACAAAATATTAATTTTTTAAATATTTTTTTCGTTAATGTAAGATTTGTTCTTCCTTTTGAGTCTGTATTTAAACTTATGCCCACTTAATTTTAGTTCTTTTGTAATAATAACCGTTATGTTTGATATGAAATGTATATTCTTTGTTTTCCTGTTAAAATATTAAAGAAAATAAATAACACTGCATATAAAGGGTCATCCAAAAAACGCGCCTACATGTTTCTTTGAAATAAAACACAAACTATTTGCAATTTTTTCAAGCTGTTTTTTTTTATTAAAAGTATGATCCATTACAATTATAAGTGGAATAGACTATCATTCAAATGTCCACCATGACTGTGTCTGCAGACATCAATCCGAATATCGAAATTTTCAATGACTTTCCGACATGCTGCTGGTGTTATTTCACGAATTGCAACTTGAATGTTGTTCTTTAGATCATTAATTGCTTGTGGCTTGTTAGCATACACTCGACTTTTCAAAAAACCCCACAAAAAAAATCTAATGGTGTTAGATCACATGACCTTGGAGGCCAATTGAAATCTGCATTTCATGAAATTACACGTTGAGGAAATTTTGATCGCAAAAGCATAATGTTTTCTCGAGTTGTGTGAATGTAGCACCGTCTTGCTGGAAATAGACGTCAGACACATCAATATGATTCAACTGGTTAAAACTGTACTACCTTCTAATAAAACAAAATGGCTTATGTCATTTTGAAAGATGTCACGTGTAAAAATTATATAGTGCTGACATCTAGGCGTCACATTTGGATGACCCTTTATAAAATTTTGGAAAAACGTTTCGTATTTTTTAAACTCAAGATTTTACAGCTGTATTTAAACTTTAGTCTCTGACTGTATGTACATATATATGTATAAATCCAACGCTATTTTTGTCAAATTATAATTTTTATTAAACGGCAGCAAAGTTGTGAACAAATCTTTTTCGACAACATAAAATTTGAACATTCTAATAAATACGTACTTATGTACATATGTACATACATACATAGATAAATCTGAGCAAATACATACTGATAATATTTTTATTAGATTTATTTTTCTCTTTTTTAATATAAAAAAGAAACGACTAAGAATAAATCACATCTATTGTAATATTGGTAATTATCTTTGGGTGTTACATTTTCTATTCAATTTATTTAATTGAACTAAGTATACGTGTATTTTAGGGTTATTTCATTTTATTTTGACTTCTCTTCTCAGAAATTCCTTTCATGTCACGTGGCTGCCAAAAAAAAAGTTACTAAACTGTTAACACAGGCACCGGAATATGTACATACAGTTTGTCAAGAAATTGTTTTGACACAGTGAAAATAGTTTTTATTTTGACTTTCATCATTAAAAAACAAAACGTGTTTTAACTCTTTTACCATTTTTTTATAATCTAATTTTAGCTATATGTTAACTAACAAATAACGGCAAGGAAAACAAAACAAAAACTTAAGATTAAGAAATAAGATAAAAAAGTAAAAGAAACTCAAGAATGTTGTTGTCAAGAAAATGTTGTTACATACTAATATAATATGAAAAAATGGATTGGATCTTTAAATGAAGGATTATCAATATTTTGTGTGGCCACCATTGGCATCAATCAGGGCTTGCAGGCGCCGTTTCATTGAAAAAAATTAATTTTTGTACATATTCTGTTGGTATTTTATTCCATTCTTCAAAAATTACAGCTTTTAACTCACTTTGGTTTCTGGGACGCCTTTTGGCAGTATTTTTTTTAGACAAAACCATAAATTTTCAATTGGGTTTAAATCTGGACTCTGAGCAGGTGTATCGAGTACCTTACCGCAGTTGTAGAGAAGCCACGTCCTTACCAAAAGAGCCTTATGTTTAGGGTCTTATCCTGATAAAATTTGAAATTCGGCTTTCTATCAGAATAAAACCCAAATTTAGTCGCGCTGTTAACTAGATGACGCTTTAATATACCCAGGTATTGATTAGCATCCATAGTGTTCTCAATAAAACAAAGATCTCCAACTCCCTTACTAGAAATGCACCCCCAAATCATTGCTGAAAGTTTTCCAAATTTTACAGTTGGAATTATGTTTCGACTTTTCAATGCTTTCAAAGGTTTTCTTCATACTCTATTAGGACCATCATTGTAGAAAAGCATTATTTTGGTCTCATCACAAAATATAACGTCATCCCAGTAGTCGTCAGGCTTGGAAATATGTGTTACAGCAAAAGACAATCGTCTTTCTTTACGTTGTATTGTAAGCAGTGGTTTTTTTTGTGCCACTCTGGATGAATAGTCGTTCTTTTTCAAAACTTGTCTTACCGTTTCGTGAGAGACTCTCACGCCACATTCTTCTTTAAGTTCACATGCAAGCGTTCGTATGGATACCAAAATGTTTTCGTCTACCTTTCTTCTTAAAACACGTTCTGTTCTCTCCGAAATTTTACGTGGACGCCCAGTTGGAAGCTTTAATGTTAGACTATTTTCTTTTTCAGCGCGATTTAAAATATTGTACACTGTTTGTCTGGTTATTGAAAACATTTCAGATAACTCTTGGACCGTTTTCCCGATCGCGTGGTTATAGTAAACTAACTGAATTACATCGGTCGACGTTCTTTTGCCAGGCACTTTAAATCCTCGTAAAATTATCGTTTTCAGTAATAAAAAACAAAACTATAATTAAATCATTATCAATGGTCACTTGACTAACGAAAAAAATTGTAGTTTGAACAGTAAAAACTACCGGTATAAAAAAAACACACACAAAAAAATAAATTGTAAAAACATTTTCTTGACAACAAAATTTTTGTATTTATTTTATTTTTCTTCTATTTTTTTTATTATTATTCTCTATTTTCTCATTCTCTTGCTCCTGTTTGTTAACTAATATATAGATAAAATAGAATTGAAAAGAAGAAATTGTTAAACTACAAAGGAAAACGATTTTTTGCATTATTAAAGTCAAAACAATAAATTTTTTCACTATGTCAAAACAATTTCTTGACAAACTGTATGTAGATCGATTTTTCATCTCCAAAAACCTCTAAATACTAATGTATGTAAATATGTATAAGTACATGAATTACCCATTTAAAGAAACATATTTGATATTCGTTATTTATCTTAAACTTCAATAATATTGGAATAGTATTTTATTTAAACAATTATTAGTATAAATACATAAGTATGTATGTATGTACTTATATGTATATGTATGTATGTATGTGGATGTGTCGTAAGGTGTCGAAATTCGCCATCAGTAATTAGCAGTTTTACTTATTTTTCTATCATTCTTTATTATGCACATGCCCCTTCTTTCGAACACTATCAATTTTTGGTATCAAACTTGTTTGATTTGATTATTAATGAACGTGTGTGTTTATTCTTACATATATGTACTTATTTACATACATATGAATGTATGTACTTATGTACATCCTCGTGTTTGTTTCTCTTTTTATAGTGATGTTTTGTTTCTCAACTGCGCCATACTTATACATATACACACACATATTCATGTACATATATCTAAACACTAACAAATCTTGGGCCCTGGTAAATACTTTTACTTGGAATTAAATGTGTGAAAATTTTTACCCAACACTGTATATAGAGCACAACTAAAAAAATCATTTGAAAGTAATAAATGTCAAATGTCATATCGCCTTCTTATTAAATGCACACTCAAAATAAATACATACATACGCATGTACATACATATGCATGTACATTAGGCCATCTCGAAAAAAAAGTGCACCGTACACCCCCTAATATAAACTATTGTTCCAAGGACATTTCAAAAAAAAATAAATTTTTTTTGCCGAACGTAGGGGTCGCCTTTTTAGTTTTTTCCTTATATCTTCCGTATTTACAGGCCGATCTTAAAGTTTGATATAGCGAATTTTGTTGTCAGAGGGAGCCCAATATTTGTGCTTTTAGGTCCATTGACCTCAAGTGGCCCGTTCTGGTATTTACCCCCAAAATCTCAGTTCCTACCACCCTAATGTGACACCCTAATGTTCGAAATTTATAGCTCGCAAAAAATGACAAAACTTTTGCTAAGGAAGTATATTGATAATGTCAGCGCAACTATTTTAAAATGGTTTTATAATATTTTTGTTGCGGAATATCCGAATGTAAATACTGAAGATATTACGATAAATTTAAAAAGGTGATCCCTACGTTCCGCAACAAAAATATTATACAACCATTTTTAAAATAGTTGCGCTGAAATTATCAATATACTTCCTTAGCAAAAGTTTTATCATTTTTTGCGAGCTATAAATTTCGATCATTAGGGTGTCACATTAGGGTGGTAGGAACTGAGATTTTGGGGGTAAATACCAGAACGGGCCACTTGAGGTCAATGGACCTAAAAGCACAAATATTGGGCTCCCTCTGACAACAAAATTCGCTATATCAAACTTTAAGATCGGACTGTAAATACGGAAGATATAAGGAAAAAACTAAAAAGGCGACCCTTACGTTCGGCAAAAAAAAATTTTTTTGAAATGTTCTTGGAACAATAGTTTATATTAGGGGGTGTATGGTGCACTTTTTTTCTCCTTGTAAGGTGATACGGCCTAATGTACATACATACATACATATGTATCTATAGTTGAGTTGAATGTGAGCAACCAATTGTGTATAATTTAACAGCATTCAAATATGAAGCTTCAAAAAATGTTTATGAAAAAATCATAATTGCATTGCACTGCTCCCAAACTTTCTCATTGGATAACAGTAAAAATTCGCCATATACATTTTTCACCACTATTTGAAAGCCCAGTCTTGTTGAACCTTCGTAGTGAACAGACGTGTTAGCGGAGTTTTTTTTCACATACTAAGCAAACAAAAATACAAACAAAAAAAATATTCGTAATAAGTACTGATTCGTAATAAGTACAGTTTTTGTTTTTGAACCTTCGTAGTGAACAGACGTGTTAGCGGAGTTTTTTTTTCACATACTAAGTAAACAAAAATACAAACAAAAAAAATATTCGTAATAAGTACTGATTCGTAATAAGTACAGTTTTTGTTAAATTTGCTTTACTTGCATTAATAATATTTTTCGTATAAACTGAAACAACAAAAAAACAAAAAACACAAACAAAGTGACTGAGGAATACTCTGCATGAGTACCTCAAAAACAAAAAATTGTGAAGTGAGTTCTAACGGCAGAAATGCCTATTTTACTGTGAGTTCTGAAGCTCTTAATGCAAACAATAAAAAGAAAAAATTGGATGACAGTCTTTTTCTAACGGCAAAGCCAATTTTACGTGAGCGATCAAATTCGCTTACTCCGATGCCAAGTAGTGATTCGGTAACATTACCATTGCCTAGTTCATCGTTATTTAAGTCAGCGCCATTATCCGCTCTGGGCTCGTGTTCATCACTTAACCCAGTTATCACAATGGACGATAATATTCAAAAACCTAAAGTGCCTGTCGGAATGGACAGATATATCACAGTAGTAAAGCGCGGGCGAAGCCCAAATTCATCAAAAATCTCATCTGTTCCGAAAATATCCAGAGACAACGACGCCGCCTCAGCTAATCGTCAAAACCGGTTTAAAATATTACAAGATGACAGCGATAAACCCGAAGAATCTTCGAAAAAAACTTCAAAACCACCACCAATCTATCTGAGACAAAAAAACTCGAACACACTTATTAAAAAACTAATCTCGGCCATTGGTGAAAAGTCATTTCACATTGTTCCAATAAAACGTGGTAACATTGATGAAACAAAAGTTCAAATATATGATGAAAAAGACTTCCGCAAAATGGTTAACGAATTCGAAAAAAATAAAACAAGTTTCTACACATTCCAGCTTAAGAGTGCTAAAGGCCTACAGATCGTATTGAAAGGCATAGATTCTTATGTAGTTCCTGAGGAAATTAAAGATGCTCTCACCCTCCAGGGATTTAAGGTAAAGAATGTCTCTAACATAATAAACAGGGAGAAGATCCCCCAACCCTTATTTCGCGTTGAATTGGAGCCAAATGATATAAAATTGAAGAAAAATGAGACCCATCCAATTTATAATTTAAAATATCTGTTATACCGGAAAATTACAGTCGAAGAACCACACAAGCGCTCAGGACCCGTACAGTGCCATAATTGTCAAGAATATGGCCATACGAAAACTTATTGCAAATTACCGTCTGTTTGTGTTGTGTGCGGTGAATTACACAACACTGCTATTTGCAATAAGTCGAAGGACCAGAAGGAAAAAAAGTGCAGTAATTGTGGAGGTAATCACACTGCTAACTACAGAGGATGTCCTGTATTCTCTTTTGTGAAACAAGCTATGACCCAAAAGCCTAAAGTAACTCCAGCTCAAGCAGGAAATACGTACTCCGCTACTCATCCCCTAATGGCCCAACCAATCACTTCACATGTATCGTATGCTGACGCTGTGAAGATCAACTCTATTCCCGTTCAAAAAGTGTCACCAACAAACAATACAACAAACGCAAATGCAAGCTTTAATTTCAATCGCCTTGAAGCTACTATTGATAATCTGGTGCAAACTATAAGCAACTTTACGACAAATATGACTAGCATGATGCAAGAAATGCTGCGAATGCAGAACACTCTGCTTCTAGCATTAGTTAACAAGCCATGAACACGTTAAAGTTATGTTTCTGGAACGCTAACGGCATTCGCCAACATAGAAACGAACTAGAGCACTTCCTCACGGTGAAGAATATTGATGTAATGTTTCATTTGACTTCGAGAAGCCTTTTTAAAATGAGTGGCTACACCTTATATGATACAAAGGACCCGAGAGGAAGAGCATGCGGAGGATCAGCAATTCTAATAAAGTCAAGACTCAAGCACTATATTCTTGAGAACACTTGTGAAGACCATCTACAAGCAACAAATATTTGCATCGAAAATTTTTGTTCAAATCTTGTGCTTTCATCAGTTTACTCCCCTCCCAGATTTTCAATCAGTGAAGATCAATACGAGGATTTTTACAAAACTCTTGGCCCTTGTTTCGTAGCAGCTGGAGACTACAATGCAAAGCATACGTTCTGGGGGTCGCGTCTTATTACTCCTAGAGGTCGAGCATTGTTCAACACAATTTCAAAAATGGATTTGGATGTCATTTCTAGTGGGGAGCCCACTTACTGGCCTACTGACATACAAAAAATTCCGGATGTTATAGATTTTGGGGTCATGAAAAATATCCCTAGGGATTTAATTCATGTTGAAGCTTCACATGATCTCTCCTCCGATCACTCTCCCACGATCGTTACAATTTGTAGCCCACTAAGAAGTGACTTACCTGACCCATATGTGAAGATGATACATCGTGTTAACTGGCTGGGGTTCAAAAAATATCTCAGTAGTCATTGTACGGAAAACATCAGGCTTAGAACTCCCGATGATATTGAACTTAACATTGCCAATCTTACCGAGAATATTAAACAGGCTGCTAAACATGCCACTACCTCCCATCCGCAGACTGGGTTTAATAGAATTTATTCTGCGGACATTGAACGTCTCGTATGTGAAAAAAGAAGAGCTAGAAGGGAATGGCAACAGCACAGATCGCCCCAACATAAAATCAGACTTAGAGAATGCACTAAACGACTCCAAGAGTTGCTTTCAGCTGAAAAATCTGCTTCTCTTAAGAACTACCTGGAAGGTCTCGATGTCACTGCAGCATCTAATTACTCCTTGTGGCGCGCTGCTAAAAAGCTTAAAACACCCGTTGAGTCTAAACCACCCCTGCGCACTTCTACCGGAGGTTGGGCAAGAACTAATACTGAAAAAGGTAACATATTAGCTGGTCATTTAAAAGACGTATTTACCCCAAACACATGTACTGGTGCTGTTGATTTGCCGAGCGTAGTAGCTCTACCCCCTCGACCCATAAAGTTTAAGATGCTTGATGTACAAAAACTAATTGCTGAAACCAATCCAAAGAAGGCCCCGGGTATTGATGGAATTAGTAACAAGATGCTGATGCAGTTGCCTCGTATTGCTATTAGAATCCTGTTATTTATTTTTAATGGCATTTTACGACTGGAGTATTACCCACACAGCTGGAAACTTGCCATGGTCAAAATGATTCCAAAGGCGGGTAAAGATCTTACTAAGGCTGAGTCATATAGGCCAATAAGTTTGCTGTCAACAATTTCGAAGCTCTTCGAAAAACTTCTCATGACAAAATTGTCCCCAATTCTAGCTGATAATGGATGCATACCGGACCATCAATTTGGTTTTAGAAGTCAGCACAGCACCATTGAACAATGTCATAGATTGGTTCATTTCATAAGAAGAACATTTGAAGAAAGAAAGTATTGTTCTTCCCTATTTATTGATGTCTCTCAGGCATTTGATAAAGTGTGGCATGAAGGCCTAATTCTAAAATTGAAGACATATCTACCAATAAACATTGTAAATCTTTTGGAAAGTTACATTATTGCCCGGAAGTTCACTGTCGTGGAAGGAGGCTTCATGAGTGTGCCCGAAACCATTTCATCTGGGGTGCCTCAGGGGAGTATACTGGGGCCAGTTTTGTATTTGATTTATACCTGTGATATGCCTTTGAGCAGTAATATCCTCACCTCTACATTTGCCGATGATACAGCCTGCCTTAGTATGCATGAAAACCCTCACGAGGCATCCCGTTACCTTCAGCAACATATTAACCTGTTGGAATTGTGGTTGAACTTATGGAGAATAAAAGTAAATGAACAAAAGTGTGTTCATGTTACATTTACCCTACGAAGAGACACTTGTTCCCCCATTCAAATCAACAATCAAGTTGTTCCTCAACATTCACATGTGAAATATCTTGGTATTCACCTCGACCGACGGCTTACATGGAAACACCACATTGACTCTAAGCTGACACAAATGAAGCTTAAATTAACCCAGATACATTGGCTGATTGGTAGAAATTCTACCCTCAGTCTAGATTGTAAACTTTTAATATACAAGTCGCTTTTGAAGCCGATATGGTGTTACGGAATTCAGCTATGGGGCACTGCTTCAGCTTCCAATGTAGAGAGAATCCAACGAATGCAAAACAAAATATTAAGGTTAATAACTACGGCTCCATGGTACTTGAAAAATTCTATTTTACATCGTGATTTAAATATGCCACTTGTGACCGCTGAAATTGCAAAATATGCTGGAAAATATTTAACAAAACTCGAGTTCCATCCTAATCCCCTTGCTCGTAACATCTTGAACTTTCCTGGACACATCCGCTTAAAAAAGAGGGACACTACGGCATTAATACGCAACTCTCCAGATGAAATTCTTTGAAAATATTTTTTGTGCGTAACATGAATTTTATGTATTATTAATTATTATCACTAAGTTTATGTCCGACACTGGTTGGGCCTAATAATTATTTATATATTTAAGATTTGAACACTTATTGTTAGTTCAATTATTTGAAGATACAATAAACATATATTAGCGTGAAAAAAAAAAAAAAAAAAAAAAAAATTTGAAAGCCGACAACAACGAAATAATGGTCACACAGCCAAACAGAAAATCTAATCGCTAAAACAACTCTAAAATCGTCATGTTTGGTAAGAAATCGCAACATCTGACAGCACTGCGGTAATAAGAAAATCAAATACCCATGCAGATTTTTATAATTTTAATAAATGACGCGTTTCCTCTATGTATGAACGCATACATTTTATTAAATCGCATAGGTACTCTTAATAATTTTCGAAATTCTCTTAACTAAACACTCACTCATAAAGCAAAAAATTAACCCTATACATATGAATATGCACACATTTGTATTTACATACATATGTACATATATAAATAAACAGGCACCCACTTTTGGGTGCCATAACTTACACCCCGTCCACATTTGCAATTTTGTTGCAGCAATTCTTAGTTGTTATAGGTGAGAGGTAAGAAGCTTTGGGAGGGGTACAGAGTTTCATGTTCTCTGCAATTCTCTTTTGCTTTGAAATTTTTCCTACTCAACTTGATGTTTGGTGTTGTTGTATTTGACGTTTTATATGCGTTTTATACAAAAATTGCAATACTAGATTTTTTCTAATGTGGACACTAAGGCAACTTCAAAGCAGAATTTTAAAGAATTGCATGCAACAAAATTGCAAATGTGGACAAGGTGTTAATAATAATGATTGTGATTGAAAAGAGAGAACACAATTTAATTGACAACTGTCATACTCAAATACGCCAACAAAGCAAGAGAAAAGTTGATAAATTCTCATGCATGGATATACTTGAGCAGTGAACAAACCCCCCTCAATGTCAAACACAGTGTATATTGACTGTATGTGATTTGTAAAGAGCATAAACAACGGTAACATTTAATACTAAGAAATATATTACAAAAACAAATAGTCGAAGACGACAAGCTCCATTAAATACATATCAATATCATATAATTAACTTAGTGTTGCCAAATGACATCAATATTTTCTATCCGTCTGGGATTTATAATACACATTTGCTAAAACTCTATAGCGGTAGATATGCTATAATCTTTTATTAGAAGCTTCTTATAGTTTCCGAAAACAAAAAGCTTAATCGAAACTAATTCTAAGGTTCACGATACCAGACAGATATTAGAATAAAAACCAAATGTTGCCCACATAAACGTTACCCAAAAACATATGCCTAAACAATGTTGGTGTACCTTCATCAACACTATAACGCTCTGCTCCGCTATTAGTAATTGATCCAGACGTTAGTATGTTTAACATATTAAATACATATGTATACATATCTATTAATTTTTCGCTAATTTTTTTTTTAATAAATGATGACGATAAAACAAATATTCCAACCACATTTTTCAGGATGTTGTCGAAGCTAAAATTTCTTTCAAACAATGAACTCGGGCCAAGTGATCCACTTTTACTAACCTTCGGTACATTTAAGAAATCGATAGGCAACAGTAAGATAATCTCTCAAGCAATAAAAGTTGCAACTTCGCCTGCAATGTGAACATTTTATTTGAAGTCGTGTATTGGCTGCAAGAATTGGTTTTGTTCCATTTATGCTCATATTCGTAGCGGCCACAAAATAAGAAGAATTGTACGGCAGTTTTCATATATCGAAAGTATATTAGCAAAGTACATCAGAGCAAAACCCAACAAGAGAACAGGTCACGAAAGTATAAATTTCTTTTATACAATTTTTAAGGATTTTTTTAACAATAAAGAGCTCATTCAAGTATCGAGTTTCTGCACTCCTTTAAAATGAAGAATAATAGTTGGCAAATTTAAGTTTGCAATACAAGTACGATATAATGGATTATCGCCAATGTGACTATACTCCAACGAAAGGAATTTGTTGAAGATTAATTATCCATAACTGATGCAATTTTGGAATGGAATTTAAATTCGAATTTTTAAGAAAAGTTCTATTTCGTTGACTTGTGAAATATATGATCCCTTAAAATATTTGTTTAATTTTTTAAATTATAGAAAGATTTTCACTCAAAAAGACAATGCGAACGAGCGGCGCATAACTTGATAACCAGCCGAGTTGTATCAAAGGATAAGGTAAACAAGCATAAAACTTAGCTATTGATTTCGTGCATTTTTTTATTCTTCATCAGTTTTTTTTGCAATTAATTCCACAAAAATTCCCAGTAATTAATTGCTCATTGTGGGTTTAGCTGTTCATATATCGCTGTTTCATTGATGCTAATTAAATAATCAGAAAACTTTAACCGTTTTGTAAGCATTCAAACTCTTGTGTTTATACAAAAATTATCATATACAATATGAGAGTTCAATCATATATGAAATATCGATAAGCACACAGCAAACAATACATTTTTAAAAATTCGATTTCGTAATTCACTACGATAGTTATCTGGCATCCCTTATTGCAGCAATCTAAATAATATTTTACAATTGTTAGAGTCGTGTAACGAGTTTCCTCTGTTTCTGTATAATTTGTACTGTTTTTTTTTTTTTTGTAAATAAATAAATGTTCACACATAGACTTGCAAACACATACATATATAAATATTTGCATGGATGTATATATGTAATGTATGTATGTATGTATGTATGTAGCTTAGCCAAACAAAATAAAAAACTTGTTTTTACTGAAAATTTTATTTTTGTCTTAGAATGGGGGAAATTTGGTTATCAGTTCCGAGTGTGATAAAAGCACATATAAGTATGTACTTATTTATGTACATAAGTAATAATATAATGATATAACAGGTATTCGTATTTCCAATTATTAGGCTATTTTATGAAATTGGAATTCGTATTCGCGAAATTCAGGCGAATATTTTCGAGAATTTTCATCCCAAAAAATCAAAAAAAAAAAAAAAAAAAAAAAAAATATATATATATATATATATATATATATATATATATGTATGTATATATATATATATATATATATATATATATATATATATATATATATATATATATATATATATATGCGAGTATATATACATATATGGGGTGATTTTTTAGCAATTTCTTTTTGGCAACACTGTTTTTGGCAGCTCAGCTGTTTACGTGTAACATGTTACTGTTAAACATGTTCAGGTTGGTCTATAATTTAACCATGAATCGACTTACTAACGAATAACGCTTGCATATTATTGAAATTTATTACCAAAATTCGTATTCTCGATTAAGAGAGTGCATTGTTCATTTTTGGTGTAGATTATGGGCGGGTGACATCATTGAACCGCACTTTTTCAAAGACGTCGGAGGCAGGAACGTTACTGTAAATGGCGAGCGCTACCGTAGGATGATTATTTATTATTATTATTATTATTTTTTTTTTTTTTTGCCTAAAATAGAACAGCTGAGGTTTCAACAAAACGGTGCCACATGCCACACAGAACGCGACAAAATGACCCAATTGAGAAGCGAGTCCAGTAAAGAGTTTGTTTCACGTTTCTCGTTAGTCAATTGGCCGCTTTTAGAAAATTTTTTGTGGAGTTATTTTAAGGCTCATGTCTATTGGGACAAGCCCGCACCGGTTGACGTACTGGAAGTTAATATTGAGAATTTATTCCTGAGATACCGGCCGATATGATGGAGAGAGTATGACGAAATTGGACTCAGTGTATGAACAATTTGAACGTAGTGGAGGTCAACATTTACATTAAATTATCTTTAAACATTGAATTATATAGATCGTTCTATCGACTCAAAGATTTCATACATTTTATGTTTTTTTAATCAAAATTGCTAACAAATTCGATTAAATGAAAAGCCTGGCTTTATATTAGTTTATAATACCGAGACTTCGCTGTACTAGTGAACTTTGTTATACTTAAAAACACACACATACACACACACACACACACTTCAAACACACAGCTAAAATACTAGAGTAAACGTCAAACATTGCTTATGTTTATTGTTCACATGTGCATAATTTATAGTGTTGGAAAAAATTATAGAACAAAATTTTTTCTGCTAATAATAATAATACAATAATAATAATACAAATCAAAATAATCATTTAGTGATAGACAAATGAAAAATTTTATGGAAATTCTTTCCTTAGATAAAGAGTAGAATCGAAATTACGCAAACGTACTCATATTAGGTCTTAGTACAAGATGCTATGTCCTCCACGTCTGTCATTTTCCAAGTTATATGAATGAAGTAGAAAATGACTGCTATAATCTGTTTGGATGTCTTTAAGTATAGATGCTAAGTAACGATTAGTAATTGTAAGGACTAGTAATTAGATTATTTGTTTATATTACTAATATTTCTGTTTTATTTCGATTATTTCGAGTTTTGTATGATTATTAAGTGCTTACAATTAAAAATGATGCAAAATAATCGGAAATACTTATGATTACCATGAAATAATCAAAAAGTATTCAAAAAACTAGTCGAACTATTTTACGATTATTTCTTGTTACGTATGATTATTAAAATTTTTTCACTTGCTACAGATACTTTTAAAACAAATGTTATTATATCTAAATTTTTCCATATACATATATTTTTATGTTTTAATATACATGTTCATATTTTTGATTAGGAATTTTCTTTTTTTATAAAACTACTATTTTTCACATCATATTACATTAAGTTTTACAAAGATTTAAGTAATCAAATGTTAACATTTCATTTAAAATTAGAAACATTCTTTTAGTTTTCGAGAGCAAGCTCTTAAAAGATATGTGTACATATGTAAGTATTTGGGTTCCCTAATAATGATAAGAACAATCGCACAGCGATTTTTGGTATATGAGAGATATTAAGAAGAATCCAAAAAATTTTCCCTAATGTTGATAAACAATATGGTCATCATTAACGTATTTCTTTGCCGTTTGATGGAAAGCCAATTTCAGAAAATAGTCGAACGCAAAACTTAAGAATTCCCATGGGTATAATAATGCATATACTTTATTTTAATTAGAAAAAACCTTATAGATTACGTGGCACTTAAGAAAATAATAACAAACTAAATACTGGTTAAATTTTTTATGAACAATAGTGTTACCCCTGTGGAGATAAAAAAATTTTAATATGTAGAAAATTTTTTACTATCTCATTATTATTTCCAACACTAATTTGTACATATAGCAAAGTACATAACACATAAATAAAAAGTAATTATATGTATTTATAATATATAATATTTTTGGCAGAAACAAGGCCTATTAATATGATCTGTGCAATTCAATAGCTGATCACACATGCCGCAACGTGACAGTGTCACATAAAAAACATATAAAATATATATTTTGATGTAGAGTCTGGCAGTTGGCGAGGTAATTAGAGATGTATAAACCTTTGTAACTAGTTCCTGGCCAGAAAAGTTAAAGCATTTGAAAGAACAGCAAAACACATTACCGAATAGAGTTTAAGAATTCGCATTTGATTGAGAGTTTGAATTGAAGAATTAAGAATGAGAAGTAATCAAAATGTTATAATAATATTACGGCCACTGTATGTATGTGTTAAAATATGTGTACTGTACAATCTTTGTTTGAAAACACCCTACTTACAGACTGATTAAACTTATTATACATACTTATGTATGTACATATACGTACATACATATCTATACATTTATTTATGTATATTATACCTACATACATAAGTAAGTATTTATATGTTTTTCGTAAAATCATAGTATGATTAACACTTAAAAATGGCGTCATGTTATAGAAGAATATTTGTTTAATTTGTGAATAAAAAGCCAGCCATTGCAGTCGGAAATATATATGTAAGTATGTACATATGTATGTACTTATATGCTGGAGATAAGGTTTTATATTAGGCACATGTTAATCGGAAACAAATGCAGACACATGCATACATATATACATACAAAACGGGCATGTATGGGTTAATAAACTTAAGTACGTACAGTAACTAAAATTGTATTGAATAAAAAGAAAATAATGTGCCTCTTAATAGCTTAAGGTATTGGTTATTTAAATTTTTTCAGCTCTTCTCACCATGCCAAAAAAAAAAAAAAAAAATATATATATATATATATATATATATATATATATATATATATATATATATATATATATATATATATATATATATATATATACGTATGTATGTATGTATATAAACATATATCTGCATACATACAGTGGCGTGCAAAGTTGTACGCTCACTTTGGAAAATGCCACAAAAAATATGTGCAGTAATGGTAGCGATTTTCTGTTCGATGGCGTTCTCTGCCAGTAATGGAAAAATATTGGAGGCTATTGGATGCCACAGTTTAGGAAAATCTAGGATATAAAAAAATTGGTCAACAGAATATGAATGGAATTGTAATTTCAATAATTAAACATAGATAAAAGTGTAGGTATAATTGCTCGCATGTACCCAGCGAAAGTGAATGTCATGATTTGTTTTTAATTATTAATTTGCAAGCATGTTATTTTTATGCTTCATATCAATTTATTTAAGAGATACAACTTTAAATTTACAAGTAAGGTAGCGACCTGAATAATTTGGTTCGGCTCCATATATACACATGTACTTACATATGTATTAACTATGTATATTGTCAAAGTATTATATACGGTTATAACATACACCGATTGTAACGAATTATCACCCCCAACGAATTATCGGTCCCAACATTTTAGTAGATACATATGTTTATTGCATTTCTAATTATAATGGCTATAACGAACTTCAATTATCAATAATAACAATTATTTTTTGAAACGTCCTATTATTGATGCGTTACAATAATGTACTAGTCTACAAGTACGGAGGTTGTTGGTTCGATTCCCACCCGTCTTCTTCAATACAAACGAATGAAAAGGTGTTTGATAATAAAATATATGTTATTTTGTTTGTAACATTCATTTAAATGCTATAAATAAGTAAATAAATTTTGCATTATGTCTCTGACCTTCAGACATACTCAAAAAGAGCTCCGTTTCACATTTCTACAGAACAAATATGTATGTACGTATGTAAAAGGTGAAAGCCCGTACTAAGTTTTCTCTGACATTTTAGGTCTGATGTACTTATAGTTAAAGATTAAGATTATTTTGGCTTGTTACTTGCTAACACTAATGAATAAACTTTAAAAACACACGGTTTGAACAACATTTAACTACTTACATACACACGCATGTATGTGTGAATATGCGTCATTTCTATTACATACATACATATGAAATATACTTTTTAATTTTTCACACTTACAACTTAAAATGTGGCGCATAGAAATAAAACAAATCAAATGACATTGTCCTCAAAACTCGCCACATTTATTAAATGATAAAAAACGACGCCATTATACGAATGGATACAAATTTTTGGTGTTTAAAAAACAAAAATATGGCATTAAACAGAATATGATTAAACATTTGTAACAAAACAAGTTGGAATGTATGAACTATTTTGCAGAGGTGTAAAACTAAATTGTTTATATGTAAGTTTTAAAAAAGATATAATATTATAAATATGTAATTCAAATATCTCATAAATAAATAAGTATATGTGCACATATACTTTAAATAAAAATAACGCTTATAACGTACATTTGTTATAAGGAATTATCGCATATAGTGAAAAACTTCTCCCGACCCAAAAGTTTTTTACATACGTATGTACATAGAAATTATTACGGTTATAACGAACTTTCACTCATAGAACTACTTATGTGCTCGTATTTTTTTAAGTAACTAATACAAAAATGCTCGTATATAAGTTTTTACCATATTAAAATAAGACGAACTTATCGAAAAAATATGAGGAGAGAGTTATTTATTTAAATGTTGTTTAATTTTTTTTATTACAAAAAAATATATAAGTATTTATTCCGGTTATAACGAACTTGGTCTGTAACGAACTATGTCAATTGAACACATTTAGATCGTTATGGACAAAATCCATTATAGAGGGGACAACGTTGCCACAATTTATGATTTATCATTTTTAATTATCTTTATTTTAACTGACCTCTTAATTGTTATTTTTGTAATTATTGTTTAAGCGTCAGGACTTTTTCAAACAAATATTAATTTTGTTTGTAATATTGTCAGGAAATGTAAATGTTTTAACAGGTGTTATAATTATAAAAAAAGTTAAAAAATTATGAACAAATTTTTCATTAATTTTCAAATACAGAATAGATATAAAAGAAAAATAAAAGAAATAATATTAGTAATATTTACATTGATTTTCTATCAATTCCTTTACAAGTTACATATTTCATATATTAAATTTATTTTATCCCATTTCCCTATTATATTTTTAGTTTTAAATATTCAATCAGTTATACATACATATGTATATATATATATATATATATATATATATATATATATATATATATATATATATATATATATATGTATATATATATATATATATATATATATATATATATATATATATATATATATATATATAGATATAGATATAAATGTACATACATATGTTCTAAATGTCATACAATATCAAAGATTTTGGATTTTTCTAATCGTTCTGATATTCTCTGTATATAAGAAAATTTTGTATAATAAAGATTAAAAACATCGCTATATACTTATGTATATACATATAAGTATGTATATCAATAAACTTGATGGGAGCTGCTTTAATTTTGACCGCTACTGTACATACTCGTATGTATGTATGTATATTCACATGTGTGTATGTAAGTTAAGTGCATATAAAAACTGCGACAAAATTTCAAAAGCTTGTAGGTTAGGTTAGGTTAGGTTAGGTTAATTGGAGGGGTGTGATAGCCCATGTCATACGACATACACTTAAGCCAGTGAAGGCTTATTGTGCGCTCCCTTGGGTTTAACCATAACATATTGACCCAAAGGTCTAGAGAAACTCTGTGTCACTCACAAAGTTCCTTAATTTCCTCCAGCATATTCCCCGTAATCGGGTTATGTCCGGTAAAGTGTCACCCCCAAGATATCGGGACCTTATTTGTGAGAAGACGGGGCATTGGCACAAATAGTGTTTCAATGTTTCGCTCTCCTCCCCACATGCTTTAAATGTATGTATATATGTATGTATGTATGTATGTATGCCTGCGGCTAACATTGTCTCAGAAAATAAAATTAATGTTTCTTTTTTTAATTTCAAGAAATTAAAATACAATTTTAAAATATGACCTGGGACTTATAAATTTCAAAAATGAATAGCTATACATATGTATATGATTTTCAAATACATACATACTTATGTACATATGTATGTATGTACATACATATGTACATAAGTAATACATATCGAACCTTAGCCGCGAACTAAACATAAATGACAAGCGCTTAACTTTTTATTAATTGCCTTTGCACTAAATTGTGGAGCAATTGTAAGTTTGATTTTGCTGTAAGTCTCTGATTCCACTTTTATTAGTAGTTAAAAAACTTTCAGAACTAATTTTAATGATGGTGAATTATCAATCGTGATGAGAAAGTGAAAATCGAATACAGTAGAGGCTCGAAAAAGTTAAGTAGTTTGTTTTGAGGGTGCTTAACTTTTCCGAATTCTTAACTTTTCCGTGATATGAAAAATGCATGTGTTTATACATGTATTTATACATTGTATATATATTATTAATATGTATTTAATACACATGTATATATGTTTGTATGCAAATGTATTAATTTTTAGCTTTTAAAATAGGACCACTTAGTGGACAGTTTCTTTCGCATTGATATAAGAAGCATTTGTACAGCTGCTTCTCCAAATCTACGAATTGTGCCTTATGTAAAGTCTTTCTCTCAATTTCGTCACATGTACCTGACACTGCAGCATAAATGTCTGCTTTGTTTCTTTTAATTTTAGAAATTGAAGATTCAGAATCATGAAAATCCATGGCCAATCGATTAGCCAAAACGCCTTCATCTAATTTTTTTAAAATCTTGCATTTTTCGGCAACTGATAAACTTTTTTGCTTACGTGCTGCTGACATTCTTACGATCAAAAGAAAAGTAATAACTGATGCAAAAATAGTATGAAACATTACGTACGAATGTAAAGAATTTTTTAACGGTAAATGACGATTGGATATGTGTTGAATTTTTTTATGCTACCCATGTACTTATATAGTACTACATATATTAATGCAACAATCGACATACATATAAGAATTCAAAATGATGTTAAAAATAGAAAAATTAAATAAAAACAAAAATTACTCAAAAAAGTTAAGAAGCACTTAACTTTTTAGAGTTCCGTATGGTGACAGAAAGCTGCTTAACTTTTCCGTATTCTTAACTTTTGCGCGTCTTAACTTTTATGAGCCTCCACTGTATTACGTACATATGTATGTACTTATGCACATATGTCGGTTAAGTTAGTTTACTCTGCCCAATAGACGGTCATAAATATAATACATACAAAAATTAAATAAATAAAAAATGCAACCAAATGAAAAACAAACTCCAGCAGTCGACAGACTATTTAGTTTGCGTACAACAATAAAAATAATACCTGTACATAAGTATATGTATGTATTTGCATACATATGTATGTATGTATATACATACGTATTTAGGCATGTATGCATACACATGCTTACATTCACACATGTATAGATTCTAATGCCAATATTAAAGCTACTTACATACATACATATGTATGTACATGCATCATCAAAAAGAAGACACAACAACAAAAATATACACTATAAAATTTTATTTGAAATTTATATAAATAAAATATGATTCGACTATAACGAACTTCGCGGTGCCGTACAATTTTGTTCGTTATAAAGGAAGTTTGTTATAACCGCATTAAATTGCTATTTTCTTGACATAAATACATACATACATAAATGCAAGCAATACGGAAATAGATTACATTTACTTCCTATTTATCTAAATGTTTATGCAATAATTTTTTTTAATTTACATATTTAGAACAGAACAGATCAGTGCTACTCCAGAGGATATTCTAGCGAATATTATATTACACAACATATCAGAATAGTAATTAGTGAAAAATTTTCAGATTTTTTGTTCGATATAAACATGAGATCACAGGCACTTTAGACTGGAAGAAGAGAGTTCTTTTTAAGCCAAAAGTCGCTTTAACCGTAATAACTTGTATCAGATATTTGCAAAAAAAATGTGAACAGAGAATTTGTTAGTTACGTTGTTATAGGCGATAATTCGTTATAAGCGGTATACTTACATACATATGTATGTATGTATGTATGTATTTATTAAGGGAACTCCACTGTAATTATAACTCGCCGCTGAATTTTTTGCAATACAGTTGCAATTACATATACAGTAGCCAGCAAAACTAAGGACACACCAGTATTTTTTAATTTAATTTCGTTAAAACTTTGTGTTTAAAAATGAAAAACAAATTGAAATGGTTAAAAATAAAAAAGTATATTATTATACTTCAAGCTTATAAAAAAAATTAGGAACTTCATGTTATTAAATAAGAAAAATTAAGAAATTAATTGCGTTTCCTCACAATTCGACACAGCAAAAGTAAGGACACACCTGTAAAAACCACTTAAATTTATTATAAAATCTAACAAAATTTACCAAAATTTAACATTTTTAACATTTTGTTTGGTAGCCTTTACATTTCCACACAGCTTCTAAACGTTTTTTCAATGAGCTGACCAGTTTTTTTGTGATTTCAGAACGTAGGTTCTTCCATTCTTCTAAAAGCACCTCTTTGAGTTGCTGTTTATTTCGAATTTCAAGTTTTCGTGAATTTTTTATATTAGAGAAATTGGAAAAATAGTATGTCATATTCGTTTTACGGTAAAAAAAGTAGTTCAACGAAAAATAAAAGAAAACCGAGTAGAAAATAAGCTTGCAAGTGGTCGACAATCGGCTGGGCGAAAATGATAAACGGTACATTAAACGCATAGTTGAAAAAAAATCCCACTACCAGTGCTCTAAAAATAGCTGCAGAGATTGAAAAATATGAAAATATAAAAGTTTCACCCCATACTATGCGGCGGTGTTTAAAAAGTCAAGGTCTTTTATCATGTGTTCCAAGAAAGAAGCCACTCATAAAAAAAATCAACAGACAAAAGCACAATGACTTCACAAAAACTTTTATTAGTAAGCCTCAAGACTTTTGGGACAAAGTAAGTCAAAATATAACATATTTGGCTCTGATGGGCGTTATAAAGTTTGGCGCAGTGAAGGCTATGCTTTAAATCCTAAGAATATAATAAAGACCGTAAAATATGAAGGTGGAGATGTTATGATATGGGGTTCTATGTCCTATGCGGGTGTTGGAAATCTGGTTTTTATTGAAAATGCAATGAATCAGTATACTTACTAGGATATTTTAAAAAATAATTTCCAAGATTGTGCGTCCAAAATGGGTCTATCTGATAGCTATTACTTCCAGCAAGATAACGACCCGAAGCATACGGCTCACAATGTGAAAATGTGGCTTCTGTACAACACTCCACATATGCTTGTAACACCTCCACAATGTCGGGACCTCAACCCAATTGAGCACATATGGGAAATATTAAACAAAAATTTACGAAAACTCGAAATTCGAAATAAACAGCAACTCAAAGAGGTGCTTTTAGAAGAATGGAAGAACCTACGTTCTGAAATCACAAAAAAACTGGTCAGCTCATTGAAAAAACGTTTAGAAGCTGTGTGGAAATGTAAAGGCTACCAAACAAAATGTTAAAAATGTTAAATTTTGGTAAATTTTGTTAGATTTTATAATAAATTTAAGTGGTTTTTACAGGTGTGTCCTTACTTTTGCTGTGTCGAATTGTGAGGAAACGCAATTAATTTCTTAATTTTTCTTATTTAATAACATGAAGTTCCTAATTTTTTTATAAGCTTGAAGTATAATAATATACTTTTTTATTTTTAACCATTTCAATTTGTTTTTCTTTTTTAAACACAAAGTTTTAACGAAATTAAATTAAAAAATACTGGTGTGTCCTTAGTTTTGCTGGCTACTGTATATGTGCATTCATACAGGCATACATACATATGTATGTGTATTCGCGAGAGAGAAAGATAATGAGAAATGATTGAATGACTAAACAAAAATAATAATAATAGCAAAAAAAGGGACTGTTGCCATGATCAAAAAATTTTTGTAACAAATATTTTAAAAAATGCAACAAAATTTTTATTTTCATTAAAAATATTTGAATCATCTTAATTACCTTATCATTGACAGTAAAACAAAATATAATAAAAATTAAAGTAAGAGGGGGCAGTCTTAACTATGCCGCACCATATTAACTATTTACTGCGTATGAAAAAAATTCATGTACTATATACATAATTATAAAATGTATAATTAAGTATGCTATTAACATGCCATATTTTAGAGATAGTTTTGGAAACTTAAACATTACATATTAAGAGTTTTTTTTACGAATTTCTTTATTTCGTACCTTTGCTCCCATATACAGTTCGTCTGCTTTTTAGTCCGTTTTTCCAAATTACACATTATTTTCATAAGTTACAATTTTTTCGGGGTTCCCATACATTTACGTTTTTTTGCGGATTGAATGATTCCATTTAGTAATCGAATATTTTGTTCATTTTAGAGTTTTGGTCTTTATCAGTTTTAGATAGTTTTTAGATATTGCAGACTATTGATAAGGACTTCTCAATTTTTTTCGGAATTGAGCTGTTTTTCGTGTACTTTAATGCCGTTTTCGTCTCTGAAGAAAGTGTAACATATTAATGTACAATTTAAAAACTTAGCTTTCTGTCTTGCTTTTTCCTAATAATTTTGCGCTTATTAAAGAACACTAAACACTTTTTTTACTTTGAAAAGGCAGGAAAATTTTCACTTTGCTGCAGTAAGAAAAACGCAATTGGTGATTTTTGTAATCTTTAACTAATTAATACCTAGTAGTAGAAATTCTATCTTGTAACACAAGTTCTAAAAATAATATTATTAGATCTATTTTTAATGTAACCAAAAACACATTTACACATTGCACCAAAAAATTAACCAATTTTGTTATATGTAGTATATATGCAAAGCGGCAACGCTTAACACAAGCTATAGTTCGAGAGCAAAAATAATTTAATAATTTCTTTTAAATTTTTAGTTTTTTCTTTCCTGTTAATAATTTCTCTTTTCTCTAACAAACATACTTATACACACATATGCATGTGCATGTGTGTTTTAATTTACGTACAAACGAATTTATGTGAGTATGTGTAGAGTAGGACCAAACTTTATAAGTATACTTATAGTATACTTATGTAAGTATATACTCTATAAGTATGTACATACATACATACATACATACATACTTACACGCTTTGGTAGAATCGAGTTTACATTATCAGCTTTTGTTGATACGATTTTTCTATTCTTCTTTGAAGTTGCATTTACGTTTACATCGTAAATTTTTGTTGATGAATTTCTTCTTTCCAGAAATTGCAAAATTTTTTTTAGTGTGTAATTGTGTGAATATGTACGAATGAAAGAACAAAACGACTGAAAGTACATGCATACGTGTACAAGTTTCTCTTCATCTTACCCCCTTTGCCCACAATCTAAGAATTGATCCAACAAAAGTTGACAATTTTAAACTCAGACTAATTCATCACTCTGCGAAGAAAACAAAAAAACATATGTATTTATGTATGTATGTATATAATCAACTGCAATATTTATTGTGAGAGGCTTCGAATACCTATACTTATGTACTATGTATATAGAGAGAATGTAGTGATGTAAACAAGTTTGATTTTCAATGTTTATGTTCTTTTTCGACTCAAAACATACTTATAAAAAAGAGAAAAGGTTAAGTTTGCGTAAACAAAGCCCATGTTTTTTTTATATTTCAGATTGTGTTTTAGCGGTACTTTTTCCTCTAGTGCGATTCGGGTTGCCGTGGTTACACATACAATACATACATACATACATATGTGCTTACATAAGTATTTACAGTGATGGAAAAGTTGTTACGATCGTACTTTTTTTGATACTATTTGATTTGAAAAAATACCGTGTTACTCCTCTGTTACATTTGATACTCTCAGTGATACGTCTTAAATTCATCTGTTTTAGTATAGCTATTGTTTGTTTTTTACATAACTATTAGTTAAAATAGATTGTTTAGTTATACTAATGAATTTGTATTTAAACATATATATTTATGTCCTCTGTTAATTTTTTTTTTTTTTTGAATATGTAAAATTTTATATTGGGTATTTTTTAAGGTATAAAACTTTAAATTGAAATAAATTCTAGGTGAATAACGCTACTGGTATAGATTTGGGCTTATTTAAAGGACAATAATCAATGATTTTGACTTTAATGTGATGGAGGAAGTTTTTGTGGAAATGGTCTTAAAATGTAAGAGAAAATCATTTTCGAAATAAACCCAAATCCATTCAATTGGCGCTATTTATCTAGGGGCTATTTCAGTTTAAAGTGATATACCTTAAAAAGTACAAAATAAAGTTTAAAAATGTTTTGTTTATAGGTAAAATGAACTTTTTATGTATTGGTTTATGGTTTTTGTTAACTTTTTGTTTTCCACAAAGATTTTTTTATTGTTTAATAAAAATTAAAAAAAATAAGATTTGTTACTCTTGAGGTTAAAAAAGTACTCTCAGAAAAATTTTTTGGTACCGAAATGAAAATCTCATTTCCCATCACTGTATGTACATATGCACATAGCTTGTGAAGACATTGGGCGCTAAAATCTTGGAATTTTTTTAAACGGCGTAGAGACAATCATCTATTGTTAAACATTGCATAACAATAGTCTAAAAAATATTTTAAAATTTATTTTGCAGAGCCAATTTTAAAAATTTGTGTTAAAAAATAAAGAAGCACATGGAAAGTTATATGGAATTTTCGTTTTAAGTTAGGCTGCCAGACTTGATAAATTTGATTGTTTCGGGTATTATGTAGCAAAATGTTACGTAGTATATTTATTCCATATTTTTATATTTCGAAACCCAGGAAGAGATCTTAATCCAAAGAACCTCGCAGAAAATCATAAGCACTTCGATTATCGTGAGAACTTTTTCTTTTTCCCAACCCTACTATTATGAATTGAAACTGTAGTGTATTCCCTTACCATGGCCATTTTGGAAGAAGTAAATTCTAAAATGCAAGATTAAGTCAAAATGATGAAATGATGATTTAAACAACTTTTTTGTAAAGGGGTCATACATAAAATGTTTTTATATCCACGTATCCGAAAAATTGTGTGCGTATGATTAATGTATGATTAATTATGTAAATAATTATTTTTTTCAGCACAACTTTAACATTTATATGAGAAGTTAAAAAAATTTAAATACAATTGCTATGTATACGTATGTAGTATATATGTATGAAGTACGCTATTTGCCCGAACCTGTGTATTAATGTTATGGTTTCAACTTAAATCAATCTATTTTTCCGTATTTTACGATTTGATACATTTTTAGAAATATTGTTAATAAAATTGTGGCAACACTTTTTATAAAAATCTGGATTTAACTTGTGATCTATGTACATATGTATGTATGTATGTATGCATGTATGCATGTATGATGTATGTATGTTTGCATGTTATTTACTTTATTAATTTTGCATTTTTGCTTTTTTCAATTTTGATTGCCTACAAGTTTTTTATTGAAAAAGTTTTAAAAATAAAATTGGTCAGTTGCATTTTAATACATATATTTACAGCCATACATTAATATATGTATATAATGTACATATGTAAGTATGTATGTAAGGATGTGTTATAGGGTATGTATACACATACGAATTTAAGTTGAGATTTAAACACTATAATTTTGTAAATTGGAACTACTTATGTACATACATACATACACATTTTATTTTCTTTTACATACCTACGTAGTTGCTTTTTTGCTTAATAATATTTAAGATAATTTATTATAAAAAGATTTATATACATACATACATACATTAAAAGTACATAATTTAATTGAACAACAAAATAGCACACGTCTGCAAACAATTTTATAAAACATTAAAAATATCTAAACAATATATTATATGTACGTAAATATGTATGTATGTATGTATGTATGTATGTACTTATGTACATACAAATCTACAAGGCCGGGAATGAAAAAGAAATAAAACAAATTTGTTGTTGACAGTATAGTTAAGAAAAGTATCTCATTTGTTGTTGTTGTTGTTGTTGATTTTAAATATTTGTTGAACTTTTTAAATGTTGTTGGTGGTGCTAGTTTTGTTGTAGAAGTAGTATACAAAGTTAATACTAGTACGTAGCAGAAGTAGAATAGGGAAGAACAGTATAAGTAATTTGTGAACTTTTGAAAGAAAAATAAACAAGAAACATATTTTTCTTTTATTTATGCACACATACATACATGTATATACATATGTACATGTTTATATGTGTAAAATAAGAATACATAACTATCCATTATTTACATACATATGTACGTATAATAAAATAAATAATATTTACCTATTTTGTTTTCAAATAAATTTTTAATTACTTTAAAATTTTTTGTAAAAAGTTTTCCCGTACTGTTTTTTTTTTGTTTTATTTTTATGATGCGTATGTATAATACTTTTTATAATTAACTTTAGCACTTTTGCAAGACCACATGTTTTTCAAGCTTTTTCTTCAAAACACACTCATACTTCGTGTGTGTGTAAATTTTTTAACAATCAATATTTCCTTCACATGATTTACAATCATTTAAAAACACGTTTTTCATAATTTAAATTTTAAATTTTGTTTCTGTTCACAATCATAATTTTTAGTTATTTAATTCCAAATATACATAAGTACTTATATTGAACTAACTTTTGTTTGCTTTCAAAGCAAAAAATCTAGAATAAAACAATTTTAAATTTTTTTCTTAAAACCCCTATCAAAGTTTGATGTTCGATAGGAGTACGGTGAAAACGTTGTTTTTGCAACAACGACGCCTTTTGTAATGATTATGTTCGTTGTTTGGAAAAATTTTCAATTCATTTTGTGTATGGCGTTGGCCGTTTTTGTTGTTGTATTTTTTCTTTACTTTATTTTTATTTTTCGACACACATTTATACATGCCAACGATGAGTCTTGTTCACAGGCATGGGAGGTCTAAAATTTTAATCATCAAGCTTTGGTTTACAAAATAATTTTTGACACTGAAGACCAATTTTCAAGTTTGCATTTATATATATGTACATAATTTTTATTAAAGTTCCATTTATATACGAGATTCAATTTCACTCTACAAACATAAACGAAACTTCTATGATGAATCTTGTACTTTAGTTAATTTAAGTTAAATACTTTGACTACATTATTTTTATGATTGTTATTCTTTGAACGATTTACAGTCACTGAAACGACTTTTATTTGTATTGAACTTATATTTTATAGATTTACGGTAATTTAGCGATAGCTAACTTATGATTTTACAAGCTTTTGGACCTTCAAAATGTTTAGTTGAATATTTCTTTTTGGTAATTAGAAGTTTCTTTTAATCCAAGAACGAATCAGCTTACGAAAAGTAATTTTATCTTTAAGAATTATGAGTTTGAAAATAAAACTAAATCAAAACTAACTTAATAAGGATAACTAAATTGAGAAACTAAATCTAAACTAAGCTAAACATGTTAAATGGGAAATTTTTATCCGACAAAAGTACATGTTGAGAGCTCCTCCACATAGAATATCACAAACAATTCAACCATTATGTATAGGTATGAGGGACAAACATAAATTCAAAACATTATTTTTTCTTCATTACAGTAAGATTTATTACTTGCAATACAATCGCATATTGCTCATATCATATCAGGAAAGTGCGAGTGTCTGTCAGATCAACTGGCAACACTGACGATGAACTTTCTTGGATATGTGTTTTATAGCGTAGACAGACGACAGCGTTAATTTGCATTAGCAGTCTTAATTCAAATTAACTTGTGAATTATCCCCATCGCAATGTGTATTAGGTTTGATATAAATGCACGAAATCAGACTGAATTTATACTGAATTTAGCTTTTTCAATATGGCAATGCTATTGCCACTCTCTTATCGAGTGGAATACAAAGCCTCATGTTGGTATTCATCCTCTCCATATTTTGAACTTTTTCACAAACTTTTGGAAAATATTAAACCTACAAATTTCCACAATTGCCTTTCTCTTATTTCAGACTGTCCTCTTGCTATCCCAAGTTGTAGCAACACGTTCAGATTTATGGTTGCTAGTGCATGTACAATTCTTACATTATGGAGCAGTTTCAGCAAAAGTAATTTCAACTTTCTTTCAAATATATAGTGATTTTTCACCAACAGCATAGCTGCTAATCGTACTTTTTGCCTTCTATCCATTTGATTTCGATGTAAATGCCAAAAAAATTAGTTGACAAACAAACAGCTGTTTACTAAATGCAGAAACTGTCGTCTGTCAGCGTTAAATTCTAATTCACATTAGTGAGCTTCTAATGCAAATTAACGCTGTCGTCTGTCTACGCTATTAGTTGGTTAAATTTAAAAGCGTCTATTTTAACGTATAGATAAAGGTTATACGGTAGTAACGATGAACAAAATATAAATAAATTTATATATGCTATTCTTTAAAAAGATTTCGTTATAGCGTTCGCACAAGTTTAAAGTTTGTTCACAGAATAAAAACAATATTTTTTATATATCTACGAATATTAATCCATAAGAAATTTCATAACTTACCTCTTAACTTAGGGTCTGAAAAGAGAAAATAATTTATATATAAAATTTATATATCGTTTTATATAGAATGAGTTACAAAACAGTAAGCAGAAAAAAATAAAAATTTCCTCTTTATGTTCAGAAAATACAGTTAGGTAATTAAATGAATATTTCGGAAATACTCTAATATTTTTATACGCATGATTTACAATCAAACATATCTACTTAAAATTGCATAATAGTACTAAATTTTCCACTCCTGGTTGCTAATATGATGAGTTGTTGTATTGATATTTTGTTATTGTCCCACACAAACAAAACTAAATATGCGTTCTCTTTTAACTTTAAAACCACTGTTGCCAACTGTTTTTGCCGCAAAACGCGTAAGCCAATAAGTAAAGACGTGTTGAAAGTACCTATTATTTATAAGACAATTTCCACTTTCGGCGCAGCATTTAAGACAAGATCTTCTTCACATGCAACTTGTGTTTTTATTGGAACACAAGGTAGGTTTTAATAATATATATTTATTTATATTTGTTATAATACACCGCTTACTTGTGGAGGCACATAATGTTGCCAGAATTTCTAAGGTAAAATCTACGAAACTCAAGAGTTTTATACAAAATTTTTGATAACTCAACAAATAGTTATGTTCTAATGTACTTATATATACACATATGTATATAGGTAAATATTTTTCATATATAAAATATATATATATGTTCCCATCGATCCTATAAGGAGCATAGGGCCTCCATATATAAAATACTATCATATATATTCTATGTAAAGTGTTTTTCTTAATTATATACATACGTAACTAAATAAAATAAATCATTTATTTATTAAATTAAATAATTTCTAATTTATATAACTGTTTTAGGTAGTTAATAAATAAATCTACTTACATATTATTTAAACATTTTATTTATAAAAAAATTGTATTGATCGATTGAACAAACTTGCTATTACTCAAAGAATTATGAAAAAGTAATTTGGTTAGCATCTCATAATCTATAAATTACACATTTATAATTTTAATTTAAAAAAATATAGGAGCGATTAGATATCTAGGAATAAAAAGCATATTGATGTACACAAATATGTACGTATACGTACATACGAATGTGAGTACGTTCACATATACATCATGTATAAGAACTTTCAAATTAAGGTGCAGTTGTATATATATATATATATATATATATATATATATATATATATATATATATATATATATATATATATATATATATATATATTATCAATATTTGAACTTTTAATTTTCGATAATTTTGTTTATTTCGTTATTGCTGACCTTCTATTAATAAATTTCTCTCTACTTTTCATAGTTGTTAACATATTGAGAGTTTCAGATTTTTTAAAATAAAAAATATTCACATAGATACATTTGCCAATTATATTGGCAAAATAATTAGAGAAGACAACAGCAATTTTTGATTAAATATAAACAAAGCGGCAACGCTGATTAATAATACTCAATTGAAAACATTTTATTTTTCTCTTTCATATACAAAACAATAACGTTTGTTTACCAGAGAGAGTCCTAATATATCAAAGAGTAAATAAAGAGATGTGTTTAATAATCTTATAAGAAAAAATAAGAGCAGTAGTCAATGTGGCCAACCATTTCTTACTCCCCGTCCACACTAGCAATTTTGTTGCATACAATTCTTTAAAATTCTGCTTTGAAATTGCTTTAGTGTCCACATAAGAAAAAATCTAGTGCAATTTTTGTATAAAACGTATATAAAACGTCAAATACAACAACACCAAACATCAAGTTGAATAGTGAGAATTTCAAAGCAAAAGAGAATTGAAGAGAACATGAAACTCTGTACCCCTCCCCAAGCTTCTTCCGTACACAACAACCAAGAATTGCTGCAACAAAATTGCAAATGTGGACGGGGACTTAGGCATAATTAGAATGTATGCATGTACATATGTAAGTATGTGTGTATGTGGACATGTAAGTACATACATACTTAGCAAAATTAATAATTTGTTTGTATGAATTTCTCTTTTTAAATAGGATGAATAAGTAAATAATTTGTCGTTTAAGAAAAAAAATTTTAATCCATACATACTTACATACTTATGTATGTATGTACATACATACATAAGTAAATATCTACATAAATAAGTATCTAAGTATGTATGTACATACATATGCATGTATGTATGTATGTATGTACATATATTGAAATTTTTTCCTTTTCTACAAAACCATTTGCATGATATACGGCATACGGAAAACCTACTTACATAAATATTTCAATTTTATAAAAAAAGGTAGCCGCCGAGTTTATTTCACATTTTTTAATATTTTTGTAGAATTCTAATTTTCCAACAATACTTGACACATTCAGATATGTAATGTACATACATACATAAATACATATGCATTTAATAATTTATTTTTCAAGGGGTATATTCAACTATGCAGAAATTTTGTCATAACCAAACTAAAAATAATGACTTAAAACGTAAATAAAAAATCCACGTTGTTAGTGCAAAAAAGACGAAAGCAAGAAAATGACAAACCAAATTAATATATGTAATTCTCATTATTGAGTATGTTTCCTCTCTCTCTATTGTCTCTCTCTTTCCAAAAGCCGCATTTTAACTCTCTTCTAATTTAATTCCAAACATAAGTACGCATATGCACGTGTGTATGCACATGCATATATAAAATATATCATAAAATAGGTATGCACCTCCATATCTCCTGTAATTGTTTTACGGAAATTGAATAAATTTGCAAAAAAAGAAAAATTTAGCTCAGTTGTATTTTTTATACATACATACATATGTATATTTGTTATTGTTTGTTGTGTACGTTCTTTTGCATTTTACTTTGTAAACATTTTCTTTCTTCATGTGTTGAATGTATTACCTTGCTCTCTTAACTGTAGTTGTGTGCACTCGTATTACTCAGTCTCTGCTTGAGTATAGGAATTTTTTGTTTTGTTTAGAACGGGGTCTCTTGGAGCTTTTCCTTATTTTATCAACACTTAAAAACTATTAACATGTATACAAAACCAAATTCTTTTTGAAATAAAAACAACTAAATTAATGAATAAAAGAGAGCAAAATGTTTTCTGCTCTACTTACATAAATGTACATACATACTTACATACACATGTAAGTATGCACATGTCCATACATGCATGTGTATGCATAGAAATGTATAAACTTATATGTATGTACATTCATGTATGAGATTTACTGAGTATATTTTAGCTTTATTTTATTAACATGCGGAGTTCTTATGCAATTAACACCTTTTTCCCGCAAAGGACATCCGTCAATGGCTTAATTTGTATATTTTTGTTAAAATACATATGCATGTATGTATGCATGTATGTACATACATATGTATGTATTGTTGACATATTTATACTTGCTGCTAAAGTAATGCTAACATTATATTCATTTAACATAGTCACTAAAATAGAATTTTTATTAGTGCGACTCATAAGTGAATGCATGCAAACTTATTTACATACAGAGAAATATGTATGTATGTATGTATGTATGTATGTATGTGCATAAACATGTTAGTAAATACAGTTGTGTTCAAAAATATAGAAGCGTCAGTCACAAATAAAGTATTTGTGATATAACGAATATTCGTAATCGCAAATATTCACTTCTTTTCACGATAATCGTATTTCCCAAAAGTTAGAAATAATTTTCTTCATATCATATGAAATTAATAAACAAACCTTAACGAAAATTGTTTAAGAGTTGCTGCTTTAAAAGCAACTGTCGTGTCATCAACTAATTTATCGGATTAGTTGAAATCTTCGGCCATTTTTTCCCATGTGTTGATTAATGGAATTAATGACGATAGAGAAACACCGGCATCGGTAATAATAATCCAGTAGCTTTGTGATAGAGATTTACATACATACATACAGTCAGAGACTAAAGTTTAAATACAGCTGTAAAATAATGAGTCTAAAAAATACCAAACGTTATTCCAAAATTTTGTATATGCAGATTTATTTATTTTCTTTAATATTTTCGCAGGAAAACAAAGAATATACATTTCATATCAAACATAACGGGTATTATTACAAAAGAACTAAAATTAAGTGGACAAAAGTTTAAATACAGACTCAATAGGAAGAACAAATCTTACATTAACGAAAAAAAAATTTAAAAATCAATATTTTGTTGGGCCACCCTGGCTGTCTATGACTGCCTGAAGACGCCGAGGCATGGAAAGGACCAATTTTTCAGTTTCGGACACCGTTATTTCCGACCAGCCTCTTTCAGCGTATCCTTGCTAGTAACTTGTTCCTTTCTTAATTTTTTCTTCATTAAATCCCAAACATGTTCTATAGGGTTTAAATCTGGTGATTGGGGAGGGCTATGAAGTTGGCGCGGAGCATAATAGAGCAGCCATTCTTTAACCGAATGTGCGGTATGTTTCGGATCATTGTCTTGTTGAAAGATCCAATGAGGTCCGAGGTCCAATTTGTCGACAGAAGGCTTTAAATTATGTTGCAGTATGGTTTTATATTGGTGTTGGTCCATTATACCATCAATGATGGCCAAATTCCCCACTCCAGCTGCTCCTATTGCTCCCCAAACCATAACATTACCGCCCCCATGCTTTATAGTTGGAACAAAATTTTTTGTATGTAGGGCAGTGTTAGGTTTTCGCCAGACTTTGCGCGGCCATCGCTTGTAAACAAATTAAACTGTGAAAATAACCTTTTCCAGAATTCCACGTCCTTGCTTTTATATTTATTTGCAAACTCCAATCTTAGCCTATTCTTTTCGCTTATTAGCGGTTTTTTGAGTGGAACTCTGCTTCTGTAGCCGTTCTCCCGTAATGCCCTTTGCACAGTTTTTGGATCAACATGTTTGTTTAGAGTGTTTTCGATGTCATTGGCTAATTTTGTGGCACTTAATTTAGGGTTTTTGTTCACTTCCCTGAGAATATGGCTAACATCTCGACTGAAGAGTTTTTTTGATCGACCACTTCTAGGCATATTTTCCAAAAAATCTTTGTGTTTATGCTTTCTAATGATATTTGGTACACTAGAAAATAGGACATTTAATACTTTTCCAATTTCTCGGTAAGACTTTCCTTCTTTGAAGTGTTTAACTATTAAAGTTTTTACGCTAAATTCTATTTCTTTTCCTATGTCCATAATTTCGACTCAACTGACAAGAACACAACAAGAATACGACTAAAATGAATGTTTGGCAGCTTAACAATTAATTTAAGCAAAATATGAAAACTAAAGGTACATAACTTGGAAAAAATAGCAAAAAAGGGAGTAATATTCAACATGTATTTAAACTTTTGTCCAATGCATTTTTTTGTTATTGTAGGATTTACCCTTAGGTTCGCCATGTAGTAAATATTTTTTGCTTTTGTTTTTAGTCTAATACATATGTTGACTAATAAAACTGCATATAAAAAATGTTCGTCAGATGTTCAATTTTCCTTAAAGTCCATATTTGAAAGTTGTATTTAAACTTTAGTCTCTGACTGTATATTTTATATCGTTTTTTAAGTAATCAATTGATATCTGTCAAAATTTTTAGATAATTGGATTTTTCAATTAAAATTTAATTATTTAATATTGCAGCATATAAACGGTGCTATAGATAATTATGTATTTGCCCCTAAGTTGCAAATTCAATATTCGTAGTCGCGAATATCAAAAAATCAAAAATTTTCTAGCAAAGGAAGTTTTTCAACAGACACAATGACAAATTCTTAAACTTATTTTTATAGTTACGAAATCAATCATTAATCATATACATAAGTATGTATGTACATAATATGTACATATCGAGCCTTTGGTGCAATACCGTAGTAACTCAAAATTTTAATTTTTTAAGGTTATATTACGAAATTATTCGCCTTGTCATTTTTTATATTCTATAAAAGTTTCATAAAAATATTTTGTATACTCAGCTCTTGAGAAAAGAACCAAATTTTCTTTTACCATAAATTGTGTGTAAATTCAAAACTTTAAACTCAATTTCTGCAAAACAACCTTTTTTGAATTATTGCGTTATTGCAGCAAAGGCTCGATATGTATGCATGTATGTAAGTATATATGTATATAGGTATTTATATATGTAATTTTATAACAAAGCATTGATGGATCTTTTAAAATTCGCTCATATAATGGAATTAACTCAATATAACAAGCAGCTTGTGCTTTACACCAGTATTTTCAATAATATAAATACATACATACATACATTGTATATAAGTATTTACACTGTATGACAACAAAATGCCAAACGCAAACTTAAAGAAGTATTAGAAAATAAATATAATATTTAATGCACACACAGTGTTCATAAACGTAAGTATGTGCACTCACAACCTGAAACAGGGAGTTTATTATCTGTTAAATAATTTCTCTTTAGCTGCTGAGAATGTTAAGAGAGCGGCGTTGCCAGATAAATTTATGCAAAGTCGTTTTTAGTAAAATTTTTCTGAAATAAGCCTAACATTATTCGCCTTTTGAAGCGAATTTAGCGTTCTTTAATAAGCGTAAAAATTTATTTGACAGAGTCGTAGACAATGTTATCTAAAACAAAATGCCTTTGTCATATTCCCTGAACCTAGTTGAGACAGTAGACTTATTTTCAAGACAGCAAGAAACATTAACCTCCAACGATTGCGAACACTCAAATTTAAGTTCAGGATCACGAGTGTAACAAAAAAAAACCCATCCTCAATACAGAAATATTTAAAACCCTGTTTGAATCGTAAGATCGCCAAATTAACGGCAGAACTTCAAGCAAGTCTAGCAACATTGTTTAGATATAGCGGCAAGATGAGAAAGTAGGATGACGTCGGTGTAAAGTTTACACTACAAACGAATGGTTACGACAACTACTATATGTACATCTTAGCACAACCATACCCTAAATTAATGATTATCACACATAATAGACTCGTGACTTTAGCACCAAACAAACTACTGATGGGCAATAGCAGCACCATACTAATCATTCGACCACGAGACTAGACCAAAACTATACATACAAGCATGTATTTATACGGTCATATATATACATGTATGTATACATACATACATACGTATAAACAGATATACTATTTATATGCATACTGATAACACACACATGCACATGAATGTGTATCTACACTCACATAAAAAAACTGCATGGGGCTGTAGTAGTTTTTGTATTTAGCACAAAACCAAAGAAGTTAGATTAATATACTTACAAATAAGTAGATACTGATACACTCTAGTAATGGTAAATACAAATGAAATAATTGTGATCATTTTCAGTTTAAAATACGGTAAGTAACACCAGCTACATGTATATGTATGTATATATGTACATATATATGTACATAGCATACATATGTACATAAGTTCGCACGTACATACATATGTAAACATCTACATACATACATACATACATACATATGTACATTTTCAATTATCTGTGACCGAAATGATGTTGCCAAATATGTACATACATACATAAGTATGTACATATGTACATAAATACATTCAACTAATCCCTTGATATCCGTGGGGTGAAGTGGGGAAAGGAAATTCACAAATTTTGTGCTTAGAGAAACTAATAAGAAGGTACGTACATATCATGAAATTTTCTACTTAATTTCAATTTTATTTATTTATGTACAACATACATATGTATGTATGTAAGTATGTGAAATTTGATCACAAAGGAGAAATATTTGACAAAAATCGAAAAATATTTCTTTGCTGTTGTATGTATATACATATGTATGTAAGTATGTATGTACATATGTATGTACTTATGTATGATAATAAAATATTTTTGAGGATCTATCAATAAAGCAGCTGATTATTAGAAAGCAAAATTATTAACCATCAAACAAAAATGCATCTAATGTGCAAAAAGTGTGACCGTTATTTGATAAACAATTATTTGTACTTATAAAATTTTGTAAGACAGTATGAAATAAAACTAAATAAAATGCATTAGACTCTAAATAAAAATAGTTTATATGGGTAAATCAAATGTTTTCGACCAAAATATACCATACAATTTGAAAATTTTTTAGATTTTGGATTTTTACTAAATTTGTTGTGTATATCTGTGCTTTTTTTTGACGTACATACATACTATCCAGTTGGATACCACTTATGGTTCCATTTTTATAACCCTCCGATATAGGCCATGTCTTGCATTTTTGTAAAATAGTTCACATTCAAATAACAGTAGAGCCGTTAGATAGTTCTAGACTTCCTCTTATTAAGTAAATAATTTAATGACCTACTATCTTCTTGTTGCAAGCATCCCTAAAATGAGAAAATATCCTGCAAAATGATCTTTTATATTTTCTTTAATTTTTACAGGATAAGTTTTCAATTTTTGGACGCTTTCTTGCCGATTGAATTTTTTATCCAATCAAAAAGTACCGAGTACTCTGAAAAATATAACTTATTTTACAGGGAAGTTGTAATAATGAAAAAAATTTAAAACTGTTTATCGCTCTCTTTTGCCAATGTTGTAATAATGGTCCTTAGACTGTATTAAAAATTTGTTTAAAGAACGAAATGAAAGGCGCTTAGTTTGCATCAATTACATCATAAATTGTTTCTATATAAGTATATAATTCGAGCTTTGAATACTTTTTGTGTTTTTGTGGCCTTAGCTAAGCCAACTCATCAGTTAACTTTAAGCATTATAGCAATATTGACTTCCATCATGCTACCAATGTGTAGGAAAGTACAGTTTTAATTACACTTCTGTAGAGCTGATGTGACATTTTGGGATTAAGTTCCCATTTTTCACGAATGGCTATTCTGCATAGCGACTGGCATAAATTAGCCTTCTTTGCCCTCTATGTCATTTGCAGCAAATTCACTTTTTTCTCTCTTAAAGGGCAAACATTTTGCACTTTTTTCGGAAACCCAAACGCATGTACCCTTCTGAGTTAAATCCTCTTTCCCACAAAAAGTTTGATTTCATTGTTGCCTTTCTTACTTGCCTTTATTCTCTACACATAAAAATCAGGCAATAATCACAAAAAACACTAACAAAATTTCATCATGATTGTCCTAAATTTTGGGCTGTTTCTGTTTTTGTGAGTATCTTTTAGATGACACCAACAATAATAAAAAAAATATTTTTATTTATATTTAGAATTACTGGGGTGGAGAAAATCTTGTTGCATATACTTAAATGACTCGTTTGTATGCAGAGCTTTTCATACTGAAAATGAAACATTTTATTTTCTGTTTTGTTTACCAAACTATTTATTGTTTCTATTTAAGTTACTTAAATGTCGCATTTAAATCTAATACAAACAAATGATTTCCTTATCTACATATGTACATACATAAGTATATAAAATACGTGAAACAAAAAGCTTATTTTTGTCTAGAGGTATTTAGCTCTATTAATTTAAACGATGAGATTTTAATTGAAAAGATGTTGGTAATCAAACTGATACAGTCGAGTTCGCATAAGCGAAGCCTCTAAAATGAAAAAATCGCTTAATTGAAATAAAATATTTTCAAGCATTATTTGTGATTAATTTCAAAGCACCTTACACATTACTTCGCTTAAAAAATATCGCTTTAGCGAAACACGCATTGATTTTAAAGGTGTAAAATTAAATGAAAAAAGTGTCGCTTAATAGAAAAAATTATTAATTTGCGGACCTTGCAGAGTCAACTAATTTCAATCGTATTGCATTAAGGGACACATTTTGGGTACAAGTTTAAATTAGTTTCACTGTTTTGTTAGCTAATCTGAAAATTAATTTAATCTCGTATTAACTGAGCTTGATTTTCTTGGGGGCTAGTTAAACATGTTCGTCAGATGTTTACTTTTCTTTAAAGTCCATATTTGGAAGTTGTATTTAAACTTTAGTCTCTGACTGTAGTGTCGAAGCAAGCAAAATAAGAGAATTTCATATTGGGTATAAAACGAATTTTTCGCAAGTGCTAAAAATAGAAATGTGTAGCAATATGGAAGGAATCACTAAAATCTTATTTACCATTAAAGCTATTAATTTTATGTTCATTTTCTTAATATTCTTTTGTTTATACTATTTCACAGCTGTTCCTATATTTGAACAAATGCATGTGTGTGTGACAATTTGGATTTAAATAACAGTAAATAATCGACAACTCAAAAAGTAAATATGTATGTATGTAAGTACTGGGATTAAGGTTAATTCTATCAAAAACTAGCCATAAATGCAACCGATAGAATCTCAGATTATAAAAGAAATCTGAGTTCAAAATCAGCATATGTACGTGTACATCTGTACATTTTTAGTATGCAATATTAATTATGTACATATGTACATATGTATACTCTTTGCTTTAAAGAAAAAGTTCTGAGTTAGTTTAAGCGAAACGATATTCACTTATCCGAAGAAGAAAACGATTCCTGAAATTTTTCATCCTTGTTTAACCGAATTCGACTGTATAAAGTACATATGTACATACATGTGTAATTATGTTCTAATTTATTGCCAATTTACATCTGGAAAAATCGCTTTTGTATTGCTCAGAAGGTTTGGCATCGAGACACTTTTGCTCCCAAAGGAAGCCTATTGGTAAGAAAAAATATATTTATTTTTAGTGTTATATTTTTCTTTCGGCAATAAGCCATCATCAGTGTTCTTTTTTACCGTATACTCGAAATTCCAAAATACATATGTACATACATATGTAAATATTGTCATAACTTTTGAACCCATTGAAAAACCAATTTGAAATTTTAAGCAAACCAATAAGTGTACGTTTTCAGGATATACATACATATTAGAACAAAGGAAATGTTCTCATTTTTGAGGTCCTTGCAATCAAAAGATAGGTCATTTAAATTAAAGAAGGTAAATCCGACAGTTTTCAACGATTCGATGAAATTTTCAAAAATTATAATGTTCAATGTTACTAATTTCTCACAAAAATTCACAATATATCCAACTTTGGAGAGCTATCACTTGGGAACCATAATTGGTATGTGCAGATAAATGGAAAGTATGTTTATAAATTCTTTTAAGAAACTCGGAGAGGATCAAAATTCAACCTAGGTCCAAAATTTTTGGAATTATCCATAAGCATGATTTCAATTTTAATTCATAAATGTATGAAAACGAGTGATTTATGAGTGACTTCCCATCATTCTATAATATACAAATAAGTATACATACTTATAAATATATTTATATGTATATATGTACATACATACATATGTACATACTAAAGATACCAATCTCTACAATTTCGGGACTTAGGACTTAATGAAACGGAATTCTGGAATTAAGAAATCCCCCGAAAAAAACCAAAAAATATATGGCTGTATACAAGCATGTACTTACATACATGCATATGTATGTATGTAAGTATGTACATACATATGTACATATATGTACTTATGTAAGTATAAGTATTTCAAATTAAGTACTTATATACTACGTTTATACGCACGTCTTATTTGCAAATAGAACTATTTGCAAATAACTAATTCACTGTTTATACGGGAAATTGCATACAGAACTTACATATGTTATTATTAGTGATGCCATGTGACGAAAATATGATTGTTTGGTAAGTAAAACACAAAAAAAGTTCATGAAGTGGCTACGTCCTACTTTTTATTTGCAAATAGAGTCGTTATTCACGACTTGTTAAGCGAGTTAATAAGTTACAATAAAAAAGTTATACGGCAACATTCTTCTTTTTTATTTGCAAATAAGACGTGCGTATAAACGTAGTAATATACGTCTTATTAGCTATGCGTATATGTACATACTAATGTACTTATGTATGTACATAAGTATGAATAAAAAACCTGAGCAAGAAAAATTCCTATTTGTGAATGAAAATGTAAGTACAGTAAAAACCGGATAAGTGCAACACGCATAAATGCAAAAAACGCTTAAGTGCAACGTGTTTCGAAGCCATAAGCGTCTTTTATATTTTTTTATGTAAAAATGCACGGATAAGTGCAACACGGATTAATGCAAAAAGTGTATAAGTACATAATAATTTCAAGCCTCAAGAGACATTTTTAGTACAACTTTGTATGCATAAATGCACAACTAAAATAATTAATTTTAATTTATACATAAGTACTTTTTTCTACAAAAAGGTTTCCGATTTTTTCACCTCATGCGATCCAAGCCAATCTTATTCAGATTCTTCAGTTTGCTCGTCATCTATATAATCTTCCATACCAATATTTTTTTAATAATTGTTCTTGTTAATAGTAAAAAATTTTTATTTTGTTCTTGATTAAAAACAAAAGCAAATTAACTTTGCACACATGTGATTTTTTAAAGACTTTTTTTAAACTGAACTGATTCTTTAAGTTTTGTAAAAAAAATTTTATTTACATACGATATATGAAAGTTTGTAAACATATGTATAGTATGTACGTTAAAACTTTATGATTTAGGTTTTTAAGTTTTTTTGTTGAACTCTATTCGACAATATACATGAATTACCAATAAAATTAAACTTTGTTTATAAAAATCATCAACAGTCTATTTTATCTTATATTTTTAAGGAACTTATGCTCATATGTATATGTATATACTCTAAGCATATATGTATGTATGTACATAGTTTGATTTCTTTCTCTGTAACTATATGTAAATGCAAAAAATTTGCATTTACCCAATAATTGTATAATTGCAATATTTGTGCATTTATCCGAGGTTTGCATAAATGCAAAGAATGGATAAGTGCACAAAAAATCGGGCGAAAACCGATGTGCATTTATCCGTACTTTACTGTAGTTCAAAGAAGAAGAAAAATAGCTACAAGAAAGCGTCTAAAGTGGGAATAACTTACAAAAATGCACACATACATAAGTATGTATGTACATAAGTATGTACTCATGTATGCGTGTACATTCATACATATGTAAGTATGTACATACCCTGAAGGAAACATGGGGACAAGTGTACCCAAGTCACCAGTTTTGTCGACTATTTTGGTGACTTATTATCAGGGTTGCCGTTGAAAATTTTTAAAAAGTGTCATAAAAAGGGTATTTAAGAAAAAAAAGGGTCAAAAAAAGGGTATTTTAAAGTAAAATAGGGTCAAGTTTTTTATGAACAAAAAAATAACATTTATTTCAATTTAAAAAACAAAAACGAGTTCTAAAAATTAATTAAATACATTAAAACTAAATAAAAGTAATTATACATACTTGAATGAATCAATATTAAAACTAAAAAACATTTCACAATTCATATAAAAAGAGAAGTAACTTTTACAAAAACTTTTGATAATATTTATCACTTTTTAGGAATACTTAATCTATATTTGGAAATGAGTTCTTCACTTGGAGTCCATTCTTCCAGCTCCGACTCGGGCAAATTGAGAGAGGAAAGCATCGACTCACAAGTTTCTATATTAAGTTTGTTTGTAAGTTTATTTTTAATTAGTGACAGTTTTGAAAAAATTCTTTCAGCGGAAGCGCTACTATGAGGCAAAGTAAATATATATGTAATGAATTCATATAAATTTGAACGCATGTATGCATATATATAACATACAAAAGTATACAAAAGCTAATTGTACTGAGAACTTTCGTGAGGAGTATTGGAACAGTCGAAATACGCCAACCACAAAAAGGGGGCAAATTCATTTTCAAAAAGGGTGAAAAAGTGGCATACATATTGTTAAAATGATACAAAGGGATAAATTAAAAAAAGGGTAATAAAAAGTGTCATTGGCACGAAAAAGGGTCAAAAGTGATACTTTAGTGTCTCAGCGGCAACGCTGCTTATTATAGACATCGTCAACAGAGTTGTCAACACGTTTTTGTTTGATGAGCAGAGAAATTTCTGAGAGCACGCTATGCCTTACAGTAGCCAGCAAAACTAAGGACACACCAGTATTTTTTAATTTAATTTCGTTAAAACTTTGTGTTTAAAAATGAAAAACAAATTGAAATGGTTAAAAATAAAAAAGTATATTATTATACTTCAAGCTTATAAAAAAAATTAGGAACTTCATGTTATTAAATAAGAAAAATTAAGAAATTAATTGCGTTTCCTCACAATTCGACACAGCAAAAGTAAGGACACACCTGTAAAAAACACTTAAATTTATTATAAAATCTAACAAAATTTACCAAAATTTAACATTTTTAACATTTTGTTTGGTAGCCTTTACATTTCCACACAGCTTCTAAACGTTTTTTCAATGAGCTGACCAGTTTTTTTGTGACTTCAGAACGTAGGTTCTTCCATTCTTCTAAAAGCACCTCTTTGAGTTGCTGTTTATTTCGAATTTCGAGTTTTCGTAAATTTTTCTTTAATATTTCCCATATGTGCTCAATTGGGTTGAGGTCCCGACATTGTGGAGGTGTTACAAGCATATGTGGAGTGTTGTACAGAAGCCACATTTTCACATTGTGAGCCGTATGCTTCGGGTCGTTATCTTGCTGGAAGTAATAGCTATCAGATAGATCCATTTTTGACGCACAATCTTTGAGATTATTTTTTAAAATATCCTAGTAAGTATACTGATTCATTGCATTTTCAATAAAAACCAGATTTCCAACACCCGCATAGGACATAGAGCCCCATATCATAACACCTCCACCTCCATATTTTACGGTCTTTATTATATTCTTAGGATTTAAAGCATAGCCTTCACTGCGCCAAACTTTATAACGCCCATCAGAGCCAAATATGTTATATTTTGACTTGTATGCCTCTTCATTTTTTAATTGCGTTTATTTGTTCTATGGTGAACCTTTAATCATTTATTTTAACTAAAACTGTAGGGATATATGTATATCAAAAATTGTTTACATGGACCCATTAGAACGACCTCTTCAGTAGAGGGTTTTCAATGATAAGTCCATCTTAAATTTCAATAGAAAGAAGTATTGTGTAGAGTATGTCAATAATACTGGTGACAATGTCTACAGAGAAGCACTAGTTCTACGGTCGTCATATGGTCCCATTGGAACTAGTTCGTCAGTAGTTCCAACGTCAGTAGTGGATTTTCAATGACAAGTGCATGTTAAATGTCAACAGAAAAAAGCATTGGCTGGGGTATAATTTGTCACTAGTACTGGTGACTTTGTCAATAGTGAATCACTAGTGAATCACTAGTGACATTTCCTTCAGGGTACTTACTTATGTATGTATGTATGAATGTACTTAAGTAGTAGATATGGTGTTACAGGAAAGGACCGATATGTACCTATAATTTTGTTACTGAATTTTCATTTCCGGGAAAATTTATGTATGTACGTACAGATGAACACAGGTGTGAAAATACGAACAAGAACGTCTTGCAATAACTTAATTAATCATGGCGTGATTAAAGCGAAATCGCTGTTATTCCGCTTTTATTTTGGTTTAACAAAATTCGTTATTACATTTGTAGGTTAAGTAGTATAGGCGAAAAATAGAAATAAAATAAAACCAAATTTATTGTGGTTAATTAGGTTCCCAACTAAACGCAAGATAAGATAAAAATAAATGTTTTTATTCATTAAGTATACTTAAGTATGTATGTACATACATATGTACATACATGTGTATGTAAGTATGTATGTATGAATGTACATATGTATGAAATAATAAAAATGAAAGTTATACAACAAAACGACGCTAAACGCATTCTTGACAATACGAAAAACATCGGAGGCACCAACAACACAACAACGACATCAATAATAAAAGCAACGTGTTTTTCTTATTTTATGGTGTGTGTATACTATGCACATTCATAATTGCCAGATTCGACGATTTATCGTCATTTCGACGATTTTGGGCCCCAAAAATAGCATACTAACAGCTTGACGATTTTTGCCCTAAGTTCGACGAATGTTTTATCTGCTTTAGTGAGAAAGGTAATGCTCAATTATAAAAGACTAGCGGACCAGGCGAACTTCGCCTCGCCCCAATTTTAAGCCTTCAGACAAACTTTCTATTTTTTTCATTTAAAAAGCCATTAAGGAATAATTTTAAACAAAATTTCATACAAAAACTCGATTTTAGATTTTTTCAATTTTCCGACTTTTCCGGAGGGATTTTCCAAAATTTTCTTCCATAAAAACCTTTTTCTCGAAAATACGAACAACTGACAAAAAGTTTTACAGAAATCGGCCAAGTCGTTCTCATTTTATGAATTATTGGATTTTGCCACGCCCCTCCGCCCACAGACAGACTTCACAGCGTCACCCGCCCGAGTATTCTGAAGGTTCCCTGAAAATTTCGTCAAAATCGGCCCAGTCGTTTTGGAGCCATTACGTTACATACATACATACATACATACACACATCCTATTTTATATATATAGATTATACATACATACATACATATGTACTTATGTATGTGTTAAGTTTTTATTTACTAGATTATAAAGATGAAAGAAAGTTTTAGACCCTGAGCAATTTTATCTAGAGAACCTCAGTTATATAATAAGAATTAGTACAATAATAGTAGGATATAATTTTGGGGATGAATTTAAAGTTTTCAGTGCAACCAATCCCCGACGAAGACAATATGTGTTTCCTTTAATTACATTATACACTAATAGCCATTTTATTATGTAATGTAAAGAATGAGAAAGAGAGGGTATAGAGTCCAAATTAAAACCATTAAAAGGATATAAGGAAAAAATAGGAAATTCTAGTCTCTTATTTTCTACCTTAACTAAAATTATTTTACCATATTTTTCAGTACACCTACATACATATACAAAATGAGTATTTAATTAATTTATTCTAAATAAAACAAAGCTTTGAGTTTCCTATAAAATGATGACTTCGACATCAAAATTATATCGGATTTAATTGATATGTACATAAGTATGTTCCGTTATAATATATGTATCCTATCTTTGATTTAGTTATTATTATTATTATTATTATTATTTATTAGAATTTTAATATTATATTGTTTGTTGTTGGCTTAGCTAGGTATATGCCTGCATTTCATTGGCGCTAACCAAATCATCAGTACCCTTTAGCCAAATCATGATTGAAAGCATTCAAAGCTCGTATACTTAAGCCACAGACTACAAACACTATATGAGAATTCAAACAGAACTCAATCATATTTTTCTATTTGTAATCAACAAAAACACAAAAGTATAAATAGCTTTAGAATGCTTTTGTACAATTACAACACAACAAACAATTATAATTGACTTGCGTCTTTTTGTTTTTTCTTTTTACGCCTTTATACAATTAATCGCCCGTTGGGTGATAATGAAAGTATTTATAAGGCAATGAAAAAACAAAATTTATAATAACAATATTTATCAAATTCGTTATTCGAGATATTCTCCAAAATAACCATTTTAATATTATATTGTTTGTTGTTGGCTTAGCTAGGTATATGCCTGCATTTCTGTTTGAATTCTCATATAGTGTTTGTAGTCTGTGGCTTAAGTATACGAGCTTTGAATGCTTTCAATCATGATTTGGCTAAAGGGTACTGATGATTTGGTTAGCGCCAATGAAATGCAGGCATATATGTACCTAGCTAAGCCAACAACAAACAATATAATATTAAAATGGTTATTTTGGAGAATATCTCGAATAACGAATTTGATAAATATTATTTATTAGAATAATATAAAATATTAACATAATTTACAAAACACACTAGCTACCAGGGACTACGGTGCAATTTAGTTATTAATTTTAATATCTAGAAGCAAAATTTCAATAATATCTTAAAAGCTTGCTAAGCTTAAAAGTGTTGAAGACTACAAGGCTAGGCTAGGCTAGGCCCACCACACAAATAAGAACAGATTTTTAATAAGTACTGTGATATTTTTTATGGCGATTTGATGATTTTTTCTTCAAAATGATTTTGCTCTAATTTATCTGGCAGCTACTTACATACATATGTACAAACTGTATATACACCTTATACTGTGGTAAATACATAATAAAAACAAGAAAAAATTCACCAATAATAAACAAAAACAACTTGACTAAAATGCTTATTGGGAACAACGCCAAAAACTCACTAATCACAGCAATGGCGATAACAAAAACAACAACGACTGCGGCGGTGCTGAAGAAATCGGCAATTCGAGTCGTTTAAAAAATAGAAAGAAGAAAACATACATACATACATATGTACATATGTACATATGTATGTATGTTGTATGTACATATGTATGTACATAGAGCACTATTATTTATTGTTGTTTTATTTTTTAAACAAAAACAAAACAAACACAATAATGGAAACAATTATAAAAGTACATGAATATGTACACACATCCATCCACATAATGTATGTAAGTATGTATGTATGTATGTATGTATGTATGTATATATTTAAATAAGTATATGCTTACATACATACATATTTTATGCACATACCTACATACATATGTATGTATTTGCATAACAAAAAAAATGATACAATTCTGTTTCACGTTTAACAAACTTGAGTTCTTTCTTGATTTAGGTTTAAAATAACAATTATTAAAACTTCTATTTGCTATACATACATACATACATATGTACATAAGTATGTATGTACTTATATGTAAGTACATATGTATGTATTAACTTAATGTGAATTCACCCATTCGTTCTGAACGAAATTTTTGTTGTTGTTCCGCATTAAATTTACTCTCTTTCTCTCACTCTCAAAAAAATAGAGACGTCAAACTACATATAAAAAAGCGTTCGGAACATTCAGAACGAATGGGAACATGCATATGCATGCGTGTGCTTGTCAATTTCTGCCCTAAACTGTTTCTTGCTTGCGGTAGCCGAATTTACCCAATAATGTTTAAGGCTAATACATATGGGTATGTACATATGTAAGTAAGTATGTATGTATGTACTTATGTATGTACAATTGTCAATTTACTTTTGTCAAGTGTCGACGCTGGATGGAAAATAATTTTTTTTTGACTTAAGCGCCAATTAAACGACATAAACAGCTTGTCAAACATACTTGTACTTGTACTTTGGTACTTTTTTCATTTATACCTATGTACATCCATACATACATATGTATTTATGTATGCACATACATAAGTATGTATATTCATATGTAAGTATGTACATACATACATACATACATACATATGTACATATCAGAGAATGCCAATTAATAATATCTAACGAAACTATCGTCATCAAACATGTATGAGTGTGTACGACTTTAATTTGACATCATACTTATGTAAGTATGTACTTACATACTTATGTATGTATAGTATACGCATCTTAGGTGAAGATCAAATAAACTTGTTAAATATTGCATACATATGCATGTACATACATATGTATGTAAGTATGTATGTAAGTACATATGTACGTGCGAGTACTCTGTCTTTTCCGCTTAACCGCAAACGTACAACAAAATAGTCAATCACCATTTGTATTATCCCAGATAGCATTTGGATGATTGAATTTTTAGTAGTCATCTTACTCACTCATTTTTGACTAGTTTTGGTGATTAAAAACTGAGTTTTCATATATTCCATCAAAAAGAACAGTCAAAATTGTGTATTATTTATGATTAAAAATTGATTACAATAATTTTTATCATTTACTTGAGTTCTTTTTGACTATTCTTGGTGACCAAAATGTGATACAATTCGGTAATCATCTTACTTACTCTTTTACCCCCACCATTTCGCAAACATTAAAAGCGATCAGCATGTAAACAAGTTCCCGATAACCAACAAGTCAAAGGAAAAGCAATGCAGAAAACATTATACATATCGAGCCTTTGGTGCAATAACGTACTAATTCAAAAAAGATTGTTTTGCAGAAATTGAGTTTAAAGTTTTGAATTTACACACAACTTAATGGTAAAAGAAAATTTGGTTCTTTTCACAAGAGCTGAGTACACAAAATATTTTTATGAAAATTTTACAGAATATAAAAAACGACAAGGCGAATAATTTCGTAATATAACCTTAAAAAATTCAAATTTTGAGTTACTACGGTATTGCACCAAAGGCTCGATATGTAAGTAAGTATATTGTGTTTTGATTGCATAGTGAGAAGTCCTGTTTTTGATTGCTAAAGTGAGAATTGGTGTCTATTTTTGTTATAAAAAAGTTTTTTATTGAAAAAATTAAAAAAACTTAATATAATTAATAAACAAAATATTAATTACTATTAAAAAAATTAAAAAATTAGAAAATTTAAAAAATCAGGTAACACTATGTCGGCCAAAAAAATTAGACGCATTGCTAAAAGAGAAGCTGAAAAAATTATGTCAAATAATTTTAGAGGTGAACAAAATTTGGAAAAGCAGGTCAGAAGTGGATTATAGCTTTGAGACATTATTTGAAAGTAATGGAGAGGAAACCGTTTTTTCCAGCAGTGAAAGTGAGGAAGAAGAATATAATATTTGTGAAAAATTGGGTAAAAGGGCAAATGCATCGATATTATTTTATTATTATTTTGTTTTTTAATTAATAGTATATGTACATATAACTTAAGAGCAATGAATTTAAGAAATTATTTTATTATTTTGTTTTGTTTTGTAAATACATAAGAACTGAATTACATATAATAAAAATTTTATCATAAAACTATACCAAATTTTAGTGTGATTTCTATTAAAAAAAGGGAAGAAACATAATACATAATATGATCGTGATATGACTTCAAATTATGATAAGATTCGTTTCAAAAATTTATCGAATATCATACAAAATATGATCATTGAACGATTTCAAAAATGGGTCGAAAATGATGCAGAATATGATCATAAAATGATTGCAAATTCAACTAAAAAGTGAACAGAAAATATTATCACATATGATAACAAATGTACATGAAAACTACATTAAAGCAGAGATCATAAATGACTATTCAGGAATAGTCACATGCAGGGTACCATTTTCTCCCGATGAAAGAATCATTTATGATTAGAAAATGATTGCATATTTGATAGTTTTAATCAACTAGAATATTCAAATGTGACTATTTTTTGACCATTATTTTCACAAAATGCTAGTTGGGATAACTTGGCAGCGTTCTCTTGTAGGCACGTTTTCATGGGTTGATGATTTATTTACATACATACATATGTACATACATATGTATGTTATGTATGTACATACATACATATGTATGTACTTATGTATTTATTTATTGTTATAGGCTTCTAACAATGTTTCATATTTCTTTCTTTTTTCCTGCTTCCACCTTTATGTTCCATAAAAATGATAAGTAGGTACATATGTATTGCTAATGTTCAATGAAAGGTAAAATATTTTTTTCATCCAACTGTGTTTGTTTTTGTCAATTAGAATTGCATAATAGGCTCACGTGCTTAAACTGAGTAGTTGTACATGATCACGTGCGATCTTTCATAATACCCATATGTATATTACGTAAGAGTTGCTCTCTTTTAATTAAGACTAATAATAATTAAATTCTAATGTTTAACCAGTTGCCTCCATTAAACAGTTCACGACTGCCTGCTTAAATAGGCAGAGTTTATAAACTAAAAGCTTAATAGAAAAAAAAAACAGCAAGCAGCTGCTTATTAAAACAAAAGCACAAGAAAATTGAAGACAAAAATGTTTAACTATGTATGTATGCACGTAAGTATGTACATATGTATGTACATTATAGGTAAACACGCACACAACATACTTACATATTTACATACATTGTATGTATGTCTAAATTTTCGTGTAGAAAGGTTACCAAACATGAAAGGAAGGGATACGACTTCTGAGAGGTTGAGCCCTAAAGGCAAACAGTCACGCTAATCTTGGTCGCATCTGCACAGGTTATTTTATTTGTAGTGTGTTACACCATCAATCTCCGGTTTAATTCCTACTCAGATAAGCCGAAAATGCATGAGAATTTGTGTTGTTGCATGCATTTTTTTTAAGAAATTGGTAAAAAAAATTCATATTAACGAAATGATGTTTAACTGATTTTTTCCCTGTCCGAACGACCGGGTCAGGAGCAGATCCAACTTTATTAGAGGATAATTGTGAATAAGAGTAAATAAAAAAATTTGTAAATAGCAGTGCAGGACATTTTATTTGGGTACATACTACATATGTATGTACATACATACATATGTATGTACATATGTATATCCTACACTTTCAAATATGTTACCAAGAGTTGTTAACGCTTATACACATTTATTTTTTTACAAACAATTAGGGACTTGTTAAAATATGTACATATTAAAGTAAAGAAAATTCTCATTTAAACTTTATTGATAACGTAGTACAACGTTGAACCAAAAGATTTTATAGTGACGTGACTATTTTTATATTCGCAGCTGTATTGTTTACTGCACTACTATACATATACATTTCTATTAATTTTATTAAAGAGCGCGATGCGTGTTGTCTTTTTGTTATACATACTTACATATTTTGATTAGAATAAAATATTAAATAAATGTATGTATGCATGTATGTATACATACATATGTATATACATAAATAGAAAGCACATGTATAGTTTATTTTGTTGAAATTAAAATTTTTATATTTAATGAGATGAAAATAATTACATGAACACACGTTAGTTTTTTCAGATATTTCTTGGTTTTAGCTTCCTGATGTGTATGATTGAAAAAATTATGCGCGGAAGTTTTAATAATATAGTATATACATACATATGTACATATGTACTTACATACATATGTATGTATGTATGAATTTAAACCTTGATAGTTTTTTGTTTGTTTGATACATACATATGTATGTATGTATGTATGTGCATAAGTACATAATACATAGTACATATACATAAGTATGTATGTAAGTACTTACGTATACATACATATATATTTATATAATTTAAGAATACTAGGATATGAATACATACTTATGTACATGTATTTATGTATGTATGTACATAAATACATATTTATGTATGTATGTAGGTATCTATAATATGGCTTAAAACATTATGACTGTATATCAGTGTAGTTAACCAATTTTGTGAAGAAATCCCTACAGCACCAAAAAAATCTCTATTTTCCCTACGCCCAGAAAAAAATTTTCCCTACGAAATTCCCTACGTTTTTACCTTATATTTCCTCTATAATGAGGCACTTAAAACATACGAATCCAATATTAAGCTTTTACCGCTTACGATTTTTTCGCGGTAAGGGCTCAATATATTCAGGTTTTTGGTTAATGTGCATTTTTTATCTACCTATACCTACCTATATAGACATTTTATTTCACTTACTTATATTAAATACTTATCAATTTGTATTACAATAAAAACAAAGAAAAATTAAAAAAATATATTGGAAATTATAGCGCTGAATTACATTTAGCATTCACATTTACATTACATTGCGTTTTTCAACTGAGATCATAAAAATTGCATTCAGTTCGTGTTCTAAAGGTGAATTCACCCATTCGTTCTGAACGTTCCGAACGATTTTTTTTATATGTAGTTTCACGTCCCTATTTTGAGAAAGAGAGTAAATTTAATACGGAACAATAACAAAAATTTCGTTCAGAACGAATGGGTGAATTAACGTTTGGGCTAAGTTACAATATTTAAAAAACAGTACAAAAGAGGTTTGTACTTTGTACTGATTTGATTTTGGTGAAGGAATGTGTTTCAAAAATTAAAAAAGGATGATCAATGATCATATAGTTCTGAAGCTACCATGCTTTTGTAATGAGATTCCATGCATTGAAAGCTGTAGCAGTTCAGACTTTCATCTTGCAAAAAAGAATAGATAATGCAGATAGAAGTTAAAACTTTATGACTGGAAATTTTTATTTTGAGGCAACTTTGTTTCCCTTTTTTATTTATTGTGTTTCTTTTAAAAATTCCCTACATTTAGAGACTTTTAAAAAATCTGTCCTTTTTTCCCTACAACCATTTTTTTAGACAAAAATCCCTACATGTAGGGAATTTTCCCTACAGTTAACAACACTGCTGAATATGTATGTAAGTATACAGTGTTGAAAAAAATAATAGAGTTAAATTTACAAATTTGGTGAAATGCAAATGATTTTGCTTATTTAATGTGGCTTTACATTGTACCACAAGTAATAAGATTGTGTAGAAGCAAAATCAAACAAATGAGGAAAAAAAGAAATAGACTTAAAGTGAGATTTTTTATTTATCCAGTACCCACAGGCCGTCTTACTGTGCACATGTTGCAAGAAACATAAAATAGACCCATGTTGAGTGTAATTGTTTGTTGTGCTATCTGCATAAAAGCATTCTAAGCCTACTATGATTATCTATTTTGCAATATTTATATGCGATAGAGAATTCTTTCTCATATTGTACATTTGAGGTTGAATGACTTCAAACTCCTTAAAGTTCACTGACGGTTTGAAAACCATAGAAACTGCACATAAATTATGCCACGAATTGCTAATCTGCCCTATTCTCCGGATTTAGCCCCGGGTAACTATTTCTTGTTTCAAAACCTGAAGAAAGGGTTCGACGGAAAGAGATTTAATAACGCCAGTGATAAAATCATCCCACAAACAAATACCTATTTTTTGACCTCGACAAATTAGATATACTTATGTACACTGCTCAAAGGAGACTACTTATATTGAAAAGTAAAATGATTTTTTATACAAAAACCTGTTTTATTCAAAAATTCACAGACTTATCGACCTACCTTCGTATACTTATATGAATGTACATACATACATACATACTACGTATACTTTTTTTTAATAAAACGCATTTAACTTTTGAGAAAAGTACACAAAAATAAAATAAGTTCATATGTGTGGACAGGTACGAAACACCCATTTTAATTAAATTATTTAATGTATTAAGCATTTGTGTTTATATAGATCGATGTACATAATACATAAGTATGTACGTAAATATGGTATATATTTATGTATATACACACATACATATGTATGTATGTATTAAAATATATATAGTACATACATACATATACGCACATGTATGTACATGCATATAAATTCATTGCCTCGCTTAAGTTTACTTAAAATTTTTATCTCAAATTGCATAAAAAATACAAATTAATTAACAGACTAGACGCCAAATAGTTACAACAAACTGAAATAATATACATACATAAGTACATACAACAACAGCAGCAAAAACCATGGAAAATTATTTGCGAAATAGCAAAAAGCAATAGAAAAAACTAATTCTATAATGATGAGACGTTAGATTAATAAGAGAGAAATGCTTTTGATTTTGTAAGTAAATATATGTATGTATTTAAGAGATGCATTCACACAAAAATAACATTTGCAACAGAGCGTTCACAGAGCCACAATTTTTACAATTTACACAAAAACTACATATATACTTGCATAGGTTGTTTAATATCTCCCTGTCTGTCCACATGAGCAGTCTTAGTTTCTGAGACAGATGAATAGAGAGTAGCACGGAGCAGCGTTATCACTATGACCTTATCCCTATCCTCTTTTGACGTCTTGACCCTTTTGTGACTCTTTTGTAAAATGGCCCTTTTATATATTTCACATATAGTGGTAAAATAATAAAAAATGTAGCTTAGGGCTTTTCCTAAATTTTCTACAGTTTCAAAACTATATTTAATATTCATAATTTTTTCTCTGTTTGTCTCATCCTGCGCAATTTTGAATGCTTTCTAAATTAATTTGATGATATGAATTTTTAAATAAAGAATATAAATTTTGATATAAGATGTAAAGTATATATTGTAAAATTAAGTATTGGAAAGTTGTATACATATGTACATGTGTACGTAAATATGTACATACATAATACATACATTTTAATATAAATAGTTTTTCTTACTTTTTTTAATTACTTTTATTTTTACTTCTGCATCTCACATTTACGTTGCAATCATATCGGTATTAATTGTTTGTTGTCATTAAGTTTAGAAATGAAATGAAGCGTTTAAGGCCGTGTCACATAAAACTTTGTAGCGTTGCGTGACGTTTTTAACTTGGACAGAAAAGCGTAACGCAAAAGGTGTATGATACAATGAAAACTTTGACACAACGCGCGCATTGTGTGTTTACCAAAAAGGTGGTTATGAATTTTGCTAATTATTTTTTATTATAAAAATTAAAGTCAAAATATTATTTGCCTTTGTATGTTTATTTTGTTATCACCTATTGTAGTTTATTGAAAATACACCACTATATCATATAAAGTTTTTTATTGTCATCAATTCATTTGTTTTTTGGTTTTTCAAATACATACATACATACATATGTATGTATGTATTCATCTAAAAAGGTAAAATATTATTAATAATACGCTGCCACTGATTTTTTACAATAAAATAATCTTATGCTATATACTTACTTACATATAGCATGCAAATAGGTACTATTTTATAAATTAGTTAAAAAACAAGCTCATATTCTTCAACAGGAAATAAATTTTAAAAATAAAAAAATAAGTATTTTTCATATCACATCACATTTTCATATTCTATCATATTCTAACATACATACATACATAACTTTGATTGTCAAAGCACGCAAAAAGTTGAGAGTTGCCGAACTTTTTGCGTCACGCTGCGCTAAAAGTGTTTTATGTGGCATGTTTCGTATAAGTATGTATGTACATTTCAACTTAAATGTCAAAGCGAAGCTGTAACGCAACGCGAAGCAAAAGTTGTATGTGACATGGCCTTTACTGTTTTCTCTTTAAGAAATTTTAACCTTTTTCATTTATAACAACCCTTTTAGTGAGCCTTCTTTATGTAAAATAGCCTTTTTGTGACCCTTTTGAAATTTCCCAACGGTAATGCTGGCAAAAAGTTTCGTGTACTGAATTTCTCTATTGTTTTTTTTTATTCGCACTTTATAAAATGACTGTACTTGGTCCTTAAATAATTGCGTAGTATTTAATGTTTAAAACGCCCATATTATTAATTCTAGATATAGCTATGAGAGATAAATATCAGAGAATGTCAACCGTTGACTGCATTGACATCACTGTCACAAAATGCAACATGCACACGTGCACATAAATCACAATAATGGTGTACTTATGACATTTTTATATGTGAAGCACAGAGTACTCAACCAGAGTACTCAACTTTGACGTATAAAAAGGGTCCGAATCATATTTTGCATAAACTGTATAACGTGCATAAAGTTTGTGTGAAGAGATATCTATATAAAAACAACTAGATTAGCTCTCCCTTTCACACAAACTTTATGCATGTTTACAAAGTTGTCGAGTCTAGTTCTAGTTTATGATGTGAAGTCTTATGAAAAAGTTGCGTATAAATAATGATGTAAATTTCAATGCAAATGCATTCTCGTTTGCGGTGACTAATTAGTGACTCGTTGTCATTATCTGATAAGTATGGTTGCTTCCCAAATTCATTATGCTTTCCAGTAATACAATGTAAAATGTTCCTAAATGCAACCCTCAAAACTTAGTGTTAATATTTATGTAGATGCCACATGTATAGAAAGTATTATGCAATGTATTATTGTTATTAATACCGTTTTGATGCCTTGCAAATATACTTAAATTATATATTATTAAGAAATAGAAATGTTAAAATTAGTTTATGCTCAAGTTCTTTGAAACGTGTACGAACTAGTTCAAACATTTTGATTTAAGGTCATTACATGAGAAAATAGTTAAATTAACCTACATGGTTATTATATACACTTTTACTTTTTCCATTTTTGTATGATTACATAGAAGGCTGGCATATTATATGCTAGATCAAGGCGAATGCATAACGGGTATACTCACCAGCACAACAAATACAAATCTATCTTTACTAAAACTCAAGAAGTATTCAAAAGTAATCAAACCATATAAACAAATAATCAAAACAAATGAAAATATTGTGACTTTAAACAACGGAAAAATTTAGAAAAAAAGTTATCAGCTGAGCTGTCGATTGATTCTACCTGTCATGAATTTTGCCGCGTGCTAGATCTAGTAGAGCTCACTTAGTATACAAAAATTTAATTTAGCTTATTACACTTTTTTATTTTTTAGAATATTTGATAAGCAACTAGTTAGAATTTCTAAAATACGGTCTGACGTACGATGTTGACTCAATAAATATGTGACATTTTGAATGAAACTCAGGTTTTTGGACAAAAAAAAAAAACATTTTATATTTGAACGTAGTGTCCTTTGAACTTTATACACTCTGCCCAAAGTTTCTCAAATTTTTTTATTCCCTCCAAAAAATATGAAAATGGTATTTGTTTGTGAGTTGATTTCATCGCTGGAGTCAAATCTCTTTCCGCCGAGCCATTTCTTCAGGTTTGGAAACAAGAAATAGTCACTCGGGGTTACTTCAATAGATTATATCTAACTCCCAGGGAAGATAATATATTTTCTTTGTCTACATCAGTCCATAAATGATATAGTTATGCGATAATCAATATTTCGGGCCACCACTTTGTCAGTCCGATTTCTACTTAAATTTCTACAAGTATACATTCAATTAATATTTCGGGCGGCCAAATTGTACGTCCGATTTTCGGGAAAAAATTTATGAGACCAAGCTGCAAGCATGCCCTATCACTAACGAAAAATAATATTGAAACTCAGTCCATAAATGATAAGAGTTTTAAACATTAAAAAAAAACGAATTGATAAACTCCTCCTTTTTCGAAGTCGGTTGCTGGAATTTAGCCTAATAAAGGATTTCCAATCAAGTTAGTGTTATCGAAACTGTATAAGTATGCAAAAATGCAGAAATTGTAGTTTGAATTGTTACATTATATTCTATTCTCTAAGTCCCCGCGGTCTTAGGATAATAGACAGACTCGTATATTCGTCCATCGGTAGTGAATGGGTTAGTTGCGAAATATTCAATGTCCGTATATATACATGTCCGTATATACATATACATATGAAACAAAAGAAAACCCTTATTTATATAAAGAAAGCAATTAACCCATTACGACGTAAGAACGAATGTATGCGTTCGTCAGTTTTCCTAAGGAACCAAAGATGCATATCTGCACCGCAGCTTTTAGTTTAATAAATTGTTTAAAAATTCTAAATTGTTAGAAGTATTAAATTGTTGAACTTAGATAGCTAGATAATTTCCGAGGGATTTACAAACCCAAAACCAAAATTTTTTCAGACCGGGGTTGCAACCCTTGCACAGAGAGGATTACTGTATAATTTTACAAAAATTCCATAAGGGAAAAAGTCTTAGGGATGGTTAAATTTTTTATTGTTGGCTTGCCCTCCCCTCCCAAAAAGCCGTTTATAAGTTATCGTTCCATTTCTCACGTTACAAACTCTACAGAAGATTGAGATAAAATAAAAATAATTTCGAGAATTATTTATAACATGGATTACGGGGGCCACTAACTACCCTTACACCCGTGGCTGTGGCTATTTAAAATATTGTAGTATCTTACTCTGAATTCCGCCTGGAGTTGATTAAAAAAAATTACATGTTTAAATTTTTTGTGCAATATACTTATTTAGAAATGCGCATCAGAACTTGTTTGCACTATTTTTTTATTTGAGAAATGAACACGATCTATCTTCTTTGCACTACTGCATATATAAGTATGTACATATATATATATATATATATATATATATATATATATATATATATATATATATATATATATATTTACTTTTTTTTAATTTATTTTTTTAAGACAAAAAGGCGAAAAAAATCAATTGATGAATAGGCAATATCAGTTAGAAATGTTTTGACAGTCACTGTACGGATAATAGCCGATTAAATCAATTTTGTTTAAAGACTTTATTAAGCAAAGTCATAATTAAAAACAAAACGATAACTATCACTATTAGTAGGTATTATTATTCTGGTAATAGAAATTTAATCGAATAAAACAAAAGGAAGCTGCAATCATAATATTAAAAATGATTTTTTATATAGAAGAGAACAAAACCTTTCAACTCTTTACAGCTTGAACACACACTGAACAAAATAATTGGTGTAATTATAATGATACAATATAAGTATGTATTTCTAATTGGTAATAAAATCAATATTAAATAAAAAATTATGAAAGCATTTGTATGTACGTAGGTATATATGTATGTATGTATATACATAGATAACACAACCTGAATGTGCATAGAAACATTTATGTTTATGTACCTACACACATATCGCTACTTTAATGGAAAAGTGTTCCTTCAATATCCTCGAAAAATCAGGATTGTATCTAAACCGAAGTTATACCACGAAGTAGCATTTTGCTAAGTTAGATTTCACTATGTTGCATTAGAGGACCGATATGTACATATGTATGTATGTATATTAAGTTTACATAAGCATTATTTACTATAGCATAGTATACAGTGTGTAATTATTTATGTATTTGGCATAATGTAGATACTTGTATACTTATATACTTATATACATACATACTCGCACATACTTATGTATGTACATATGTAAATATGTATGTTTATAGCCATATAAAATCAAATTGTGTACATGTACTTAAGTATTCGAGAACACTGAAGATGGCACAAAGCCGAAACCGGTCTGTTCATAAACCAAATTTGACGTGGGATGACGGAAAATCGTTCCAAATTCAAACAAACCCCGTCGGAAGAATATCACAAAAATAAGTACATGCATTACGAAAGCAATTGCAGTGTCCTCTTTTTTATTATTATAGGCATATGTATGTACGTCCATATACAAACATACATACATATACATACATACATATGTATGTCCATATGTAGGTAAAACTTGTGCGTATGTACTATGTAGGTACATACATACATATACATATATTTTATTTACACAGATACTAATTTCACGAAATTAAGTTAATACATATGTAAGTATGTACATACATACATATAAGTACATATGATTTTGTTATTGCTACTTATTTATTGGGTTGTGTATTTGAAAGAAAAACTCTTAATTTTATACCTAAATCAAGCTTGATTTTTCTATATGTACGTATTAAATATCTTTGTTTTTATTTTTATAAGTATATGTACATATGTATGTACATACATACATGTGTGCACACATACAAACTTATATACATACATGCATTAGTGCGTATGTATGTTTTTACAAATAAAACGTTGTACATACTATTTTATATTGATATCATTATGGATGGTGTGTATGTATGTACATATGTATGTATGTATTTAACTCCTTATACACGACACATAAATATGTACATATGTACATACATACATATGCTATAAGTACATATGTATACATACATACTTACATAGATCTGTGTACTGCACTTGTTAATTTGTTAAGAAAAATCTTTTTCTCTTAGAGTTTATAGGATTTTTTTTTGCACAGTTTAAATGTTTTCAATTTTATTTTACATTGTACAAGGTTTCAGTTATTTTCCTCTTAACAGAATGAATTTAATTTGTAGTTAATTTTATTTGTTTAATTTATTTTTTTCAACAGTTTTAAATAGCAAAATTTTATGTTTTTACACAATCTTTTTCTAAAGAAATTGAAATTAATGCAACCGTATGCTTGCAAGGCACAAAACAAATTACGCCGTCAGCCGCAAATCAAAAAATAATAATAATAACAATAACAACAATGAAAACGAAAACAAATATAAAAAGCAGCAGCAGCAAGAAAATCGCATCGCATCATATCATCGGCATCGCAGTGTCATTCATTGTTGCCTGTACGTACGAACGAGTACTAAGTACAACACCAAGAAAAAAACACATTTTAGTTAGTATTGGAGCACACTAGTGTAAAGAGAATAGAGTACAACTTTTCGTATTAAACGAATATCCACTCGTAGTACACAAAGAGAAACGACTTTGTGGGGTACGTTTGCTTCAGTCTCCAAACAAATAAATAAAAGAAAAACAAAACAAAAAATAACAACAAGCCCAAACAGACAACCAAGAACAAGTTAGCCACACAAGTTTTATTTCAGTGTTCCCTATTTAGGGGGTTTATGTCCTAATTACGATATCCATTCTGCCTCTTTTTATGCACATATTTTACTGGTTTATTCATACAATAAAAGACATCAAATAATTTTTTTAATAAACCTCCTAAATGTCAATGCTATTTTACTTCTCGAACACTATCGTGGAGAATGGAAACTTTCAATATTTACATGATCCATAAGCCCGAAAAAACCATACAACAGTGGATTCATAGAAGCCTACAAGTCTGTTATCTAACGTATCAAAGCTATTTGAGAAACTACTTGTGAACAAGTCGAGCTCTATACTAAAGGAGAGTGGATGTACGAGTATGTATACCGAATCAATAAGTTGTTTTCAATATGAAGCATAGCTCCATCGATGAAACACAATGACTTTTGAATGCTTTCGAGGAAAATTTTTGTTCTGCATTTGATAAAGTATGGCATGAGAGAATAATTCTTAAATTAAAGCATAAACAGCTACAGGTCATATATGTAAGTAAGTATGTATTTACATATTATTAGAGGAGACAATTTTCTAAGCAATCCGCAGCCAATAGAAGCTGGAGTTCCTAAAATCAATATGAATCTGGCATGCCAATAATATTCACTTATGAGCATTTGCTGATGATACAGCTTCCTAAGCTCCCATGAAATCCCACAAGGAGTATCCCATATATTGCAATAATATATTTCGCTTAAGAACATGGATGATAAAGGTGACCGAGCAAAAGTGCGTAAATATTTCTTTTACATTGAGAGGGGAAACAAAGCGCCAATACAAATTAATAACTAATTTATACCGTAACATAATGACGTCAAATATGTCAGTATTCACCTTGACCGTCGTTTAACATGGAAATCACACATAAGTAGATGGTAAGTTGATCCAAATGAAACTGACCTTCGTAGACTAGTAGGTAGTGTACTAGACTCGTAGTGCGAAGGTCCCAGGTTCGAATCGTGCCGCAGAACTCTGGCAGTTTGTGTTTGATAAATAAAGGGAGCGCACAACAAGCCTTCACTGGCTTAAGTGTATGTCGTATGACATGGGCTATCACACCCCTCCAATCAACCTAACCTAACCTAACCTGATCCAAATGAAATTGAAAGCAATACAAATTCATTGGCTTATTGGAAGGAACTAAACAATAAGCTTATACTTCAAATAGCATTTTACACAAAGAAAGAATTCAAAAGCGATCAAATAAAATCGTCCGTATAGTCGCTCCCTGGTATGTAAAAAAATCGCGATTTCATGAAGATCTATACTTTCCATTGGTTAAAACTTTGGTTTCAAGACACGTGACAACATAATTAGGAACTTTTGTTAAATAAATAGTTATACATGCAAAAAAATAAGTTAAACTTATACGACTAAGTACACCTGTACTTTGATTTGGTTCCTTAATATTAACTATTTCATAGAGACGTAAAATTTTTCTTTGAACATCAAAAGAAGAATTTCCAATTTCCAGTTTTTATCAAGGTGCGTATGCACACATTTTTTACAGGACTGTATCAGAATTACAATTAAATCCGTGTGAAATCAAATTTTTCTCTTGGAGATTTTAATTCATTCTCTGTTTGCGGAGTAATTTCCTGGGGAAATATTTAAATTAATGCCTACTCTTAATTTTATTTACATATGTGTAGTTAAATCAAAATTTAAAGTTAGAGTTGTGTGTCTTCATTATTATTTTCGCCATTGTAATTACTTCTTTTAAAAAATTGTTCATTTCACTTAATTTGTTTATATCAATAATGTTTCAATACGAATAGTTTACAATTGATGTGTATATTTTTTCCATTCTAAAAACGTGCCACATGGAGAGCTTATAGATAGGAAAGAAAATATTTGTTGTATATTTATCAGAAAAAATGCAATGTAAAAATTGCATTTTTTCCAGATTTTGTTTATATTTTCTATATGTACCAAACGTAAGAATGTGTATGTACATATATAAGTACATACATACATACATACATACTTACATACATATATTAAAAAAATGTGCGTATAAATGCACAAGTAGCAAACTACACATAACAAATAAGTTTCATCTATTTTTAAGTACTTATTTTAAATTTACATACATACATATGTATGTATGTAGATACTTGCATACATATGTATGTATGTATGTAAGTGCATACATAAGTATGTATTGCACATACATATGTACATATGTATGTACAAATGTACATAATAAACACAACATTTACTTGATATATTCGCGTACCTAGTCTAAATACTTACATACATACATATGTATGTATGTATATTCAACTGTAATCGTTAATATTGAAAAATGCATTTTGTACATTGTCCGACGTCTGTCCCTATTTGTAAAAAATCGTTAAAAAGTTGGATTGGTTAAATATTTTCTTTCACTGTCACTTTTTGTTGTTATTATTTTTAATTTTATTTATTGCTGTATCCGTATCGACTAGTTAGTTGTATTATTTTGTTGTTTAGCTTTTCATACACAATTCGCTTCGTTAGTCCGTCCGTCCGTGCGTGTGTGATGATGTTGGTAAGATTGTGGTAGTGAGAGTTTTATTAGTGGCATAGTTTAATAAGTTGACATGCGCGTGCTTTGTAAAATAGCGAAATGAATAGAAAACAAATTTTGGATTCGGTAGTACGAGTAAGGGAAAAATATAAAGAGAAAAATTAAAAAATAATCTGAAATAAAACAATGACAAGACAAATAAAAATAGGCAGTAGCATGTTCGTATTAGATTTTACTAGTTATAATTAGGGCTGCCATCATAAAGGATTTGACAATTTTTTGCCTTGTTTTGGGGGAAAAAATTGCCCTGTGGACTAGAGAATTGCGGTAAATTTTAGCACAATTTTTAATTCCTCTTTTTACAAAACAAAATAAAAAAATTTCGTAGCAAAGTGTCGCTGGTAATTACGGCTAGAGCTGTTCCTTTTTCGGAAATTTAAATTTATTTTTTGCTATAAAGAAATTTTTCGACAAAAAATTTGGTAAATTGTAAATGGATTGAAGACATCTTTCTAATAGCTAGGTTTGTAATCTATCATCTGGTGAAAATGTTACTCTAATTTTAAAAATTTTTTCATGAGGGAAAATATGGATGGTACATGGGTTCGTGATTAAAGTCCCTTAATAGTCCCCGAATAGAGTCTTAAAAGTGGAATCTATTTGTGCCCGTCCACATTTGCAATTTTTGTTCTTGCTTCTTGGGTTTGCGTGAGAGAAAGGAAGGACGAATAGAAAAGGGTACAGATTTGCGTCTATCTACTTGAAATTCTCTTTTGTTTTGTGATTCGCATTTTACACATAATAAAATTTTTATATGAAAAAAAAAATTGCAAAAGCGGAATTTCAAAATATGTACATCAATATGTAAGTAGGTATATATGTAAGTACTTGTATGTACATGTATAAGAGTACGCACATACATACATATGTACATAGGTATTGGGGAATCTGAAGCTCTTGATGTTCTCGCATTAAAAGGTCCGGAGCGACGTTTGATGGACAAAGTATATTTTTAAGACTGAAAAATATGTATGTATGTACATATGTATGTATGTATGTACATATACTTATGTATATATTCCACGAGACTATTTGAAGTGGAAGGTCTATGTTAACATGCCCACCTTATCTATGGTTGCATTGATGCAACTATGCATCCATAAACACATACATACATATGTATACACACATATTGTGTATAGAAGCATGTACGTATGTTCCTATGTACATATGTACATACATACATGTACCTATGTACATATGAACTAAAAAAAGTCCTGGCATAATATACACATCAATGTATTTAATTTATTTAATTATGAACATTGTACATAAATAGACACAAGTGTGCATACTTAATGTATGTACATATGTATGTGTATAAGTATGTACATATTTGCATACGCATCAACACATTTATATAAGTACATACATACATACATACGGAAAAAAGTTTATACATTTTAATTCTTTAAAAAGCACATTTTTGTTTTGTTTATATAATAATATTGAAGCAAAGTGCAAGAGAACCGAAATGAAGGGGAGTCCCCAATGGAGCCAATTACATTGTATTTGTTTCTTTTTTATCGCAGTAAATCAGTAAACAAAAACCAAGCAAAGAAATAAACAAAACAAATAATATTGGAATTAAAAATAGACCAAAGGTAAGGTTGCCAGACTAATTAAGTAAAGGGCAGAGGAGGGAAAGACGTGTTATCCTATTGACAGTATTAAAATTCTAAATTAAATTTATAAAATTTCTTCTTGAACAGTAGAGCTAAGTTACACACAATAAATATTGTTGTCCCTTCGCTAGTAATTTAATTTCGTTTTTATGAAAGTCTATTAATTAATTAATTAATTTGATTTCTAAAAAGCTAACTGTAATATGCTTACATTTTCTTAGGATACTGTAAAAAATAAACGAAAAGCCTGCCAAATGCTAAATAACTTATTGAACACTTTTAGGTGGTTATTTTGAACATTTTGAAGATAAATGCTTACTGATTCTTACATTTTCTAGAAGTTTAATTTCTTTGAGGAAATGTTATTTAATGTGTTACAATTTATAAATATTTTTCCATAAAGAAATATTTCTTTTTATCAATTTAAAAAACTAAAGGATATATAGATATGAAAGTACTAAAATATGCAGCATTGCGTGCATTTCAATCATGAATCCATAAAATATTTTATCGTTAGTGTGATAAAAGAAATCAGTATGAAATACTTATATTTAAAAATTTTTGAATTAATAAAAAATAATCAATATCATAAACACGCCTTTGTTTATGAACATTTTCAAATAAATAGTATTGTTTTCAGCGTACTTTACAACTTGTCTTGTTTTTTTCTTTTTGTTAATAAAAACGTACAGTCTACCGCTTCCCTAACCAAAGTACGATAAGCTTCGCAATTTGCTTAACACGTCTATACCACTCGACAAGTTTAATTGCGAAAGTTTTAATTCAGCCTGGAGAAAGATATATTCATATATTCCTCTTTGTATCTTTGTTACATCTGAATTAAAACTTGAGCAATTAAAATTTCGGAGGCAAAATTATAATTTTTATAGTTTTTTGTGGGTTCAGGTATTCATATGTCAATATTTCATTGGTGCTAATTAAATTAACAGTTAGCTTTACATAAACCATTTTTATATATCATATATTTTTCATATATATATTTTTTTCATATATATATTTTTATATATCATATATATATGTATCAGGATTTTATCATTTCTGGAGAGTTTTCTCAGTCAACTGACACAAAATTAATGTTCATATATTGTGACCTTGTAACTGATTTAAAGTTTGTTTTCTTCTTCTGGTTTAAAAATTAATGAGCTTGTGTGCATGCAAATAAATTTCTACACACATTTCTACAAAATTATTTCCCGATGTAGAGAAATAAATGCATAATTTCATACATGAAATTTAGCGTGAACTTCGTAGTAAGCTTAGAAGGATGATAGAAAATTATGAACATATATTTATATATGTACATACTAGTATGTATGTATTTATAAGCCTTAAACAAACTTTGGCAATACGAATGGAAAATTAAAGTTATCATATATTCTTTCCCTATTATTTAATAAATAAATTTACCTTGTGTAGAGCATTTTAAACTTTCCTGCAGCACTGTATAACAACGTTTAAACTACATACATACATACATAGATAGATATCTGATAACAACAATCTCCCATTACCAATCGCATCTCTCGCAGAAAGAGAACAAGTTATTTTATTTTATTTGTACCTATAAGCTAAAATATTAAATTACACATATTTATAATTTTTATTACTTGTAATTTTTATTTACATTTCATCATCATGAAAACGCGTAAAACGGTGACACACTTGTTTTGACAAACAGAGTTGCCAAGTTTTCTTTTTAAAATAATAATGAATTAGATAACGTTCGTGTATATACGTAGTAGTGTCTATATGAGTAAAATTGTATATGCTTTATATGTATTGTGAAAATACTTTTCATATAGCTTTAATAATTTGTTATCAAGGGCGTAGCCAGGATATGAAATAGGGCGGTGCCACGAAAATTATGATTTTTTATGATTATTACAATTTCGATCTATTTGAGGAGTAATCTGCGTGGATCTTCTGAAAATTTTGCTAGAATTTTTTCCAAAAATTCGTCCTTCTTATCGGTTACCAATCTTCGGTGGACGCTTAGCATACATAGTCCTGCAATATACAATATACTTATTTTTTGATAATAAGTAAAATTGCATATTATTTTACCGTTTGTATGTATGTAAAAAAAATAGTTATAGAATTAGGTGGGTGCCACGGCCCTCTAGGCCCATACCTAGCTACACCCATGTTTGTTATAAATAAAGACTTGTGAAATTATACATAACATATATACATAGCTCCTCCAATTAAGAAGATATTTTAATCTTCTCTAGGAGTAAAATATAGGCTAGATATAAAATTGCTGTTCAGAGTGATTTCAAAGATCTCAGTAAGTAACGCATATATTTGATTATTTTAAACTTCTTGGAGACTATTTTTGAAGTCCATGAAATATATTTAAAAAATAAAATAGTCTCATATTTTAGGTTTAAGATTTCTCTTTATTTATGAACATTTTTCTTGTTTGTAATCCTTTTATTTAAATTTAAATAGGCTACTTAGTTCAATCGTATTTTATAAGCCAAATTACATGTGATAGTTATCAAAGAACAAATTACACCAAAGACACACGTGTAAATCATTCTGACAAACACTAGCAGAACGGAACAACATGCTGTTTTCGAAAGCCGCTACACTTTCATCATCAGCGTTCTTGTGTTTGGTCCACTTTTGTGGTGTCAGTTGATGTATATTTTAGCTATTTATCCAAACTTTTTCACTGTAAATAGAATACGTGAATTTTTTTGATTCATTCGTATTACAATTTGTGAAAACTTTTTTGTAATGGAAAGCCCAAATTCCACCTCACTAACTTACAATAGTCTCACGTTGAGTATAATTGTTTGTTGTGTTGTTTGTATAAAAGCATTCTAAGCCTACTATGATTATGTATTTTGTTATGATTCATATATAATATTGAATTCTCATATTGTATTTGATTTGTATGGAATAAACATCAGATGTTGAATATTTTTAAACTACTTCTTCACTGACGATTTGGATTAGCGACCAATGATGTGTCGACATATGAAGAGCTAAAGCCAAACCAAACAGTGCATTTTGCAAAAACTCTAATTGTTTTTAATAATAAATTTCAATATTAAGTATTTTTATATTCTTTTAAAATGTATATTTTTTACTAAAATGTTTACTTTAACAATATTTATTAAATTTATTGTTCGAGATATTCTTCAAAATTATTATTTTAAAAATCGATAAATACAAAATTCTTATTTTGGAGAATATCTCGAGTTTAATAAATAATGTTAAGTATTAATAAATAATATTTAATAATAATGTTTGTTTTTCGTTTTGCCTTATTCATTACCACGCAAATGGCGATCGAATTGTATAGAAGTGTGAGAAAAATAAAAAACGCAGGTTGATTACAATCGTTTGTTGTGCTGTATTTATATAAAAGTTTTCTAACATTATTATATACACGTAGATATTTTTTTGTAATTAAAAAGTAGAAAAATATGATTGAATTTCATGGCATTCTCAGGTACTCGCAATTGTGGATTTTTGTGCAGATAAACGCGATTCGGCTAAAGAGTATTGATGATTTGACTAGCGCCAATGAAATGCTAGCATATACTTGCGTAAGCTAACAATAGACAATAAATTTTTAAAGTTTTTACATTAAAGCCAAAAATGCATTTTGAGTTAATCATTTTTTTTATTGGAACTTTTTGAATACTGATTATTTAAGCAAATTTGCAACACTTGTGAAGAGGAAATGTACACAAAATTTCCGTTTGTTCTCTTCACTCATTACTCTCTAACAGTTTTACTAACTGAGATGTATAAATTAAGAATACGTATGCATGTGTGCGTTTACGTACTCGTATGTAAAATAAAAATAAAATCATATTTTGCTTGGAGGCCGGTTTCTTTGTTTAATATAGAAGAATTCAAAAGATAATTGAAAAAGAAAATAAAACAAGCACGATTGCTACTACAAGGTGTCGCAAAGTAGTGTCATAATTTGAACTGGCTGCCATTTTGTAATAAGTGAAGAAAATAGCATTCTTTTCATAAAAATTTTATTTGAAAGTGTAAAATTGGAAAAAAAAAAGAACTTATGTCGCTCAAATGGCCACCTCCCGAATTGATGTATAATTAGGCTCGTGGAAAGCATAGTTACATTTGGCGCCATCTGCGAAAATGTCAGCCAATTCAAATTATGACATTATTTTGCGCCGCCTTGTAAAATTAGTTAAAATAAATTTTACACATAAATAGTAAATATGTCCATTTTAACTTTATTCAAAAATGGTTTACCAAGAGTCCCTACCATGTCCAAATATCGAATCCTCTCTGATATGGCAGTAAGAGTTTTCAGATAACTGTCGTAACCAATGTAGGGTAAAAATAAGGAATCTGAAAAAACGAGATTATCATATTCGATAGTTTGAGATGATAGGGCGATATCAAGTGTGTTTTCGGAAAAGAAATGCTTATTCGAGCTAACTATACATATATAAAAACTAAGAGTATTGCTAAGTTTATGTATACACACATGCACACATATACATATGTATGCACTTATTTACATACATATACATACATATATGCATACGTACGCATATAGATAACATATACGTGGATGCATATGGATGTATTTTATAAGGTCAAAAGATATTGTAAAATTTCAATAATAACCTTTTAACCTTTGGTGAATATTATAGAAATATGTAGGTATATAAAGAAATATGTATGTATATATGTACATATGTACATATGTAGGTACAGATGATTGTGGGTATACCTAAGTTTTTAAACACATACACATATGAATGTATGTAAATACATACATACATAATTATCAATGGGTTAGACATAATTCGCCTTCGATTTGAGCACTTTAGACCTTGTGGGGACAATGAATTGTAGCATGCCTTGTACTTTTATTAATGCATAGACATAACTTATATACATATATGTATGTATGTATATCTTGCATGCATATACACATATGTACATATGTATATAAAGTACATTCATGCTCGCATAAACTGCTATTGTTGTGTAAGTAACTCTATTTTTATTATAATTTAAGCATTTTTATTTTATTTTGAATCTTCTTTATATGCAGATATATTTGTGTTAGTGCTATATCTTATTTGCTTATATTATCATTTGCAACAGCAACTAGGTACATATATCTTTTAGAATATACAAAAATGTATTTGAAAGAATGAAAAATAAATAAGAACAAACTAAATGTAGGACAACTATTAAAAATAACACAAACTTGCTTTTCAGTTTCTCTCTCTATCTCTATTTCTCACTATACGAAAAAGTCTGCTCTCTAAATAGCTTTTCTTTGTACTTGCTCTCTCATAAAACAACAAAACTGTAAAAATCAACAAACAAAAATAATAAAACCCACTGTTAAACAGGTGTATTTATTTCTGCTCTAAGCTTATAATAATAATAATAATAATAATAATAATAATAATATATATATATATATATATATATATATATATATATATATATATATATATATATATATATATATATATATGTATGTATATATATATATATATATATATATATATATATATATATATATATATATATGTATGTATGTATATACATATAATAAACCAGAGACAAAACAAACTTAATGTTATGCCACAGACGTTGCGAAGGTAGCTGCAACTCGTCAGGTAATCAAGTTGAGTGTTAAGCCACATAACCGAGAACACATTAAGAACAATGTCGCGCACTTCATTTTGTAAACAACTTTTTTTTTATTAAAGATATCATTGGATATGAATATTAATGTTGTAATTTTTATTATAGAGATTTTAGTCATACAAAAGTTTTGAAACAATTTAATTTTTAAATAATTAATACTGATATTTATTATCGTTTAAACACTTAGACTTTCAAAAATGTATTAGTTGTCGTGGCTTTAGCTAATCATATGAAGAAATTTCATTTGTCGGTCAACCAAATCGGCGTATGGACAGCTAAAACTACAACAAACAATTTATTTTGAAACTCTAATTGTTTAATCGATTAGTTGGGGATAATATCCAAATAAACTGTTCACCGAACTCGCCTCTCAATCGGGCCATTGCTTAGCGTGCTGTGTGGCATGTGGTACCGTCTTGTTGAAACCACATGTCAGCTAAGTCCAGGTCTTCTATTTTGTGCAAAAAAAATAATTGTAAGCATCGTTCCTGCCTTCGTCGTCTTTGAAAAAGTACGGTCCAATGATGAACCCGGCCCATAAGCCACGCCAAACGGTACATTTTTCGGGATGTAATGCTTCTGGCTGCTCTTCACACCAAATACGGCAATTTTGCTTGTTCACGTATACATTCAACTAGAAACGAGCTTCATCGCTGATCACAATTTTGTGATAAAAAAGTGGACGACGCAATTTCTTCACCGAGCATGAATTTTGATAACAAAATTCAATAATCTGCAAGCGTTGTCCATTTGTAAGTCGATTCATGGACCAAACTGGAAATGTTTAACAGTAACATGTTACACGAAAACAGCTGAGCTACCAAAACACTGTTTCCAAACAGAAAGTTGCAAAAAAAAATCACCCTTTATATAGTAAATACAATAGCTTGCGTCTTGTAACATTTCTGGCAAATATCGTAAATTTTCTTCTTCGTTCTCCCCAAATAAAAACTAATTTACTGGGTCTCAGAAAAGATCGGTTTCCCGTCAAGTCATAATGATAAAAACTTAAGGTACTTGTATGTGTACTTTAGGACAAAGGTAGAAACCCATTTCACTACAGATGCTGTATTCTGATGAGATAAACAATCCGCAAACAGTCGTAAGCTGAAGAAAAACCAGATCAGCAAACGCTGTCCGTGAAGTTCAACATTCAATGCACTTATTAAAATTTGTGCTGTACATTTCGGAGTTACACAGACTTCAGGTAGCTGAACTTTTAGACGGTATCTGTTTTTAGACGGCAGCTGTAAAAGATCCAAGCGCCCCAGATCAAGGGTAATGACCATACGAACAAACTAAATTTCTTTGTTAACTGAGCTAGATAGAGAACGTTCACAAGAGGTCAAAGACAACCCACGCAATGTCCACAATCGGCAATGCATATGTAAAAAGTCAATGTTTGCTGCGGATTTTGGACCAGATTATAATATTGTTCCATACTTTTTCGAAAATGTTATTAATTCGGCCATTTACCACAACGATGACTACTACAGATTAATAATAATAATTAATTTTGTTTGAAACGAATTGAGCGATAATGAAAGTGGTATTGATGAGATGCCATTTCGTCCAGACTTTTTAACACTCAGATTCGGTGTAACCCTTCTTTTGGAGTTAAAAACATATCTTTAGTTTAGTGACTATAGAAATTTTTTGCTATTGTAATTTAGCTGAAATTAAAGCACTACTAGATCTTCAGTAATAAGACGTTAATAAGATGGATTTTATTCAAGGTTTATTTAAAGATTTCATTTGATTGAACAAAGATTTCCAATCAAAGTTCAACCATTTCACAACTGGCATTGAAATAATATTAAGCCGAATCAATCATTTCATAAAAAAGATACATATTAATAAAACTTTCAAGGTTCTTCAATGAGCACGTAATTTAATTTTTCTTATTTAGAAGTTTTACATACAAAACATTTAGTAAATGTTTGATCTGAGCTAAATTCAATTACTCTTTATAACTTAAATTGCAGTCAAATAGAAGAAACCTTCAGGAAAAATTAACAAGTTGATGTGATCTAATCTTATTTTGTTTTTCTAGCTTTCTTGAAATAAAGTTGGAATGCAAAATAAATTTAATTTTGACAAAAGATCTTTACGCTACAAAGGATTATATAAATTATATTGATGACGTTTGGACTTTGGGCTTTGGCTGAATGCCTTTCAATCACCAGTTTAAATGTGGGCTTAAGGAAGTCTTCGTTATAAAGATCTGAAATACTCTGCAGTAGTGGGATTAAACCCAAGTTAAAAATATATCCTATATGAATGATGAATAAAAATAAAATCCTCTTTTAAAAGAGAAAGAGGAATCAAGGTAACATCTTGGACCCCACATCTTGTCGAAATGTACGGAGAATGGTAGATCCATAGAACGGTAAAGAAAAGTACTGAGGGCAGAATTTGTTATGAGCCGCAGAGCCTCAAAAGAGGCACTGATACCAATTTCTATTATATCTCCATTTAAGAAAGGTCCTGTAAATATGCAGACATCAGAATGATAGAAACTGAGACAAAAGAGGAGCCAATTTAAGAATATACGTAAGTAAAGGTATAAGTGTGACACTGAAAGGTCTGTTTAAAAAGGGGTTTAACAGCGGAAGCCAGTGCCTTCGGAGAAAAAAAAAGAGCAATAAGGTCTACTGGTTTGTACGCAATATCGAAAGTTCTATTGCCAGTTGTGTAATTTTCGACTGCATCTCTGAGAATGTGTGGCTAAGTAGACATATGTATGTCTTCGACATAATCTAGGTCCTCCAATCGTCCTTGTAAGTCCCACATAATACCTCTCTTATGATGGCTTGTTGCCTTCTGCATTACAGCACCGAAGACGCAGTTAAGAAGTTGAGGTGATAATACACAACCTTGTCTAATTCCAGTTTTCACCGTGATCATGTTGCTCAGTTGTTTTTCGTGCAACACACGGCAAGTGGTATTCTCGTACAGGGCTTCGATTAGCCATGTTAGTTTTTCGGGGACACACTTGCATACCAGCGAGTTCCATATAGCGCTATAGTTGAGTGTGTCAAAGGCCTTCTCAAAGTCTATAAAAATGAGGGTGCTGTTGGCTGAAGTAGTTAGCGCGTTGACTACAAAGCAATAATTTATGACTGACAAACCGGGTTCGTATCCTGTTCAAGACAAGTCATAAAAAAAATTAACATCATAAGTTTTTCTGATCTACTTAGTGTGGAGTTGTGTTAATTGTTGTTGGACTGTTTTAAGTGATGAAGGCATAACACTGGTCACTTTAACAGTAACAGCAATTTCATACTCTGCTAATGTTTAACTGTATCAAGCGCGCCCTCCTTCGTCGGTATTGTTAGCAAGAACCGTCGGCGAAGTAAAACAATAATTAATAAAATGGCAATACTAAAAAATGCGTCTAATTAACATCAGAGACGCTACAACTCTGCTATATAAAAAAAATATATAATAATAATAAATAAATCAACGCGGAAAAGCTGAGTTTGTAACACAGAAATTAAAACCTCTCTCTCTCTCTCTCTCTGTATTCTAATTTCACCACCTGTCCTCTCTACCCTATCCCTTTCACAAAAAGAAGTAACACCTTAATTTAAGTAGTAGGCATTAATTACCTGAGTGTAACTTCTCTTTATAAAAAAAAAAAAATAATAATAATAATAGAGATCTCCATTTCATGTAATACAAGCATTTAACTTTTCATTTCACATAGAATGGAATTCGCTTAGAATTCACATAAAATGGAAGTCACTTTCACTTGAGTTTTCGGATTCGGGCGAGGTTCATTTTGCACGCTACACAGCTGAATGTAGCTCACTTGTTTGTTAAATGACATCAAATAATAGCATCGAGAAGATTTGATCACTTTTCGTTTTCATAGATAGATATTTGTAGCTGAACATTTGCAAATATCAACAATCAAATATCACACATATTTTTATAAGTTGTTTCATTTTTGCAATATCTATTTGTTATAGCCATTATTGGGGCAGTTATGTTTAACTTGAGTTTTCATTTTTATATTTTTTATTTGTTTTTTTTATATTGCATAAGATGTGGTGTTAATTAGTTCAGTAAACAAAATAAACTTCAAAAGCTTTGAAATGCATTTATTTGATCTATAGCTTGTTTATGCAGACAAAGCAGAAGCAAATTTTTTAATAAACTTTTAAATTGTATGATACAATATTATTAAATTCATTATACGATATATTCTCCAAAATAATTACTTAAAACTTCATTGTGTGTTGTTGGGATTCTCATCAAAGCCAACAACAAACAATAAATTTTTTATACATTTTAATATTTGAACAAAATAGCTAGTGGAATATAAAAAAAATTTAAAATATAAAATTTGTATTAATATTAAAATTTATGGGGATATTTTCCCCAACTAATCGTTTAAAACAATATTTTTTTAACATTCTTACTAAATAGCTTTTATCATCGGCGCCGGTATTCTGTCACTTTTGTGTACAGTGTACTGAAGTTTGGCTAATAAATGGCCTAGCATCCGAGAAGGCTGCTTCAAGACCAATGCTGCAATTCTATCCAGTCCAGAAGACTTATTTATGTTGATTTTTGTTAAAACCCCTTTTAACTGCACCTAAACCTTTCCCAAAAAAAAAACCGCTACTCATACTGTGTATCATATAATGTTATATAAGTATAATAAAAGAAAGCATGTTGTGCAATAATATGATCTTCTCATTATTACCAATAATAATATAATTCTCGCTCTTTAAAGTCCACTGTATTTCGGTTTATTCATATTATACAATATTTAAGTCATAAAAACAATCGTAGACATATACCTATGTAAGTAGATATATATAAAATGAAAAAAGTCAAAGTTGAAATTATGCATGTATGTGTCCAACTAACAAAAATAGCGGGAAAGGCTTAGTTTAGCTTGTAAACAAAAACGATATACATACATATACCTCCTATAATATATGTGTACCTATTTAAATATTTTAGATGGCAAGCGAAAGGTGTAGCTGATTGATTTTTTAAATTATAAAATTATTCTCTAAATAAGAGAATTCTTGAGAAGTGTAAGGGAAACGGAAACAAGAGTGGGTTGTAGCAGGGTAGAGGGTCTCAAATCATACACTCTGTATTTTCGTAGCAACAAAGAACTTATTTTTTTGGAATATTAAAAAATAATTATCAATGCAACAAATCACTATACAACAAATTTTTTTTGCATATGTACCTATTTGTAATAAAATTAAAAAACATTTAATACAATTACATCTGAAAACTTACCACATCAATAATAACGCAAAACGTACCAACGAACCAAAAATTTTATAACACAACTGATGCTTCTTTCTTTTACACAAACTGTTAAATAACACATATTAACTATTTCATTATTCTTTTAAATTAATAATTTTTATATACCACCATCTATCCAAAAACTTTAATCATTTGCACTTGGACTTTAAGAAAAAGAAAAACAACTAATGAAATGAACTTCATTGCCGTCAAGTACATGAAGCCGTTGAAGGCATTGCCGGTTTATTGCCGCCGACAAATATATGTTATACACATATAGCATCATTTATAATAAACCCCTTAAGATTTTAACATTAGTCTTGTGGCCAACATATAGATAAATATAAGAAAATAATAGGAAAATATATTATTATTTCTAATTTCTTACTTGTGCTTAAAAAATACTATTCTAATAATAATATAAACTCACGACTTTAATCATGTTATAAATTAAATCGGTCTGGCAACTACGATATATATCAGCCCTAGTAGACAAAATAAAAAACTGCAATCTCGAGACTCGAATATTAAATGTCACAAGAAGAAGAGAAGATAAAGCTACAGAGTTTCAAGAAAATTTTTATGGAAATTTAATCAACAAAAGAAAATTTCGTCGTTTCTAAATTGATTAATATATATATATATATATAGGAAATAAAAGCGAAAACTTTTTAGCTTTTTAATTATCAATGCAACTAGGCAAAAATATAAAAAAATCAAAATGGCCTAACCAGATGAAAATTTTCTCTATGCCGAAGTAGCACAAGCGACAACAATTGAAAGAAACAAATATGAACTAGGAAAAACAACCACCAAAAAGAAGAAAAATTGCGCGAAAAAGTGTAGTAGACACAACAAAAACAATATCAACTCACTAGCTGGGCAGACATGTCTACCGCGCGGTAAATCTTAAAAGTTTTCGTATTTGGTTAGTAGCAATATCTAGACGGCCAAGAAAATAAATAAAGTGAGTCTTGCAAACTTTGTTATAAAATAAAATATTGCCACCGGTTACACATTTTACTTGATAAATTGTTATTTTTGGCGTTTGCACAGAGGAAAATAAGACAAAATATATCTACATACATAACTAAATAATGGTAAGCTTCTGTTTCCTTTTCTTAATTTTTTTTTTGTTGTAAAACACATGTAACGAGGTCAAGTACAATCTTAGATTTTATTTGTATAATCCATTTTGTTATTTTACTTTCATTTTTTATGTTTATTCTTCTTCAATCAACAGTTTTTCATCATTATTTGTAGTGGTTTTTGTAAATGACCGGTATTAAATTTTGCACTGATTTTAAATTTGTGAATTAAGATTCTGCGGTTTATACATACATACATATGTATGTACTTATGCAGGTATATTTCTTTCATTATTGTTAGAAAAATATAAAATAATTAAACTTTAAAAAATGGCATCTAGTTATCGGTACTTCTCAATATCATACAAAATCAAAGAATTTGTAATCAACATTACAAATATTCTATAGTTTCCATATAAGATAAGAAAAAACTTTAAATATGTTCAGGTTTAAATCTCGGAATTGTTTTGCAGTGAAATGTTTAATGTTGTTGGGCGGAACAAATTTTCTACTAAATATCTCCTGTATTTTAATATTTTTTCAGGCATCGTCGATATACGGTACTCGTATCGTCTTCCCGATGAAGTGACGTGAATATCAAGTAGAAATATTGGCTATAACGTAGCGTAAAGGGGGTGGAAATTTTTATTTTTGTCGACATTCAGACTGAATTCTGTGCTGTCCAGACCAGGACGTTTATTAAGTTGCTGATGCAGTATCGGAAAAAACTGGCGCAATATTTTTAGGTGCTGTCAGAGTTGTTAAAAAAAGAAAGTGTGGACGTGTTTCGATAACGCACTCAAGAATATTGACCAACAGAAACCGTAGAGGAATAGCTAGACTCATCGTAGTGTTTATGGGTTACGGATAGATATGACAGATGGTTCTGGCGCAGCTGCTGTGCGGAAAATAAGGAATATCCGGTGTGGTATTCTTCGACGCAGATACTACATACAGATATCATAAACGTGATATTCCTGTGGATTTTCACAGATTAGTTTTAGTAACCTTATTAAATATCTCAGCGCTGCGGGTTGGGTCTATAACTGTCTACCACATTAATACTCGGATTCGTACACTGACAGATTGGCACAAAATGTTGTTGTTTTTTTTCAAAGCTGAGTTTTTGAGCAATGGTTGTATGGGTAGGACTTATTTTGTGTGCTGGAACACTATTCATTAGCATCCTTGCTATCTCATTTAGTTGGGTTTCATTTACAACTAATCTTAGTGGCCGCTTAGTATTTGCAACACCGGCTCTGTAGACCTGTGCAGCCCCGTGAAAAAATTTAGGACTAAAAATTTAGTCTATTATAACTACATAGAAACAAATCGTTAATTTCCCTTAGCGACTTATAATTATAAACCAAACTTGCATAGTAAGATATAAAGGACCATATTAAAAAAAATTAAATACATTTTTGGAATGTGAAAATTATAATTTTCATTCCTCAAATCTAAAATAGACCTATACCAGAGGTAGTTAGGTATGGATCTACCAGCTTTCAATGATGCATTAAACCTTTTCAATATTACAATTAATGTTAGCTGCAAATTGCTTAATTATGGTCAGTCTTTTCGAAAACAGCTTAAATAGTTCTTTGCTGAAACAGTCATAACTAAAAAAACAATAGTTTTACGTACAGGGAACATGAAGTTTTAAATTTAAACGCAATGGAAGTGTAAAGTAATATAATATAATAAATTTTGTAGAACCTATTGTTTGCTATATTTTTCGTAAATATTTCTAGAGGGTGTAGCACCTGCCATACAAGCCAAGTATTAGTAATTTTGTAATTTGGGGCAGCAACGCGCAAGGTATTATTCAAGCTACTAATTTCACGATAAACGCATTTATAATGTAAAAACGATACATTTTCGACTAGATGCTGATCAGCAATCAACTGCGGACAGCTTAAAAAATCGCTCCTATGATTCCTTTTGATTCATTTAAGTTTTATTCTGCAGTATTGCCGCCATATTGTGGTCCATAAAATTGGTCTCAGGATTGTAATGTAGGAAATCAGCTGAGTGTGACTATAAAAGATCTCTTCTAAGCATAATTTTTCGCCCAGTTAATTTGATAATTCTGCTATTAAATTTTATGTTTGTATTGTAAATGTAATCCTCGTATACATATATATTCATTCCTGTAGTTCCATGGTGGAACAAATGGCCATCTCGTATACATACATATGTAACTATTTCCACAAAACTAAAAATTTTTGTTTCTTTTCAGACATTACCCGAAACCTTTTCTTTGGCGTCTAAGAATTTCATTAATATTGATACCATGTCGTTTGCAACAAACGCAATTATAAATACAAATTCATCGTTAACACAGCACGAACAACAACCACTACAGCATCAACCAGTACAAAATCCTCAAGGTCAAATCATAAGCCCCTTAAATCCTCTTCATTCAACAATGTCTACAAACTCTACAATATCAAACGCTACGCACTTAAATACAAATACCTCAATGTTTGATGCTGATGCCAATTCAAATGCAAATATGGCTATATCTCCCCCACAATTGATTTCTGCAAATCAAGAAACAGAATTCTTAGTAGAGTTTGTTATGCCTAGTATATATTTGACCAAAGATTTTATATCATGGAAACAGGAACAATTGCATGCCCATGGATTTACTCATATAATTATAATTGATAAACACATACAGGAATTATATTACCCAAATCAACAGCCCGACATTTTCAAGCTCTGTTTAATGAATAACGAAAAAACTAAAAATCTCAGACATGATAGTGGTTCTTCTATGAATGCTTTTGATGATTATTGCCCACCACTAAATACTACAAATCACTTGAGTTTTGGCAAAGAATTTCAAGTGATTGACCTAAACTTTGGCGAAAAGTCATATTTAACAACCGTTCTGCCCAACTGTTATAGGGCAGTAAAGTTCATAAATAAAGCCTTACAGGCCGGTGGAAAAATTTTGGTGATCGATTGTAATGGAGGCGAACAAAAATGTTTAACAATTATTGTTGCTTTTTTGATGTATAATTATAATACTAGTTTTAGGTAAGTTTATTTTCGTATTACTTTAACTTTGAAGTTTTTTTTGTTCAGAATTTGTTGTATTTTTTATTTTTGGCTCCTACTTATATTCATAAGAAACTTTAATCTGTCCGCTAATTTCGCAAAATTTTAATTTGATGTTGCCATAATAGACTCATATGTAAATAGTTTTGTGTGCTATAAATCCATAAATAAACCTAATGGAGACATTTGGTATCAAAAAATTATGAAAAACAAGCGACTGTTGAGGGTGGCAGATTTTCTCAACTGGTTGAGAAAAGTTCGGCAGATCATAGGTCAAAGTTTTCTGTTTTGTGAATAAACTCATATGCTAATATCATGGCCTGTTTTTTTACAATAATATTGCTAGTATTCAGTAAATTTTTAAATAGTTTCGTCTACAGCGAATTTGAATCCGCATTGACTCCGCAATAAAAAGGTAAACAAAATCAATAATACATCTATGTTATATAAATATTAATGGACTTGGACAAGATAATATCATGGCAACTAGACTAAAGCGAATTTAAATCGCACTGATCCCATCTATAATTTAATTCACATTTTTCTATTAAAATGTTGTCTAGTGAATATTGAAAACCTAGAGTTTTGTTACATTTTTCTTTGTTGCAGTGATGCCTTTGCCCGCCTTAAATCGTTTTATAAGAAAGCTGATTTGGATCGATTTTATATTAGCCAACTTTATGAATATGAACCAATTCTACAAGTACAACGTGCTCAGTCACGCGGCCATAGTTGCTCTAGAGATCTACATGCTGCCATTCTAAAGCGCAAAAAAACCGATGAGGATTATAATGCAACATTGGATAATAATTTTATTTGTTCGACTGCCTCACCCTCATCCTCTTCTGTTTATACGAACACCTGCTCTTTCACTACTACAACAACTACAACAGAATTGTTAAATAATTGTAATCCTTTAAATCGTTTCGATAGTATTAAAATGAAACGACAGGAAATAAAGCCGCAAAATCATCATAATCATACAATGACACAAGATAATCATGATAATATTTGCACATTCACTGGTTTTGTGAGTGGATCGGCGTCATCAACTGCAACAAGTGATTGGGGTAATTGGGATGATTGTGCCATGGAATAAATGAAAATGAGCTTCATTTAATTGACTTCTATTTGTAAGATTCTTCGATTTATAATAATTTAATATAATGAAAAGCCAAATGTTTTGGTTTCTTTTATAAATCTATTTCTTGTAATAGAAATACATCTTTAAAACAAAAAAAAAAATACATAAGTTGAATTCACATCACGTTCGATAAACATGCAATTTGTTGTAGAAATATTATAAAATATGTAACGACTAACAATTTACCCAACAAAAAAAGTTTCATATTTAATTTTGGATTTCGAACTTTTCGTGAAACTTTGTCTATATATTCGCATATTAAAGAAACATTCGATTTACTGAATTAAGCAAAAAACATTCAACAACGAATTGACAACTACGGAATTGGTGTGAACTAACCTTTTGTTAAAAGTATTTGTAAAATGATGCATAAATTGAATTAAAAAATTGATGCATATATATTTATGTATAATATGTATACATACTCTTATATATCAAACATTACACAAAGCAAAGTTAAGGCCATGTTTTTGTACATCAATTGGTTATTTTTTATAACCAAGATTTAATTATACCCGTGACTGTTTTTTTTCTACTCTATAATTATTTCATTAATAGTTAAACCACAAAATATCTTAATAGACTCATAAGCAAAGAACTGAATTTGTTATGCTTTTGTTAAACATAATATTTAATTAAATTAACTGCCTGTTTCACGATGTCGAACGACATCGTTCGTTCGCATAAATACATTAAAACCAAAAACAACATTTTAAAATTTGTTGCTGTTTCAAACGTATTTATGCGAACGAACGATGTCGTTCGACATCGTGAAACAGGCAGTAACAATTTGCAATTACTAATATAAAATGCTAATGAATTTAAAAAATAATATATATGTACGTGTTTTACAAAATATATATAACATTAATTTGGAATTTTAGTCTTAAGAAATTTTGGCACAATTTTATATTTGTGTTTCATCAGATTTTGTTTTTTTTTTTTCTCTTCATTTTGAATTACATATTGATTCCATGTACATATGTGTGCGGTTTTAACAATGACTTATGCGAAAAAAGACTAAAAACAAAAACAAATGAAATTGTAAAAATGTATTATTAATAAAATAAATTTAAAGAACATTGTAATAATTAAATTATATAGAAATTTATTCAACAAGCCAGTAAGCCTAGTATAAATCAACTTTGTTCATTGTTCTTTATAATTTTGTTTATGTTTTATAATTTAATTATATTAAAATTCATTCAAACACTTTCCATTGGTCAAAACTATGTATACAATTTCTTATACATTTGAATATGCAAGTGTGATTCAAAGAAAAAAACAATATCAAATGAAATTAATTTTAAAATAGCATAAGTAACTTTTATAACATAAGTAAATGCCTTGATTAAGGGATTACATATTTGACTAATCAAATTAACAATTAATCCATTCATACCGGTTTTGTTCGTTCAAAATCTTGGCTGTTTATATGAATTCTTAACACTTACATACATTTTGTTAGCCACGTGTTGTATACAATGTGTAAAGAGTTGCTAGTAAGAATGTTGATTTAGGATAACATTTTGACGAAGTTATCTCTCGTATTTTTTTTTCTGAAATTTTTCTGTAATTTAATGGTGACAATATTGATGCAACCAATTTTTAATATAAACTTTTCAAACAGAAATACTCGATTACAAATTGTCAGAACAAAGCATTCAATTGAAATGTATATCATTTCAATGAGATAATGCGAATAAAATTATTCCAATGAATTTATTTCAATAAAGTTATTCGAATAAAAATTATATATCTACATATTTTCCATACGATTTCTAATGATAAACAAAAATTTTTTTTAAATTTTCACAAAACTGTAATGTATACAACTAATGCAACAGTTACTATGTCTCGTGAATTACTAATATTTAGTTTTTAAATCTGTATACATACATACATTCATTTATATGCTGAATCACATTTGATTATAAGTACATACATTCAAACTAATGTATAGTGTAAAAATAAAATAACCACATACATTTCCTACATGTTTAATATATAAAACTGTTTTATTATGTAATTCATTAAGTTACTGGCTAAAGCTAATTGCATCTCCACTCTGAACATCAGAATTCCTGTTCCTGCATTTATAAATAATATCAGATGGGCGTCATAAACCGGTAAGTTTTCAAAAAGTTAAAATTATTTTATATTAAATATAATTAAAAGTTTTATTCTAGTCACCACACCCGTCCTATAACAAATCAATGAAACTCGGAACTGATATTGACTTTTTAGTACCAGGAAATATTAGAATAATATAAGTACATATGCCTCAGATCGGAAACATAAAGATTAAATTTATGTTCATACAATAGTGTTTCTATCATTCATGTTTTAATTATGATCTATGCTGATCTTTTATCATAAAGTTGATCAAGGAATTTGATGGAAGATATGAACCTGTATTTGGTATACAATTAATCCTCTTTTTAACTGCGCACTAGTTGCGCCTTTTGCCGTTCTTAAAATACTGACGTAAGCACAATGTAAAAAGGACTCACGTCAGGTCAAATTTTGCAGAAACTAAAACTTCTACATAAATTATAATTTCGTTTAATTAAAATGCAACGAAATATGATAATTGGTTACAGTTCATCACAATACTAGAAGCCTTTGGTAGTATGCATACTTTTCTAGGATTGGTTGCAGTAGTATAAAAGTAAATGCGATGTGAAATAACTTCAAAAACTGTTAATGGATCAGCGATGGTAAGTCTATTTTTCTATTTTATTTTCAAAGGCCCTACATGTGGCAAGATTGAAATGGATATCATTATTAGCATTTTCGTTTAATTATGATGAATAATCTTGTTCAAAGCTTCTTGTTTTAGAAAATTTTTTCTCTGAATTGTCGCATATTTTCGCAATTGTTTGACCATTTTCGACACGTCTCGAACATATTTGTAGATAAATAGTGGAACATATTCAAAAATTTTCGAATATTGTCGGAGATTTTCGAACATATTACGTTATTTTCAAATATTTTCGGAAATTTTTAAAATTTTACGAATATAGTTATTGGAACATATACGTTTTCAAGAAAAATCTAAATGGATTTTTAGTGACGTTATGTTTTTAATAACATTCTCATTTATAAAATCATAAAGTATAAAATATATGTCTGTATATTAATGTATAAAATGTTTTTTTTAAGTATTTAATTAGCCAAGTTACAAAATAATAATATTGACTACATAAAAACAGAAATTTTAAAAACAATTTACCGCAAAAAGTAACTTTAAAATAAATTGGCAATATCTTTTAACAAGGTAAAGTAAAACAATAATAGTAATGATTAAAACTATTTACATTTTTTAAGAGTTATTTAAACACCATTGTTAGATCCTGAATATGTGGCATATCCACTCCACTGTTGCTTTTAAGCGTTCTTTGTTGAGCTCTTTATTCGGTTTTCGGCACCATAAGACCTACCATCTTAGCCGCATATTTTGAACCTCGATTCATCGTCGAAACGATGCATCTTTGGAAAATGGTCTTGCACAGCATGTTCGAACTTACAAAGGGATTTTTTATGTGCAACTCGGGCATGAAAATTGTGTTGGTTTAGTATGCGGCAAACAGATTCTACGCTGCATTGCTTGTTAAACTCGGAAAAGCGTCTTTATTGTGCAATTGATATTCACGAATGAAGCGCTTGACAATCTTTTGTGCCGTAGAAACACTAACTTTTGCAATTTTAGAAACTCTTTACTGTGTGTGAACGTTTTTGAAATGGTTTATGATCAATTCCTGTACACCCAACGATGTACTCGACATTTCAAGCAACAAAATCTGACCTAAAATTCAACCTCATGTATTTCTAGAAGTAAAATAAAGCAACGTGCAAAAAACTCCTACGGGATATTGGAAAATAGTAACTAAATAATAAGCTGTGAGATGAAAAATACAGTAATTTTTAATTTCTTATGTTTAATCTATTTAAAAGCAAATTTTCAGTCATAAACTTTTTTATGAAATTAGAAGTCTTCCTCTATACTATACTAAGCAGACAATTTATTTTGAATTGCTATTGATTTCATTGTTATGGTACCGTAGAATATTACTACTATATTTTCAATCTGTGAATATCTTATAATACAACGAAATTTTTGTATTCCTTCAGTGAATGATATATGTTTTTTTTTATCAATTCTATCGTATTGCATAGAAAAAATGGAGTTAACAAAATATATGGACTTGGTTCCCTTGCACTGACCTTCGTAGACTAGTAGGTAGTGTACTAGACTCGTAGTGCGAAGGTCCCAGGTTCGAATCCTGCCGCAGAACTCAGGCAGTTTGTGTCTGATAATTAAAGGGAGCGCACAACAAGCCTTCACTGGCTTAAGTGTATGTCGTATGACATGGGCTGTCACGCCCCTCCAATCAACCTAACCTAACCTAACCTAACCTGGTTCCCTTGCAACTAAAGGTATCGATATGATTTGTTAAAAGACAAACTTAATACTATCAAAATGGTATGTTTGACCTGGTTCCCCAATATTTATTTGTATTTGCTTTTATTTTTATTCTATCAACTATTATTTTGCCGTTTTACTTTCCCATTAATCGCTAATTTTAATTGACTGCATTATTTCGAAATTTTTACCTGATACAACTGAACAAGTGATATTTATTTTCGAAAACTTATTGATCTTGAATATACTTGTACCTTAATAAAATAAATTCGGCTTCTGCTGTCACTTCAGCATTTTCGATTTCGGCTTAGGTTTTTGTTAATCAATATACTATTGGTTCTAATTTTATCAAATTCTACTAATACTTCAGTTGTGGTTCTAATGAAAACACTTGCAATTTTCGAGATTCTTTTAGTGGCAAGAATGAAACATGTATATGCTTTAACTTACAGTGTTAATTTAGCCATGAATTTAATGTACGAATGTTATTAAAAAATTTACTTATTAAATATCTAAAGCATATTTTTAGCCAATTGAGCAACATAATTTAAGTAATTGAATGTAAATATTATAATTTTTTATTTTTAGAAAAGTTCCACTAAATTAATTGAATTACAAAAACTTAAATCAATACTGTGTAAAGTAGAACATACATATATACGAGTATGTGTGTATTTTTTTATAAATTACTGTATTTTCGCTGGTATTTCAACACAAACAATATCTTCTTCGTTTTGATCTTTTAATTCCCATTTGACCATGACATTTACCCTGGGATAGGCTTTTAATACAGGCAAGGTGGCCACATATTCATATGTTTCACCTTTTTCCAAAGGACATTTGAGGCCACTGTCAACACAAGCGTCAGGATTTTTCAAATGGAAAGGCACTTCTGCGCCCATCACTTTGCCATGCACAACAGTTTTGATCGATGAAACATTTTCCCCTGCAAATATTAGACATGAAAATTTTAATAATCATATTTTTACCATTTAAAGAACTAGAATTATTTGCTTACATAGTGAAAAATCAATCGTTATGGAGACAGATGAGTTACGCTTTAAAATGCATTCACTTTTGGTAGTATCGCAATCGGAAACCAAAACTTTTGTAAATTTTCCTATTTTGGAACCTAATAAAAGTTGAAATAAATTGGGTATTAAAATATTTATTACGACAGTAAAATTTCGCACATACACACATGTGCAACGAGTGTTCCAAATATGAGTATCTTTTTAAAAATTAAATAGAATTAACTAAACTTAATTTCATTTCGTATAATATGAGTAGATTAAAAATTACAAATATTCTCATTACTTATGGAACACGATTTACCCATGTGACTTCCGCGGCTGGCTTCGAGGTAGCTTATCCTGTTAGTCCAATTTTCCAAAACTTAAAGGTTTTTGATTCTATCTCACGAATTCTATCTCGTACGATATTAGCCTTGCCTTATGGGTGTGAATCGTTTCCCGATCCAAACCAAACTGCCACTCTTTGTGTTTGCATTGGCTTCTCGATTATGACGTACGTGTTTTTCGATCCCCAGACGTAGCCAATCCGTTTGTTGACATAGCCTAAGAGATGAAAATTGGGCTTCTGTAAGTGGATAGTCGTTTTCTTTCAGTTTCCTGAGTCAGTTTGTACATTTGTGAAAACTTCTCATCATGCTGGTGTGTGAAATGTCGAGTTGTAGAGATCGATGGCGGGTCGAAGTTCGACTTTCGGCCACAGCAGCCATGAGTGTTGTCCGCTAACAAGCCAGTCTCGCGAACTTTTTGCACAACTTCTTTTAACAAACGCACAGTTTGGGAAATACCGCACTCACTTCCGAAATAAGTTTGCAATATTTCTCAAAGTTGTTTAGGCATAAAGCGACCGCGGAGGTATGATTAATCCGTATAGTCAATATTTCGGACAGAAAAATATCTACCGGTGTCAAATTTAAAAAGATACTTGTATTTGGACTACCATAATAATAGGGATACAAAAACATTTTTGTATTTTAATTTTTATTACCTTTAAATATATAAAGTTTATAATAAATATCATCTTAAGGGTATTATAATTGTCAACTTAAAAAAAAAATACAAATTGTTGCATATGTCGAAATATTTATTTCCAAAATTTTGTTATAATTAGGAGCTGTTTATTGGGCCAACGAGACCAGCGCAAATTGCAGGAAGTGGAATAGCGAGAGCTTTAATTTAATTCTTTAGGACGTTAGTGCAGATGTGATGCAAGGTTTCATATTAATGATGGAATTTCTTTCTCAAAAAATTGAAGTATTTCGCTCTGAGGAATATTCTAATAGTCTACAGCGGTAAATTTTCCCTGTATTCAGACAATTGGACAATGAAAAATGTTCCTGGAACATCAGCAACCAGGTACACATCTTGTTTCAATTTTTTTTTCTTAGAACGGATCAAAATTTTTATTGGCAGGCATCCGGCCAATACTATTTAATAAACATCTTTCTTTCTGGCTTTAGCTTTTCATATGCCCAAATGTCGGAGAATATCCCGAATAATAAATTTCAATATCTTGTAATAAAATCATTTTTTATACTTTAATTACCAGAAACGTGTAGAATTCATAAATATTCTATAAAACAAATTTCAACGATGCATTTAAATGTTATATACAAACATACATATGTATATAAGTACGTACATATCTACATACGCGCAAATACATATGTACATACTTATATCCCCACAAGCACATTAATACCTCAGCCAATTTGCCAAACCTATTGGTTGGTGTGAAAAATATTATTAAGGCAATAATCGATTTCATATTGCGAAAGATACTTCCTTCGGGAGCAAACGTTTTTCAATAGCAATACTCCTAAACAATGTGAAAGTGATTCGTTTAGATGATATACTGGCAATATCGCCAGATAACAACTTAGAAGAGAATTGAAATATGTAACTAGGGGGATAAAAAATAGTATTGGCGTTTTCGTTTCTGACGAAAATGTTACACTTATTTTGCCCCTCCTGCATGTTTGTGTTCTGTTCTAAAAGAACAAGAATAACTGCAAAAACATATTCTTTTCTAAATATGTTGCACATAAAACATGTAAATATAGTGTCAGTAATATGTAAAACGTATTTTCCATTTTTGAGTCAACATACTATTTTCTTAATTAGTGGCATAAACAATTTTTTAAATTACTACACATTCTTTTTTTCTGATTTCTTACATTATAGAATTACTTATATATTATGGGGTTTCCATATTACATTAATATATGTACATACATATGTGCTTATATCAGATCTGTGATAATAATGGAAAGCTTTTACATCTAACAATTTACCGATTTGAAATTACTCAGTTTGCTTTCGCAGGACTGTATAGGAGAAGTACACTCAGGGAATTTATGCCTACTACTAAACTGATACTTTTTTGTGAATAGTATAGTGGTTGAGAGGGTAAAGGTGATGAAAATGTGAGAGAATGAGAGAAGATAATTCCTTAGGTTTATAGCTAATTTTTTAATATAAATATTGTCCATTTATCTTCCTAGGAAAGTAAAAAATAGAACCAATGAAAATGTTATTAAGAATGGCTTCCACTTTTTTCACTCGAATAAAAATACACAGAAATTTTATTTGACTTTAAAATTGATAAGACCTTAATGTTAAAATTAAAGCACTCTTATTAATTGAAAATTCTTAATTAAGCTTAATTGGATTAAATTTTCCAAATAAGAGAAAAACAACACTCAGACTCTTTTTATTATTTCTATGGTACTCGTACGTTTCTTTGTATTTAGTAGTTAATTTAATTAATAATTTTAAATATTTACCACAATCCGTAAATTGCAAGCCATTGATTGAGTTTAGAAAAAACAAAGCAAACAAAGAAAATAAAATCACAAATCGTTTCATTGTTGAACTAATTCGAATTTTGTTTGTTCTATTTTTGTTAAAAATAAGGAATGAACCGCTTTCTAAGGCAGATAAATAACGACTAAACTTCTAAAAACTCAAACGTTTAAAAATTTCATTCTATAAATCGATGCAAAATCACTCAAAAAGTTCTCTTTATAGGCAGTAATTTTTTTTATTCTTTAATTAAATAAAGCAATATGTACAGTATATACATACATAAGTATGCATGTGCTTTGTACATACTATAAATATGTACATACTTACATACATATATGTATATGTATACATACATACATTTGTGGGTTTAAAAAATTCCGATATTCAAGCGCTGCGAACGGTCATCATCAAGAGAGAATATAATCGTAGGTGGATAGTAAATAATATGCATTTCCGTTTTTTTATTCAATTTGATTTAAAGTGGCTCTTGTAATACAATTAGCGAAATCGAGTATTTTCGTCAAATTCTGATCAGTGTTGACAGAACTTTTTGAAGAAAAATGGCCAAAAATCAAATCAAGATGAAATATCTCCTAAATTTGCTTCTCATAATGAAATATCTCAAAAAATATTCCAAATCATTTGTTTAACTTTTACAGTGTGTTAATTACATTTTACAGTATAAAAAGTACTGTCTCTTGTGAATACCTTTTTTTATTAAAAACTAGCTGACCCGGGCAAACGTTGTTTTGCCTTCAAATTTTATTTTCACTGCAAGTCGGGATTCGTTGCAAAGTCATGGCGGATTGATATTTCGAAGAAGAATGAAAGGTGCACTAAATCGGCATAGCAATTATTGTTCAAATACCGTTTACCGAAGCAGAAATAATGGATTTATTTATTATTGATAGCTGGGCCCGATCCACGTTGTTGGCCCCAAATTTTTTTTAGTTTAACTCCCACGCACTTTTCACGAAAAGAGGTTATATTTGAGTCGGTATCGGGCTAATTAACGCCACTACACACTGATTAAGGACCCAACGCCTTCAGCGAAACACAGCATAGTCTTATCGCGCTAATCTCTATCGGGCAAAACCCAAAAAAACTAAATATTGCGCCATCTGTCGGACGAACTTCAAACTACACAGAAACACTCCTCACGCCCCATAGAGCATGTATATAAAGTTTGGTAAAAATCGGTCCAGTAGTTTTTGAGTTTAGCGGTCACGAACATACACGTAATTTTTATATATGTAGAGATTAAAATAAATCCGTTGAAATTTCTACTATTCTTTTTACGGTGAAAAGCAAAATTTCAAAGGTCGAATAAGATAAATTCAATTCCTTTATAAAATTAGTTATTACCTTTTGGACTATGGGAAAAATATGTTATATCCATCTAGTTTAAAGTCTTCTGAGACGAACCTAGTGACAGTTGGCGGCATATAAATATTTTGTGATAGATGTGCTCATTTGCTTTCCCAGTGAAAACATGTAACGTGAAAGTAACATAAAAGTTACAAAATGAATCTCCCGAAGTGCTTAGAAATAGAAAATTTAAATGACCTCTTTACTAGAAAAAGTTTGTAAGATAAACTTCTTTTTCATATGCTCCTAAATTTAACTTAAGAATAGTATTTTCCATTGTATTCATTCCTTTCCGTTTTTAGAAATAAGAACCTGAGTCAGACTTTGAAAAAAATATTTAGTTATTAAATTATCTACTATTTCAAAAAAGACCGAATGGATATAGATTTCTTTTAACATAAAAGCTGAAACCATAAATGAACTTAACGAATTATAATAGTTCCTAAATAAGACTCAAAGCTAAAGGGTATGTTTACTGTCATACTTCGGTCTAAACTTTTCAATTCTGCATTTTGACATTTTTTTTGGTGCAAAATGTTCAAAAAAAACCGCGCTTCTGACAACAGTGATTCTGATACGTATAAATACATGCACACCTCTGCATACAAACAATAGAAAATAAATGCTAAATACACTCTCCCTTACTTGAATAGGGTTTATCTCACAATTGTCATATTGATAATTACATTCCAAAAAAAGTTAGGGTCGATGTTGGGAAAAATGTTGAGTTAAACTTAAAAAATTATCGGTGGCCATTTAGATAATACGAAAAAAATTGTTGACGCCAAAAAATTAGTTGTGACACAAGAATATGAATAGGACAAATTATTATCTCAAACGATTCAAAAATTTTAGGATTTTTTATATGGAAAAAGTACGCAATTCTGCAAGGGAGTTAAATTCTTTAAATTGTAGCGATTAATAAGTAGATTTTTAATAAATTGATCAACAAAATTTTACACTTTTTTAAGAAAGGAAAAAAGAACATTTTTGAGTTCAGTATATAAGGTAGGCTGAATGGGCAGCCCTCATGTTAGTGAGTACATTCCGAGGATGTAAGTGCTATCGTGATATTCCAAAAGATTTATTATACCTAAATATTCCTATGAAGCTCTGAAATTCGTGGCCCTGAGAACCAACCATAAGTCTATTCAAAGAATAGTGGCTCATCTTTGACATTCCAAGCGCAGAAAAACGATTACTTAGATGTCTAAATATGCACTATCGCAGGACCGACTACTCAAAAATGGCGTGTTGGACCGACTCTTCTTTCTCTTCGAAGAAGCTGATGCGGTGGCCTTAAGAAGTAAAACCTAAACGGTTCGGTATTACCGTGTCCCGTAATGACATCTATTAAGAGTACAATCGACTTTCTCCCAAAGGTAAAGATGGCTAAATCCTAACTATTCTTAGCGAGGCTTAAAAGAGACTCCTGGATATTCTACACATTGAATTTTGTGTAGTATTAAAGTGACCCGCAGTGTATTTACTTTAAGTTATCAATTAATCTTTTTTTCGTGACTCAAATTGTATTGAATTGTTTGTGTTCTAAAAAATTCTTATTTATAAATTTTCTCACAGTTTTATTTCGTTGTTATTATTCTCGAATAAGACTCGCATTACAATGAAAACAATTATAATACTCAATTCCTTATTGTTTTCTTTTCATATACTTATGTATGTACGTTATTATTTAATGTTTTTGTTTGAAATGAACCTCAGTATGGCGATATTGTTTTCTTATCAATAAAACGAATGAATGATATTCATTAAATTTGTTTTCTTTGTTCATTTGTCATAATTTTCAAGATTGCAAAATACGAACTATTCAACAAGATTGTCGATTATGGGACAATACCAATCCGCATCAGATAGAAGATCGTCCAATGTATCTTGAAAAAGTCACTGTTTGGTGTGAATTTCGGGCTGGCGACATCATCGGTCCAAATTTCTTTGAGAATGACGTTGGTCAGGCCATCAACGTCAACGTTGAATGAGCACTACAGATCTATGATTATCAACTTTTTTGGCCTGAATTGGATGATATAGACACCAACGACATATAGGTTCAATATGACGGTGCTACGTGCTAGACAGCTCATGTCACATTGGACATTCTGCATGAGCTATTTGGGGGCATGTGCCCCTCATAAGGAGGTGATGTGAATTGGCCACCGAGATCGTGTGATTTGATCCCCTTATATTTTTTCTTGTGAGGTTTTCTTAACTTGCAGGTCTACGCGAATAAGCTAAAAACTACAGCGGTCCTCAAAGCCAACATTACATATGCCGTCTGTCAAATTTAGCCTGATTAATTGCCAGATTTATGGAAAATTGAATATTTCGGAACATTTTCACGATGTTATATTTCATACATATTGGCATTTTAGTGATATCTTACACACTTTGTTTTATTTTAATTTAAAGAAAGGAAGGACTTAATGAAAGACCTTTTAGAAATGTAAAAAATGTAGCCTAGGGCTTTTCATACATTATTTGCTATATTAATATTAATAATATTTAATAGCAATTTCTTTGTTATTTATCTGCTCGGATTGAATTTTTTTGAATATTTTTGTGCTTAACATATTTATGTATTATTAATTACTATCACTAAGTTTATGTCCGACACTGGTTGGGCCTAATTATTATATTTATACTTAAGATTTGAACACTTATTGTTAGTTCTATTTGAAGATACAATAAATAAAATTAGTGGAAAAAAAAAATTTATCTGCTGCAGAATTTCTAATGTTACACACATAAGTATTTTGAAATAAAAAAACTTACTTTTGAAATAAGTTGTTAAATACATTTTACAACCTAAGTACGAGTATATAGTAGAAATCTTTTATACATATGTGTGTGCATACATATATGTACATATGTGTGTTTATGTGGTTTATATTGTACGTGAATACTTAACTTTTTAATTTTAATCATAAACTAGAACTTACTTTTGAAACTTACTTTTGAAATAAGTTGTTAAATACATTTTACAACCTAAGTACGAGTATATAGTAGAAATCTTTTATACATATGTGTGTGTGCATACATATATGTATGTATTGTGTTTATGTGGTTTATATTGTACGTGAATACTTACCTTTTTAATTTTAATATAAATAGTTTTTATTATACGTATGTGGTGAATTTTTGTTGATTTCTCATTAATAATTGCTTGTATTTTGACTTCAGCACCTCATATTTCTAGTACCATTATTATATCGTTATTAATTGTTTATCTTATATGACAAAAATTAAAATAAAACGTTTAAGGTGAATTCACCCATTCGTTTTTAACGTTCCGAACGCTTTTTTATATGTAGTTTGAAGTCTATATTTTTGAGAGAGAGAGAGAGAGTAAAATCCAATTCAAGCAAAAATTGTTCCGCATTAAATTTACTCTCTTTCCCTCTCTCAAAAAATAGAGACTTCAAACTACATACAAAAACAGCGTTCGGAACGTTAAAAACGAATGGGTGAATTCACCTTTAGTGTTTTTTTTTTAAAAACGATACTTTTTCCTTTAAGATTAACACTGCTGCCCCTACAAGCATATATACAAAATTCGGTTTTGTGATATGTATTTAATAATCACAAATTTAATTTGTTTTGCGTATGAATACGAAGAATATATTTTCAGGTTTATATAAAGCGGAAATTCGTATTGCTTTAGTACATAAAACTCATAAAAATATATAAAAATAAATATTAATATCAATGCATTCCCCAAAGATAGACCTGAGTAACGCTCTTGACAACCTTGAATGAACTTTGATGTTCCTTTTTTTAAACTCTAAAGGTGAATTCACCCATTCGTTTTGAACGTTTCGAACGCTTTTTTATATATATTTTGAAGTCTCTATTTTTTTGAGAGAGAGAGAAAGAGAGAAAAGTTTTTACTCTATTTCTCTCTCTCAAAAATAGGGACTTCAAACTACATATTGAAAAAGCGTTCGGAACGTTCAAAACTAATGGGTGAATTCACCTTTAAGGAACTACTTTAAATTTTCCTATGACGACATTTTAAATATGAATTTACACTTTCCGGTGTAAATCCTCCCGAAATGTACATATATGCAAGAAAGTAATTCCACGGGGTGGTAGATTTAGCTTATGTTGCATTTAGACTTAGATATACCTTAAGGCGCACTTTCAACTTTTTTATACGCAAGCTTACTTGAAGCTTTTTATTAACATGCAAAGTTCATACACAACGTTTGCTTGTGGTTCCTAAAAGTATCCAAATTGTTTACTTTTAAATACGAATGAAACTAGTAAAAAGTTTGTCAATTTCACTTTGAAAATTGAAAGTGGTTTGATTCCGAAGAACAATTCCGCTTTCTGCATCAAAACCACTTCCGATCGGAATTGAAGTCTGTGACCTGCCTGAATAATTATGTATAATGAAGCGTATCTCTCGAAAGTATTATCATGCTGCTTTTTCATTACGAATGAAATTCAAAAATAAAATAGTACAATATACGATAACAAAAGTTAAAAACTTGGCAGTACTTACAATCTATGGTACAGCACCGGAATGATTTATTTTTCTTTGAGATAAAGATGGCGTCGAACACACTGTGTATACGCTGCCACGTATAATTTGTCAAAGTTTGTCAATACACAATTTCATCCTCGCCATTCATTCGTGTTAAATTTATTGCAAAGAGAAGTGGGTGCGTGGTGTTATTTTGTTTCAATTTTAATGTATATTTAAATTAATATGAGAAATTAGTAAAACAAGGAATAAAGTATAAAACAAATTAAAAAGTGATGATGAAAGGAAACATTGTGGAAGCGATGAGACTGATTGGCTGTAAACACGAAAATTCTTAAAAATTACATTTTGTAATGTCATGTTAAATCTTTTTGCAAAATTTCTTAATTGGTTTCTAATGCATAAAAACACAAAAAGATGTAATATTGACGTGTGACGTATGCCACGAGTGCAGGCCCAGCATAAAAATCGGGCTACAAGTTGTTGAGGTTCAACACATTACAGCTATTCATTATTCACTTTCTTTTTGTTTTATCCTTTTGTTGTTGTTTGGCCCTGATTGACATTCTTTAATTTCCACTTTATAAATTTTAGTTATTTTTCTTAATAAAAACCCGCCATGGATAAAGTTGTTAAATTCTGTGAACCTGGCCGCGCTTTTGCCAAGGACTCCATCCGTTTGGTAAAACGTTGCACCAAACCCGATCGCAAAGAGTTCCAAAAAATTGCTATTGCCACCGCTATTGGCTTCTGTATTATGGGTTTCATTGGTTTCTTCGTTAAGCTGATTCATATTCCCATTAACAACATCATTGTGGGCTCGTAAATTGCAAGTGGACTTTTTTATACCTGAGGGCTGTATCAGCCTACGTTTGCATCATCATCGTCTATTTCCTTTTATGTGTAAATTTATGGTTTTTTAAGCTCCACATCCTCAAAATATAATCGATTTTTTTATTAATACTTTTATTTCTACTTCAAAATGTATAAGAAAGATAAATTTTTAATTTTTTTTTTTTAAACTAAGCAAAAACTCATTTTTGCGGTTTCTCTGGCCAGCGACCGACCTATGAAAGTTTGTAACATTTTCCATTTTGATTCATGTTTATAATTTATAATAAAATAAATTTATATAGTTATAAAATTCTAAACTACTTTTATTATGCAACATAATCTCTACTAATATGTATTTCTAAATTATAAGTTTTTGGTAATATTGATTCCAAAAGGCAGTTTGTTACATATAAAGCAATTCTAGCATGTAAGTTTTTAAAAACTTTCAAATCCTCTAATGAAACACTATTCTTCAGTGAAAAGGACTTTTAGGCAGGTTCTAATATGAAATTTGCGTTCGAGAAAATTATTTTTTGGAATTAAAAAATTGCACTAATTTCGAATTTAAATAAAATATACGTAGCACTTTCCTGAAAAAGGAAATTGTAAAAAAAATCAAAAGCACGCAATGATGCTTTGCGATACCACTAAACAGTTTGCTCGGCGTGCTTATCGTGAAACTAACCATAGATTATTATAAAGCTTAGTATGTTATGTAACAGGATCGTAATTTCTATCGTTATCGTTAACAAATAAGGACGACATGAAGTGTATATACATATTCATAATACACGTATATTTGCGCTACTGCAATGCTAACTTTTGTGTGTGCTTCTCTGTAAGATAAAACAGATATTAATATTTTATGTCGTATTAGTAAAGATTTCTATCCTTTTTAATCGTATGAGGTAAAAATTGGCTCTTGTGACAGCTACCACTCGTTTCATATTCTCATCTTACGCTGAAGTCAAAGTCCGGAAGAAAATAGTAAGAAAACCTGGAATCTGAGCTATCATCCTACTGTTTAGTAGTATTTTTCTATAGTAGATGTTGATGTTACCATTGGTACGCTATTAATTTAAAAAGACAATGCAGTGATCGGGAAACTGCGATTGTCACAACACGGACGAAAGATAATAAAGACGGCGAATTTAACGATCTCGGTATCTTTCTTCTATTGGTTATCTTCGACTGAGAGTATAAAATTTAAAAAACGTTTTTATAAAAAGTTAAGTTTGTTGAAAGAAGAAAATTGTGAGCGCTTTGACTTCTTACAAAACAGCAAAATGATGGACTTCTTTAGATGGTTAAATTATATTCTATTTACACTTGCCTGATTTTACCGGTATGTGTGTAAATGCTTATTTACTAGCAAAATTGAAAGCGCACTAAATAATATTTCTTTTAAAACCCATTACAAATATACATAAACTTAGTTTTTAAATGTATTTTGTTTTATTTGTATCTTAATTCTATAAATATCATAAATCGTTTTTAAACATTATGTCTATCCTAGCTATGCACTATATAATAGAATAGTATTTATGTTTGTGATGCATCTTATGCCTTAATTATGGTATACATTTTTGTGTGGTTTTTAGTACTTCGTCGAGATGAGCGCCAACCTTTAAATTCGATTTTCATACATATAATAGATATGATTATAATTAAAAACAAGTAAGCAAGAACGAATTACATTTTCAATATTTTACAATTCTTCAAAGAAAGCAACACGGGCCTTAGTTGAGCCGGATTTTAATTTTTTCAATGTGGAATATTTTGTTTCTCCGGCTTTAAGTTGCGCTTCACTTAATATATCAAGATTTGTTTGATTTTCTTCGATTTTTAAGAGTTCAATTTCTGATCTCAAGGTTTGCAGCTGATTCTGCACCTGTTTGTGCTTTTTCAAATACTCCAGACGACTTCGTTCTATCTCGTTTGTAATTTGTTCCATTTCGCTGTCAGTTAAAATGAATTCTTTCGTTTCAAAATCATCATTCTCGGAGTCGTCATCCGCAGCATCATTAACTACCACTCCAACCTGGTTCAGATTATTTAAATCGTTTGTAGTCAGTTCAGCTCCACCCGTTGATTCATTAATGTCGGCAGTAGAATTGCTGTTTGTCAGAGAAGGTGTGCTAATAGAGCCGGCTATATTATTGCTAGAACTCGATGAAGAATTAATGGTGATGTTCGGTGGCAGCATACCGTCTTGAGAGCTTTTACGACCACGATTCAGAAAATTTAGAAGACGAGCGGTGGCTTCACGCTCTGCTAGTTTGGCACAAATGAGTTCTTTTTTAAGTTTTTCAGCTTCAGCTTCACGTTTATCCTTTTCCGCAGTCAACTGATGAACGTAGAAATCTGCGTCGCGTATTTTCTTTTCCAGCTCCATTTTTTCACGTTCTATTTTCATCTGCCGTTCGCGCAAGCGATCCATTTCACTTTTGAAATGATTTGCCTTGCACTCAGTTAATTGCATTTGCTCTTCATTGACACGACTTTTTTCGAAATATAGCTCTTTAGTTTCTTCGGAACGGCGCTATAAAACGTTTAAAAGGACAACATATCATATGTTTATTTTAAATTTGTATTGTATAAAATTTACCAAAGCATCACTGGCCATTCGCATGTCTTCTTGTAGACGTTCCAAACGACTTTCCAGCTCATACCGTTCCTGTTCCGCCTTTTCGCGTAATTTTTTCTCCCTTAAAAATTTTGTACGTTCAATCTGTCTTCGTTGTTTTTCTTCTTTAGCCTGAGCCTTCATTTGTTGTATCTCCATGGTATCTGGCTTTCTACGTCTCATATACAAATCATGATTACCCTTACAAAGGTCCAATATCTTAACATACATTAATTAGAAATTAAATTTAATTAATGTTTATTATATTTTTTCTTTATATTTAGCTCACCATCTTGTTAATGTGTAAATCTTGAGAATAAAAGATAAAACTGGAAACTTTCGCATCCACTAAACGTATTGTGAATTTCTTGTCATCAAAGCTGACATGCCGTATTTCATTCCATTGAAATGTTGTTTTCGGCGTCAATTTATTGTGATAATCATAAATATTGAGTCCAACAGCTGTCACACCAAGCCAAAGTTTAGTTTTATTTTTATTCTACAATAAACAAAAAATTAAATACATACATATATCAAAAGTTTTATTAACATTACACATTTACTTACGGTAATAGGGAAATAATTAACACCATACATATCCAGGTCTTGTGCGATTTTCAGGTATTCCATTTCAACTTCATCACGTGTCATTGGTTCATGATCCATATACCTTATACAATATGATTTGTTATATTAATTGGAACTAATTTGCTAGCCTGATTTTATATTATTATATTTTGTGCTTCACTTTAGCAAACATGTGAAACAAAAAAAAAAAAAAAAAAAAAACAAAAAAAAAACTAATATACATATTTCTGATTGGAAATTGCTAGGAAGGTCATTAAGATAAGGAATGAATGACGGGGGTGTATGAAGACTTATTTAGAATTTCTTTTTATATTGAATCATAATATGGATACATTTATGAAACTTCGTAAACGTAATAATTACTCATGCAACTAATTTTTTTAATTAGAAACACAAACAAAAGAAAACTTACCAGGTTTTTATACGTTCTTCCCACATCTTTGGTGTCATTTGATACTGATCTGTAACGCCTTTGGGCAATAGATCCACACCCTGTAACATGCCATCTTTATATGTTTCCGAATCGTATGGACCATACTGTACATGAACAGCATATGATGCCAATAGCACAGATGCTTCTGGACGACAATAAATATCCATAGAGAGTATGCTTTGTTTCACTTGTAAAAAGAATAAATGTTGAGTTATCTCTTGTATTAGTTCTTCGCTAACATTTTCTGGAAAATATTTCGCATAGAAACTGAAAACGTAAAAACCATTTGGTTGCAATTGAATACGTTGATCTTTGACTTTTTTATCCATCTTAAGCCACGTAACGTTACAGCGTGTATCGACATACTGTAGACCAAAATACCAATATTCCCGCAAACCAATTGTACGGCATACTAAATCAAATAGGTCTTGGCCACTAGCCCTCTGCTCTAATTCAAATTCCAATTCCGAATCAAAGGTGATAACCTTTACGGGGAAAACTCGAGGTTTTTTACTACGAAAAGGACTCATTTTCATTCAGATTTGTCCTTGTATTTATTTCAAACTGGCTCACATAAACATTCCAGGGGAATCTAGGTAATTTTATGATCAGTTCTACTTTTTTGTTTGTTTATAAACTATTTTTTATGCTTGCACAGCAGTTTAGGCACATTAGTTTGGCAATCATAAGGCACAGGTATTTTTGTTGCATAACAGTCATGGAGTTTACAAAATTTATATTATATTACGCTTATTGTAATAGTATTAATAAAATAAATCGTCTTTTGTATTAAAACTAAAAATCACAGAGTATTCAACCAGAGTACTCAACTTTGACGTATAAAAAGGGTCCGAATCATATTTTGCATATTTTGTATAACGTGCTTCAAGTTTGTGTAAAGAGATATCTATATAAAAACAACTAGATTAGCTCTCCCTTTCACACAAACTTTAGGCATGTTTACAAAGTTGTCGGGTCTATGTATAGTTTATGCTAAAAATAAAATTAATTAAAACAACAACAACCTTATACAATTGTCAAAATTTGTAAAGCAACAAATGTTTGTGTTGATGACTGACGGCGTTCATTAACGGACTCATTTGACAATAGAAAATCAACGATTTCGTGGAGAAACTGTCCAACGAACAATATGAAATTGTTTACCAGCTATATACGGACTCATTAATTTTACAACAACTACAATAAAAATAAATGACATGAAAAACTAATTTTTGATATACATACATATGTATCTCTACTCTTAATACAATAAATCTAAATTCATATAAATTTGAGTAAACAGATATGTGTTTGCTATATAATAAGACCAAAATTCTTTTGATACTAATAGTCATAGGTCAAAGCAAGAACTCAGACGGTGGTTTTTATTTACATTTAATGTGTCAAAATACTTTTTTCTTCTACTGTTTTCTTTTGTACTTGTTTACATTTTAGATGCCATTGAGATTTCCCTTTATTTTCAACACAGCTGCTTTTGACAGTAGAACAATTTCACACATTCTTTAAATATTGCATTTGTTGTAGAACTGTGACGCCCTAAACTTAATTTCGATCTAGAGGTTTTTTATTCCGTGTATCGGGTCTTCTTTAACGATTTTATTTGAAATGAAACCACCTTAGATTTTCAAAGTGGAATTGCTTTATATATGTATGTAATAGACAACTTTAAGTAAAACTAATTAAAATAGGTGATTTGAATGATTTTTATTAATTTTTTAACTATTTAGTCAATGTATGCTCGTATAGTATATAAGTATTGTATTTTTCAAATTAGCTGAAAAATGAGAATAAGCGGATATTCTTTTCAGTCGGAGTATTGCTTATTTTTTGCAATAGCTTATTTTTTGAACAAGCATTTATAATGTAAAAAAATATAATTTAAATTTCGTTTACTACAAGATATGGCATGCTTAAATTAAATGTGTTTTTAGATTATCTTGTGAACAAATAAATCGATCTTAAGAATGTAAAACAAAATCGATCAGAATTGCAGATAGGGAAACAAAACCATATCGGAATATGTTACATACCCAAAGAAGAAAAAACGTACGTAAAATTTTAACTTAAAATTTAAATTAATTTGATTTTGTTTTAATATACGTCTTTTTCAAATAAATAAATTAGAGACACGTATTTTCAAATAAATATACACATATAGTAAGAATACTTAAATGTAGATCATTTAACGCACACCAGATGTTCTTGCAAACTCAATTTATCCATCGCACACTAGTTTTAAGATTGAAATAAATACCAAAGTGAAGAAATTAATTGAAATACGCAAACATGGCTTTGGATACGCTTTTCAAATAGAACATCTTTTAAGACGCTCCAAATGCAAATCATGTAGCAATTTATTTTTGACGTAATAAAATGGATTCTGTGATTCATCCAATTCTGGTGCATACAAATTTTTGTCAGGTTCGTAGGAAGTCCAATGTTTAAGCGCTGACGTTTCTTCGGAAAACATCATTTCTTTTGCCAGGTGATTGTTGCTTGTGTTATGATGCATAAGTTGATTATATTGAGCCTCTTCAAAATTTGATAAATGTAAATTATTGATGCGTTTAGACAATGGAGTTGATTCGCACAAGATATCATCTTCGCGACTGCGTTTTCTAATAAATAAGAATTAAGTAATGAATTGCGACGTAGAAATAGTAAACTTTTGTGTTTAGAAGCTATTCTTACCTTTTGTCAATTAGTCCTGCCATTTGTATATAGTTGTTTTTAGAGCAATGATTGTGCTCTACTAATTGTTTGTTTATATTTAGTTCCTTTTTCACTTTATACAATAGAACTTTTGATTAAAACCTCTCAGCTGTAATTGTTTTTATTAAATGACAAAATAATGATTTTCATTACTAATATGTTTCAACCGCTACCACAGTTGCATTAATGAGTATTATTAATGAATAAAATATGGTAACACCCGAACATATGTTCGAAAAACTATGTTTGCAATGTAGAAACTAAATATAAAAGAATATCGACACGTATATACGAATATATTAAACACACTAATATGAACATGAAAATCATATAAAAACATGAAAAGTTTTACTCCGTTGTCCTGCCGATTTTGCGTTCGCATCATGTACAAATTGATGGCTATTGAAAACATGGGGTTGTTCTCATATATAAAAATTGTACGTGTGAACGGCGTGTCATAATTCTTATCAGTTGAAAATGCTAACCTAATATTTTTAATATACTACATATTTGCAAGCCAATTGAGAAAACTACCATATAATCTTCTCTGAATTGTGTTCGTTTTCGACTGTGGTGAACTTCTGCTAGTCATAATCAAGAAGCACAAAGCAAAGAACAGCAGAAAGAAAATTTACAGAAGGAAATTTTTTGTGAATAAGAGCTGATCCGCCCAACCCATAAAATTTGTCGTTAAAAATGTAAGTAAACTAATAATTATTGAAAAAACAACTTTAGTAACATAGTTGCAAGTGCTAACAAGCAGCACTAAACGAACATGTAAATAGCAAATATATAAAACAAAAGGAGAAAATTCTTAAGTGATAAAGTAGCGACGATGCAAAAGGAAAAAAAAGTTTGAAACGATGACGGAGAAGTAACGACGAGATGATGAAGTCGGCGACAAAGAATAAAGTGTAATTAAACAAATATTTTTATTTCAAAAACGGAGAATGGGGGAAATTTCGCCTACATACATAATACATAAGTATATCACAAACAAATTTGTGTTCTTGCGGCAACTTTAAATATCAAAGCAGCGCGGCTGCGTCGATTCGACGTAGTGACTATTATTTAGCCAGTTTATTATCGTCGACTCTACGTGTATATTAACTAATGTCTCAGAATTCAACTAAACAGAAAAGCGAAATAAACTCAGGCTGGCTCCATGATGTTAATAATGGTCTAAAAAAAAGCACTTAAGTCAGCCAATGTAAAACAGTCAGCTTATCCATGAGAAGAATTCGTACTGCTGTTGATATTTGTATGCATACTTATGTAAAATTTTTTATTGGCGTTATTTGTATTGCGATTGGCTGGTGTAGGAATCGCTTTGGTGTTGCGTTAGGAATTTTCATTACTCTTGTGCTAAATTCCTAAAAACAAGTTTGTAAATCAATGACTTTCGGTTATAAGTGCAATGTTAAAATAATAATTACAATATTTGTTGTTCGTTCAACAACAAACCCTTTAAAGACAGCTATTATTATTATTGTTTTATATAAAAACGTTAAAAGTATTGCTAGTTATATTGGAAAATAATGTGTAGACTAGAGTGAATATACAAACATATTTTTTTATATATGTTTACATACATACATATATATGTAGGTAATTTTTTTTTGGTTAAATTAATATTTATATATATGTACATACATATATGAAGATATGTTTACATCTACATACATGTATAAAAGTATTGCCATGATATTGGTTAATAGTTATTAATTCTTATCACGTTATCAACTTTTATTTGTAGAAGAAAAAACACCAACAGGGAAATTTGATTCATACAATCAGCATATAGGGCATATATACGTGCATATATATTAATTTGTCAAAACCCTTGTCGTGCAAAAATCCTTCTGTAAAATAAGTCTGCAATATTGATCAGTTTGTTTTTCCATACTCCAGCTATTCCCTAGTACGGTTGTAGGGCACAACTGCATTTATCAAAAACAAAACTTAACATTGCACAATAACAAGAGTATATATTTATATGTATGTAGTTATATATGTGTGTATACGAGTATATACTTACATATATGCTCGTTTGAACAATTGCACTGCAAAGCAGAAATTTAAAGTAATATATTCATTATACGTGGGAACTTATGTCTTCCGGCATAATAAGCTCCCTGTCTAGTTTAAACCTATTTTTCGAACAGTTTTATCTAATTCTGTTGACACAAAATACGTTTTAAATTGAATGTAGGTGTGCATATGTTATATACAAGTAATGGAAGGTTCTCAGATTTGTGAGTAAAGTTGGATTTTACTCAGGCATTGGAGATAAGGTTTTAAACGTATGTAAAAGTAAAAGTTAAATGTGAAAGTAAGGACAAGTTCCTATCCAAAAATTTCGGCGGTCAAACTACTGACATCAAAAAAAAGCCCCAATTTTTCTTTCCTACATTAGAAAGGCAAAAAACACCTATAATTATATCCCATGTTACAAATTTAAAAATATTTCCAAGAGAAATGAGATGGTATTTTACATAATAAAAAGTCCTCATTTTTATCTTGATACTTTTAACGGTCGATATATTTTAATAGGAACTTGGACTTATTTCGACATATATGTTTTTGTACGCATATGAATCCTTTTTTCGACGCTTTTATTTTTTATAAGTATATACATATGTTTGTATAAAACTTATTTTAATTTAAGGTTTACAGACGGTTGAGATGTTTATTATGATGATGATTGTGTCGGGTGGAAAGTAATGAATTTCTTTGGCTCTTAGGTTTGATAGTTCGTTATGTACATAAAGAAAAATCACTTCCTCGCGTCCGAGAATCCTGAAATTTTGTATGCGGGCTTACAAAATTGCCTATAAACTAGAGAAAAATCCCTACAAACCCTAACGGCTATGCATATCTGTATATATATAGAGAAAGTAAAAAGAGGACTTTAAGAACTCTCCAGTGGAAGTTACAAGCAAAACCCTTACAATTTTGGTTTTGATTTTTTACTCACCTAGGCCAACCTGTATACCAAATCTAGGCTTTCTAGCTACATTATAGTTGAAGCGCTCTATAAAAATGGGTCTCCCACTGAAAATCGAAGGTTTGTGAACTGAGAGTTGAAACCGACATTTGAAGTTATTTTGTTTTTGCGAATGATAAATAATACACAACTTTCTGAAGATTATTCTATTTTGAAGCGCTGGTAATTTTCATGTTGTGTGATACGAACAGCAGTCATTGAGGTTTTACACAACATACAAGTAATTACATATTGTCTACTTTTTATTTGTTTGCAATAGACAGGAAGAAAATTAATATGCGATATTTGAAGAATGTTAATGTAAAGCTGCGATTAAAGCAGAGTTATTGTATTAGTTTTATATATGTATATATATATATATATATATATATATATATATATATATATATATATATATATATATATATATATATATATATATATATATATATATATATATATATATATATATATATATATATACGGTGTAAATCGGAATAAAACAATCTCTACGTGTGTCTGTGGCAGAAGCGACATTTTTTGTTAATTAAAAGGCTTACCAGTATACCGTTTTGTACAGAATATTACATCGTTCAAATTTCTGATAAGTCCTTGCACATTGTACCAAATTCCATATGTGGCAAAATAACGACTTTAAGGTATTTTTATGTCGATTGCGCCTGCACTTGTGACTTCAAGAAAATTCCGAAAATAATTTCAAATGGTTTGTGTGGACTCGAATCGCCAGTCTTAATTTCGTTATTCCCACAATTCGGCAAAAAAAATATTTTAGATCCAACTTTCAACTCGTCTTCATAATAAATTTTTAACACTCGGATGTTCGCTATTCAATTTTGTTACTTTTCAAGGCCATTTGAAACCAATGACTGAATAATAAGCAACAAATTTGTCAGACGGCCACACAACATTATAGTCACCAAAGGCTGCAAACATTTACCTGTAGTTATTGGGCAATCCTTTTATTATTCAAAAGAAAATTGAGGTTTTATGCGTCGTTCTTTATATTGTAGCGCAATTCATTCTAACGTTCGTCTTTTGTTTGAACAACAATGAAACTTTTTATATTTTTTTTAACATTATTGAACAACTCTTTCTGTATATGAATATTCACATACGCATACTGGCACTCCCTACAAATGCTGTCATTTAAAAATGCACCATATAAAGATAATATTCAACAAATATATGTACATTTGCACACAAGGGAGTTTTCAGTATTAATGCCTGCCTACTAGCCACAAAACTTCAATTTTTTTGTTGTAACTTGAGGAAGTAGTTACAGGAACAAACTAAATAACTTTAAAATATAACAAAACGAAAATGAAAAATGATTCATAAAACCTTGTTGCACAATTCATAATTTATTGTTTAAAGAAATACTTTTATCTTTAGCTATTATACAACATCTATTCTAGACATTCAATTAATATTCGGTTTCTGTTATCGTATTTTCTTTTTAGCGCAACTGAAAACAATGCAGACTATTAAATGTGTTGTTGTTGGTGATGGGGCCGTTGGTAAGACATGCTTGCTTATCTCTTACACAACTAATAAATTTCCATCGGAATATGTGCCCACCGTGTTCGATAATTATGCTGTAACAGTTATGATTGGTGGTGAGCCTTATACATTGGGCTTATTTGATACAGCTGGCCAAGAGGATTATGATCGGCTACGTCCATTGTCATATCCACAGACAGATGTTTTCTTGGTGTGTTTTTCAGTCGTTAGTCCCAGTTCGTTTGAAAATGTTAAAGAAAAGGTATGTTAAACATTTTTTACATTTTTAAACTTACTACTAAAATAATTTCGAAGACGTTAGCCAAGACCACTTATAACAGCTATGCAACGACGACGTTCCTAAAATATTAAGAAACATAAATGTTCGCAAATGTATCAGAGATGTATTCCCAAAACAGCATCTACTTATATATTTTGCTGACATTCCCTTATAAAAGTCAATTAGTTTTCTATTTCATATTCATTTGCAATGAAAATTATGTTTGCGATAAATTTTAAAATGCGTCTCGGAAAGCAATTACAAGTACCTACATGTGGTCACCTAAAATCCGAAAGATCGTGCAAGGACATTTTAGTATTTTACAGGAGAATCGAAAAATTGTATAGACTTAAGTAATTAAACGGGGTTTCACTATTAAAACATATTATTATTTTAATTGTATTATTTGTTAAGTCAGAAATATCCGATGTCTTGAAACTATAAAACCCACGACAACAGGACTAAAAAAACAAATAAATAATCATTGTTAAAATCGGAAACAAACTCTTTAAACATTTTTAAAATGATAAAAATTTAAAAAAGAGAAATTCAAAATCCAAATCATCAGTGAACTTTAAGGGGTTTGAAAACATTCAATCTATGTTTATGCCAAAACATGCATATACCAGATCAGTTGTCCTGTGGACACCCGATAGAGATCTCAGCGCAGCTTTGCTGACGGTACATATGCGGATATCTCCAACGTATATGTAACCATCCCATTACGAGTTCCTAGGGCTTATACCTCAGGATTACCCAATGTCCCTCCTACATACTTATGTATACGGCCACAGCGACCTTTTCGCCCTGTCGTTACGATGCCCCTGTGACGCCTGATTCAACATTGTTGAAACCGCCTTCTATATTAAGAAAGGCTACTAATATATATTCCCTTCGTTCCATCGATTTCTTAACAAAACCGTTAAATGCAGTCTCCAGTGACCTACCCCTTGAGCAGGCATGCAGAGATGCTGATTCGCGCCATGGATGTGTTGTTATCTTAAGATGGATAACAATTATCCGCTCAGAAGTCTTAGGTTAGAAAGAGTTTAGACAGATAGATCGCTCGGTCTGAAAGTGCTCGTAAATGGGCAAACCGATCCTTAATATCCCTCTGATCAATATGATCGGGGGTATTGGAGGAAGATCTGAGTATGTTGTGCTGTTCCTTCCAGTTAGCTTTCCCCCTACTCCTCCTGGGAGTAATCACGATTTCACGGATCCATTGCTAAATTTTTTCAAGGAAATTAGCATTTAATTATATACATACATATATGTGGATGTTGTGAGTAAGATTACTTGATTACACGTGTATGCTGGTTTCTTATTAGGTTCTTTATATTGTGTGGCTACTTTCGTTTAGTGTAGACCACAATAATTTGAAACTACGTGAACTAATGAAATTTCCTTCTTTCCAGTGGGTGCCAGAAATAACGCATCACTGTCAAAAGACACCTTTTTTATTGGTGGGAACGCAAATTGATTTACGCGATGAAACCAGTACTTTGGAAAAACTGGCTAAAAACAAACAAAAGCCCATTGGTATAGAAATGGGAGAAAAGTTGGCTAAAGAATTGAAAGCTGTCAAATATGTAGAATGTTCAGCTTTAACACAAGTAAGTTTCACAATTTTTACATGCAGAAAATTTAAACTTGTTAACATTATATATTTATTTACATGCATTTTACGTTAACAGAAAGGTCTTAAAAATGTATTTGACGAAGCAATATTAGCTGCTTTGGAACCACCAGAACCCACAAAGAAAAGGAAGTGCAAATTCTTATAATTTTCATGTGTATTATAATTCATTGAGAATAACATAAAAATACACGCAATTAACAAATAAAAAAAAAAATAAAAATATTGGCTTATAAAAAAATCAACAAACAAATCCAAATGCAAAATTTTCATTATTAACATTGAAAAAGAAGAAAATAAAATTTTATAATTTATATCTTAATTTAAAAGAAAAATGAACCAGTTTAAAGAATTTTTTCAAATAAAATCTTAACTTATAAAGTAACACCAACATTTAACATAATGTTAAACTATTTTATAGAAAAGAAAAAAAAAACAACATACTAATAAGAAAATATAAAAAAATAATAATTTATGTATAACAACCATAATTGGAAATAATACTAACAGCAGAGCAGAAACGAATATTTAAAGCAACAAAATAATATACGAGTATGTTCTGAGTTTCGCCAATTTCTTAATTCACAATATCTTTTGAATCAATATAATTGGTGTTTTGGAATTCATATGCTCTTGCTTTTTCAAATTTGAGACTCATATGAAAAAATATGTTTACTAAATTATCGACAATATTTATTTATTAACATTTTTGTAAAATATGTCTCCTGTTTCGTCTAATACCCACGATATGAAATTCGGAGTGAACTACATTGTTATGTTCTTGAAAAAGACATACAGATTCCAGCTTCACTTGACGAAATGAAATCGAATAACAATAATGTCAATCTGAAACATATAACAGCAAAAATGTGAAAGTATTCAAGTTTCATGTGTATGTGGATTACAGAACATGCTCTATAGTTTATTGATCATTAAAAAATCTACAAACTATTTTTCTATTTTCTATATTTTTCAAATTTATCTCTTATTTATCAGTAGCTTTTACATAAACAACAATTGTTAAAAATAAATATATAAAATAAACTTATTACAGTAAAAACACTATTTACTCCAATCTCTTACTATTTCCCCCCTTTGAAACACAACACCATGACTTGAAGAGGTGTTCTATATTTAATATTTAAAACAAAAAAAATTTGATAATCTAAAATAAAACACAAAACGTGCATAAAGTAAGAATGACAAAGAAAAGAAACAAGAAATGATTCTAGTTCTTCGTAATGAACTAATGCATTTTTTTTAATTTAATCTAAAATAAAAAATATTAAAATATAATCATTAATAATAAAAGTAAAAAACATATTTTTATATATACAATTATCAATTTTTACATTATATTTTAGTTTTAAACATTGTAATTATTGATTTCAGATATTATGATAAATAATAAAACCCAGAAACAATAAAAATTGCAAAAACACCTTTTGATCTCAAATTTGAAAGTAGTACCTGGAACAAATGCATATGTATGTATGTACATAACATGCATTTGCCCAGACAACGACGTAACTCTAATAATCGGTTTAACCGAAAATGAGTACAAAGCTTTTAATTTACACACAACTCAATGGATAAATAAAATAATCTCTCAAAAGGTGATTAGACAAAATATTTACATGAATACTTAATATTGAAATTTATTATTCGGGATATTCTTCGCAACTAATCGTTAAAACAATTAGAGCTTTTGCAAAATGCATTGTTTGTTGTGGCTTCAGCTCTTCATATGCCGACATTTCATTGGTCGCTAAACCAAATCGTCAGTGAAGTTTAAGCAGTTTGATAGTTTTTTGTGACCGCCAGGGAAAAATCAATGTGAAGACGTTGCATGTCTGCATGGAACATTTTTAAACGGATGATTTTGAAAACAGTTTGTAATATGAGATGGGTAAGTTTATTTGTGATTCATGGGTCTGCAAGTTTTTGATAAATTATTTCATATGTATATGTAACTGCCCATGCGGCGAGCAGCTTAGATATGTCTATACATATCTGCGCCAAGTAAGATGTTTATGCAACTTATTAGGGGGATGTATAACGTATTCAGACTACCTTTTTCATACTTATGTAAGAACGTAAGATTAAAAAAAATGAAGGCATTACTGATGGTGCGGCGTAGCACTGTGGAAGTTCAATGTACAAGGAGGGAAAACAAATGCATTTATTTTATTGATCCTTTACATAAAACTATAAAAGTTATAACAACAGAAAGAAAATTTAGGACTAGAAAGTAAGATCCCATTTAAAGACTTGTTATAGACGTACAGAAATTAAGTTCAAATAATTGTTACAATTTATTTTACAATTTTCTTTAAAGAAAATAACCGCAAGGTATCGAAATGTTGCATTTAAAATCATTATATCATAACAATAGAAATGTCGTAAAACGATTAGTTTTGGAGAATATCCCAATAAATTTTAATATTAGGTATGTATTAAAAAGAAGGTTTCGCAAAATTTTCCTAAACGGTCTTCGTTCTAGTTCACATCAGGTTAATTCTTAGAACAGAACAGCTCGCATTGTTGAAAAGAATTGTAATGTTTTCCAATCATATTTCTGATTTTGTATTGAAAAAAGGATTATGTATGTGGAAAAAGTTTTTTTTTTTGCAAGAACGCATGACCTGAAGATGCAATTCATAAAATTAGTTATTTTTAAATTTAGTTATTTTTAACTGCTTGCTCTAGGCGTTTTTTAGCTTTAAAAATAGTGGCAGCACTGTTCGTTCAAGTGCTTGTTAATTCTTTATGTAAAAACATCAGTTGTATTTTGTTGTTTGATAAGTGAACAGTGGTGGTTTTCGTGGTTTGGTAGTGATTATTTTCTAGACTTCAATAAGTTAAAATGTTACGAAATTGTAACATATTATTAAATTTCAAATTAAATAGAATTCAGACTATAACTCTAATTAGAAAATTAAGTGTTTTAGGTATTGAAACCTCATGTGATGACACCGGCATTGCAATTGTTCGCCATGAAAATGGTCGTAGTGCAGTGTTGGCAAACGTTTTATGTTCCCAACAAAGTTTTCACATAAGGTCAGTGTTGCCTCTAAGAAATATTTTAAAAGATTGTGTTCAATATGTTTTGACATCGGACAATATTTGAATTTACCTGTTTCGAAAATTGTTATCGAACCATTAGTGATGAACTATGTACGCCTCTGTATTTTGGGGTTTACTTTTCCAAGAGCCACATAATGGTCCTTGATTTTTTCTAACAACTTTTATCGAAAAAGTTGCTCATCTTGCATAGATTATATGTGCCAAGGTGCATAAATTATATCAATGCAAGAACGCATCTGATGTTGAACTATAATAATCTCACGTATATTTACTATTAACGTTGTATAGAGAGGTGCTACTAGTGGATACTGGTATATTAGACTATTGGCGGTATAGTCTTTATTGTTTCTGCCTTCTTTAATCTTCTGTTTCCAATTTGTCATTCTCTATCTGCCGCAGCTATCACAAAGGAACATTAATATAAATGAAAATAAGCATTAAGTTATAGTTAAATGGTAAATATTTTTCACGTCTTTTCGACAGTTAAGATTTGGGTCGAAGTTACACAAAGGAATGATCTTGGAACATGATGTTATTTATGATCGGTTTAAACGTAATGTCTCCGTTTGCTCAAGAGAGAATGCCGTTCATGGAGAATGATGATAATAAATCTGCTAGAATTATTAAATCATGGTTTCTAAGTGATTAATTATTTGTAATGGATTTTAGTTTCACATGACACTTTCGAACATTTCTACAAAATCCAATTATATCTTTTGAACCTAAAATCTGCACATTATATGAAATATTATTATAAATTATCAGATATTCTACTATACTAATAGTAATAATAATAATCTTAATATATATATATATATATATATATATATATATATATATATATATATATATATATATATATATATATATATATATATATATATATATATATATATATATATATATATATATATATATATATATATATATATATATATATATATATAACCGTCATTTACTACTTTTCGAAAATTATACAAGTCCCTGTTATGTCTAGAGGTTTTTTTCTCATACTTATTGATTGTTTCACTTTATGTTCCTACTATTTTTTCCTACAGTAATTTTGATAAAATCCTAGTAAGTTATACCAAAAATTTCTGTTGTTTTTATATTTGTATTAAAACTGCCCATATCTTATTAATGTGCCCTGAAAGGGACGGTGGATTCTTGGCAAATTCGGATTTACGATAAGGTTTATGCATCAACGGGTTCATAGACCTTGTAAAAGGTCTTGCTAGCACCGACAAATTAATGTGAATTCGATAATAAGAGTTTGACCTGACTTTTAACTATACCAAGGCACGGCTTTTAATTATTTATTAATATGGCTTACACAAGACTAGCATAAATAAGTACATTTTTCAATGAAATTCGCTTTAATATTAGGTCACATGATTGTCTGCTTGAAATTAAATTAGATACATGATCATTGAGGTATGCCAGGCCAGATAAATAAAAATAAAATAAACTATTTGCTATAAATTTGAAAAGCGTTTTTTAAAAAGTTACTGCAAAATCTCAATGTCAACAACTACAGAGTTATTAAATATATATTAAAATTTGTTTTATATGGGAAGTTTTTGTATTTACCTTTTGAATTAAATTTTTAATAGGTATGGTGGTATAATACCACCTCGAGCTCAAGACCTCCACAGATCTCAAATTGCTAATGTATTTGAGCTCTGCTTAAAAGAATCATGTATTAAACCTGAAGATATCGATGCTATTGCTGTGACGACCAGACCAGGTAAATGTAGTAATTTGACAATTCTTAACGTTTTAAAAATCGTTAATATATATTTTTAAGGTTTACCTTTAAGCCTATTAGTTGGATTACGCTTCGCTCGTTACATAGCACGTTTATACAATAAACCTTTAATACCAATACATCATATGAGAGCTCATGCTTTACAGGCTCGCATGGAGCATGATATACAATATCCATTTTTATGCCTTTTAATTAGTGGTGGTCACAGTCAATTGTGTTTTGTTAAAACAGCTGAAGACTTTCTGCTATTAGGTGAAAGTTTAGATGATGCACCTGGTGAAGCGTTCGATAAAATTGCCAGACGTTTAAGGCTATACATAAATCCAAAATATAGTAGATGGAATGGAGGACAAATTATAGAAGATGCCGCAAAGAGTGCGACCAATACAGAATCATTTACATTTCCTTTACCATTGGCACGTATGCGAGATTGTAATTTTAGTTTTGCTGGCATTAAAAATAACTCATTTAGAGCAATTAGACAGCAAGAGCAAAAAGAAGGTAAGTTAAAAATTTATGTGAGAAAGTTTTTTTTTCAATTATTACTCTTCAAGTCACTAAAAGTTTAATATTGATCAGTAAATCTTTTCCTGTTATATATTTAAGGCTTCTTAACATTAGGTCAAACTTCTAATCAGTTTAAATAGATACATAATTTAATGGTTCTTCTTTTTTATGATAAATCATTCAATAAATCATTAGTATGTATGTATGTATGTATTTATTTATTTAGCAATATTTTGCTATTTAAAATAATAAATTTTTACAATTAATAATTTTTACAATTTGTATACGTAGTTAAAAAAATTCTCTAACATAATCTGTAGTTTTACGCTTAAATACATAAAAATTGCTTTCGGTTTTAAGTTCTAACGGAATTGAATTATAGAGTTTAAGACCATTATAAAATAAGAGATTCTGATAGAAATTTGTTGTGCTAAAGTTTAATCTAAAATTATTGTTGTTACGAAGATAATATGGTTGTACATCAGCAACATATACCAACTGATTACGCAAATAATTGGGCAGCATTCCATTTTTAATTTTATGTATAAATAACAGTACATTCAATATTACCCTTTGGATGACTGTTAGCCATTGCAACTTATGCAACATGTAAGCTACGTTTGTTAGTCTATGGCATCTTAGTATACATCTCATGCCTTTATTTTGTAATTTTTGCAGTCTGCTCTTCATTTCTTGACTGCCGAGAAACAGTAGTGTAGAACAATATTCGAAGTGCGGTTTTATAATAGTATTATATATTCTTATACATGTTATTGTAGATACTTTGTCACGAATTCGCTTCATAAACGCTATTTTTTTGGAAATCTTTTTACAGATGTAATTAAAATGCAAATCAAACTTCAGTTTGTTGTCGAATATTACACCAAGATATTTAATTTCTTCCACCTTTTCTATTGTTTCCCCATCAATTAGGATATCTTCATTTGTACTTCCATTTATTACCATAGCTTTAGTTTTCTTTGTATTTAATTTCATTTTGTTCATCTTAAGATATAATTCCACGTCCCTCAGCTCACCATTGAGAATACTGGTACATTCATTAACATCTTTGCCGCTTATATAAATAAGGGCATCATCCGCAAACATGCACACCTTAGCTCTTTTTAGCACTTTTCCTAAGTCATTAATGTAAATTAAGAAAAGTAGTGTTCCTAAGACTGCTCCTTGAGGTACTCCTGTATTGACATTTTTTATAGTTGACGTAAACTCTCCACATTTTGTTCGTTGCATTCTATTACTCAAGTAGCTATCGAACCATTTTAATTCAATCCCTTTTATACCGTATTTATTTAATTTATCCAATAATATTTGTCTATTAACCGTTTCAAATGCACGTTTTAAATCCAAAAAAATTGCTACCACATATCGTTTGTTGTGTACTTCAGTCTTCCACTGCGATATTACCAAGTTAAGAAGTGATTCACAACTATGTTGATTTCTAAATCCGGATTGGGTTTCACTTAATAATTTATTATTTTCCATATACTTATTTAGTTGAGAGTGTACAATTTTCTCCAAGATTTTGCTAATTGTCGTCAGCATGTTCACTGGGCGAATCTCTTGAGGATCGGCAGTATTTTTAACCTTTTGTATAGGCACAATGCAAGATTCTTTTAAGCAATCTGGGAAATTTCCTGTCTGTAGAGATAATTCAATAAGGCGTTGTAACTGCGAACCAAGTATGTCATAATTGTTTAAAAGCATCTTCACCGTTAGATAATTTTGATCTCTTTTATTGTTCATTGTTCTCATAGTATCTTTTAATATTCTACTATTTACACTCTCAAATTTAAAAATTATGTTTGCATTTTCCTCTATAATATTTTTATATTTAATATACGGAATGCTATTTACTATTTCTTCAACACTTGTAGTAAAAAATGAGTTTAATTCATTAGCTATTTCTTGTTCCTCTGATATGACTTTGCCAGCGATTTTTATTTCTTGTATTTTAGAGTTTTCTTGATTAAGAATGAGAGATTTTATTGTTTTCCACATAGCCTTTTGGTCTGTACAATTATTAATTTTGTTATTTATATAATTGTTTTTTGCCATCGATATTTCTGTTTTATATCTATTTCTAACCGCTCTATAATTGCTCCAATGGTAACCATTATTGTACCACAATGCTTTTTGGTACATTTGCTTTTTTATTTCTTTCATGTGTTTCAGACTATTCGAAAACCAGAGGTTTGTAGAAGAAGTTTTTACTATTTTATTGCATATCATCGGAGCAAGTGCGTTGTTTATGCCTGTAACAAATTCATTAGCCTTTTCATGGTAGTTATAGATATTGTATACATTTTTAATACTTTCATATATTAGGTTGTTGCGAAAAAAATTATTATCGTATTTTAACATTTTTATTTTCTTACTAGTTATATCTTTTATTTTTTCTTTTATTGGGATAATAATTTCTAATGATTCGTGATAGTATTTTTACCGAGTTCATTTTATTTCTCACTTTCAGATTGTCCACCAGATTCTGTTATTACAAATTATGCAGACTTCTGTGCAGGCCTCTTGAATGCTGTCACCCGTCACCTAATGAATAGAACACAAAGGGCTCTAGAATTTTGCATAGAGCATAACTTTTTCGCCACTGGATCTCGTTCATTGGTAGTTTCTGGAGGTGTGGCCAACAACGATTCAATTTACCGAGACATTTCTTATTTAGCTGAACAATACGAGTGTAAAACCTATCGTCCCTCAAAAAAGTATTGCTCAGATAATGGTGTTATGATTGCATGGAATGGAATAGAACGTCTACTAAATGATAAAAACTGTTTGAGATGGGATTATAATTCCATAGATATACAAGGTAAAGCAGAGATAGGTAAGTCTTTGATAAATGATGTTGTGGCAGCAAACATTAAATGTAAATGGATACATCCGCCCAAAAGTAAATGATGATAAAAAATTAATTTTCTGGCAATTATTGTTTTACTGCGACATTTATAAATCTTTACGTTATTTTAAACATAGAAAATAAATACCATAATTATTTAAAAATACATACTTAAATTATAATGTGGGATAAAATGAATATAAAATCTAAACAAAATAGAACTAACGTTCATAATAAACGCGATAGTATAATGTTTTCGAACGCCATATACTGTAGCTATTGTCAAATTTCAGTAGATAAACACCTTCTCCCGGATAGATGTGGGAACCCACATATACTTCATTAAAACATTCTCGTCGATAAATAGGCACAATTATTGAAATTGGCGGCTTTATGGAGGAGTTACTCGCTAAACTACTGCGATCATTTGCCAAAGAACCGCACTCAAGATCTTCATTAGTAGATAAATAGTCTTCATCTAAAAATTCATCATCATCATCACTGTCAGTAACGTGTACAGTTACTTCTTGGCTTATAGGTTTGCTCCACTCGAAGTAAATACCAAAACCAATGTCGTAGTTATCCGTTGCAAATTCCCAAAATATTGATTTACCATTAATGTTGGTGGGTACACGAACCTTAAAATTAAAATAACGTTAATCTTATAATATTTTATGTATTAAGAAACAACTCACGGTTACTGTATCTCCGTGGCCCACAGTTATAACACCATCGCCATCGCCAGCGGATACTTCTGCTTTAAATTCTTCAATGTCTGGTCTCGTCCAGATTTTAGCTGGTTGCATTAAAACGTAATCATCATCATCTCCATTGTTATGAATTTGTAATTGATGATTTTCATCATAGTGTTGCTGTTGACTATCTATAGATAATTTAGCCAATTCCTTATTTATATCAGTTTCTTCGGTCTGTTGCTTGGAATTGGAAACTATGTCTGTGCATTCTCCATTAGATTTTGATGAGATGTTATTGTTTGTAAGAATTTCAATCGAATTATGGTTTTGCATATGCAATTGCTGCATATACTGATGGTAATGCTCCTGTTGCAACTGATGTATTAGAACCGCTTGTTGTTCAGGGTTTCCAGGAAATTGTTTTTCGGCATACGTCTAAAAATGTAAAATGACCAAATATAACTCTGCATTTTGCTATAATTCAGTTCTTTTTAACAAATACAGAATATATAACAATTAATTTTTTTAAAGTTTGAATTAGAAAACATTTTTTTTTTTGAAAACAACGAAGAATCTGCCGAAATGTGTACGTGTATCCATAAAATTCTCATGTGCAGCCTTTTAGTTTTTTATTTATTTATACATAAATATATAAAATACTGTACATTACGGCGCAAACTGATATCAAAGAAAGTGTTAAAAAGAAAACAAATACAGTATATATAGTTATTACCAGCTTTAGTTAATAGTTATGAGCAGTGGAGTAAGTGTTCAAGTGTATTAACGAATCGGGATACTGTACAATCCACTAAAATCCGTGATACATTATTTACTATCCTACAGAAACTGCAGAATGAGAAAATTGAATTTTCATAATCTCTACATATATAAAAATTACGTGTATGTTCGTGATCGCTAAACTCAAAAACTACTGGACCGATTTTTATATGCATGCTCTATGGGCCATGAGGAGAGTTTCTGTGTAGTTTGAAGTTCATCCGATAGATGGTGCAATATTTAGTTTTTTTGTGTGTTTTTGTACCGTAACTCAAGAACTACTGCACCGATTTTAACCAAACTTTATATATATGCTCTATGGGGATTTGTATTCTGTGGTAGGTTTTCGTTTGCTGATTTTCCACTCAGGAAATTTCGCCTCAACATTTACTATTTTATTCGAAAAAATAGACCAGTCAGCTTTAACATTAAACTTTTGATAGAAAGGTTTATTGTAAGTTTATTTGTTGCTGCTAATTGCAACACGGCAACTGATGGTAATATGTTTCGCGTGTTGAGTAATGTTGGGGAGAGTGCCACTTTGTGATAAGTAACAAGTTATGAGAATTGAAATCCCCACTATTAAAATTACTTATAGCGTTGATCATGTTGGATGTTAATGCTATGTCACATTCCTTATAAACGTTAGTAATATAGAAGTTAACACTATATTTAATTGTAATAGTTTGGAATAAGAGTTCACCTCTCGATTTGATATGAAAGTTGTTAAGAACTAAAAATGCAATTCCAGCTTTAACATAGTCGTGATATTTGTTGTGATGAAGCAAAATAATTGTACTTTTGTGCTTAAAAACTAAATTCTCGAGATCTTATTTGTGTGCAAAAAAATGTGGATGTTATACTATTGCAGTCCAATATCCATTGTTACTGTTAAATAAATCATTTATTTAGTATATTTAATAAATATCAGTATATTTATTAAATATACTACTGCATGGTGATAAAATTCCAATTTCAGCACCCTCAGCTGTTGGAGTTTCTAGTTTAGTTTCAATGAAGGTATCATCAATGCCACTTGGAATTTCACCAATATTATCAAATAATTAGTTTTTGTATTGGCATATTTAAATGGTTAATTTACACAGAGTCTGTACATACATACATATGTATGTACTTACATATGTATGTAAGTAGTACATTTATTTCTGGTTTTACCTTAAACTGTTGATATGTCTGCTTGTTTAACGCATCCTGCAGTTGACGCCTTTGAATTTCTTCCTTATAACCTTCCTCCAAAAGTTCCTGTTGCTCGCGTTCTTTTTTCTCCTTCTCCAATTTCTCCTGCTCCATTTGTCGCAACTCTTCTTTTAAGGTTTCATCACGATTTTTTCTTACTGCCTCCACATAAGGACGAAAAGCGCTGCACATGGTGTCTAGCAAATCAATAAACCCCTCCATGGCCTGTTCTCGGCTAATGTCACCCAACATTTGCCAGTGAAGTCGGCGATCTTTTCCAATCACATCCAGCACTCCTAAAGCAGGTGCATCCTTTGGATTAAAAGGACCGCATGTGGCTTGCTGTTTAAATGCAATCAATTTAAGATTATCCTCATACGAGAGATGAATAGCTTTTCCAGAATTTTCTGTGGAATTAAAGAAAAAGTGGAGAAAAAGTTTTTATTTGTACAATTTTTGCATACGTTTGTAAAATTGAAGAGCCATTCGATAAAGTTCCTGCAAGGGAAAACTCCATTTTTCCAATTCCGCAACAGTTTTATTCATTATGTAATATTTTTTTAGACAAACTTGTTAAAAAATAAAATACTTTCACGAAAATTTATAAACAAACAATACAAAAATTTGTCTATTGCAAACAAAATACGAAAACAAGTCAACGATATCGTTGCCCCAAGTGTTTTAGTCGTCGGCGCCAAGGCGATTTAATTTTACGAGCTGGCAACAACAACTACAACCGTAAAACAGCCAGAACGAAAATCAATACAGCACACTTGACAGATTGTCTACTGCCGTCTGTGTCTAGCCGTACACAGTCGAAACTTGTAAATTTGACTTTTTTTCTGCTGTTGTATTTGACACAATAATCCTGTAGTTGGCCTACAAACCATAAACTAAACATAGACCCGACAACTTTGAAAACGTGCATAAAGTTTGTCTGAAAGGGAGAGCTAATCTAGTTGTTTTTATATAGATATCTCTTCACACAAACTTTATGCACGTTATACAAAGTTTATGCAAAATATGATTCGGGCCCTTTTTATACGTCAAAGTTGAGTATTCTGTGTATTCTGTGCTACAAACATCATTTATAAAGTGGTGTTATAGACGCAGCTCGCCAAAAGCCACAATCAGCTGTGCTGCTAACACCACCTGGTAGAGTAAACCGCTTTGATCATAAATTTATAAAGTGCAGACCATGGTTGAACTTTCTTGTACTATCTGCTACCACAGAATATCGCTCTGTTTCTCTATAGTAAATACATTGAAAGGTGTTAATTCTTTAATCAAGAGTATGTTTATTCAAGATATGCAGTTGCTGTAATGTGAAATTGCCATTTAAACATTTTTAAAAAACAATTTTGCTTTTTGTTAAGCGTCATATTTTCTTAAAGTTGCGCTGATGGGAAATAATCAGACTTTTTTAAACTTATTTTTTTAACTCTTCTCTGCTATATTGCTAACATAATTTCTAAAGGAATGTTAAAAAAATTCCAAGTTATTAAAATCTAAATTAATATGCACAAGTTTATTGAAAAGTACAAACGAAAGATTGTAAGGAAACAAACACAACTTTATTTGGTTAAATATTTATTGATATTATATATAAGTCCCGCCGTTGAATAACATTTATCGTATTTTAATATTTTACTCCAATCAGACGTTTTTCTATTACCATTCGCTTGGAAACTTTGTGTAATACTTTGCTTACATTTAATTTAAAAGTTATATCTTTTAATTTAGAAACGCTCAATTGCAAACTAAAGGAATGTAAAATTGTAGTTTTTTAATTTTTGCATATTAAAGAGATATTACATATTGCTGTTGTGGCACACAATTGATCAATAGAAAATATAATAAAATAGGTATAAAGGATACAATTCGGGTTAACTGAAACAAAATGTATGCCTATCGGTAATTATGTGATTAAATTATATTAAATATATTATTGGGAAAACTTATTCCCCGCAGCTTATACTTGATTAGTTTTCTATAACAGAATTTACGGGGAACGTATGATGGCTTCGTAGGCAGCAAAGATCATTGTAGCCACTTCAACAGAACGCGATTTTAAGCTAAGTGTTGCATCTGGATTACCAGGTTGCAATTTCAATTCCAGCAGAACCCATATATTATTGGTTAATTTTAGTGATTGATAGAGCATATCCTGCCCCTCAACGTTGCGTTTAGCTATTGTGAATACATTATTTGTGGTCATTTTCGAAGCAATACCATCAGTGGTACCAACAACGCCACTTAAAGAGTACTGAACTTCATTAGCGGCCGGTATTTCTTTCCAGGTATTTAGGAATACACGCTTATCGAGCTGACCATCTTCGGAAAACAAAACATTGCCATGTATCAAACAAGCAAAGTAGAAAATATCAATATTGTTTTTAACAGCAACCTGGAGATTGTTCAGAGGTTCCATACGCTGAACTGGACCATGTGTTGCCAAGGATAGACTGACTTCTGCAGATTGATTAGGAGATAAAGGAGCTACTTGTAATGGTTGACCGGGTATTAAGCCGAAACTATTTTTATTTAGTTGTATTGCAAAGCCGCTCATTGGTTGCATGGCTTTGTTGGTAAATTTCATGTCCATGAATATCTCGCCGTTGCGGCGAGAGAAACTACCTTCAATTTCCAATCCTTTACCTTTCAGTGCAGGTAACCACACAATTTTAGGAATTTGTAGGCCAACATTTAATGCAGCGCCTCCAAGACCAAAGATATCACCTAATAAACTAGTTGCGCCACCGGCGGTGGCCTCAGTTGGAGGTCCACCCAGCTGAAAGGAAGAGAAATACATTGTAAAATACATTTCAATATTTCAATTAATCTGATTACCAAAATATCCAGGCCACCGCCCAGCAAATCCACATTTGTAGGAGCAGCAGCAGGCATTGCTGGGGTATTAATGTCCATTGATAATAGATCTCCAATTAACGATTCTTGATTGGGAATAACCATGGCTTCACCAGCAGCACTTGCAGCAGCATTAGTTTCACCATCACCCGCGGCTGCAGCACGGTTAGGTAGAGATTTCCGGACCCCAGCCCCACGACCTTCCACAAAAGCTGTGGGAGGCTTGTGGTAAACGCTGGCCAACGAGCTAATATGACAAATTAACTCATCCAACAAAGTGGGTTCAAGCAAGTCGGTTTCCTCCGAAATCAAGGGTTTATCAGCCAAAACTACTTCTTTAGCGGCGGCTGGATCCGTGGACAATAAACGCCAATAGATAAAACCACGATCACGTAAATCAGGATTGTCCGAATCTTGGGTTGCCAAAGAAAGTACATGTTGTACTAGCTCTTGGGTGTCAGAAGGCCGCTTTAAAAATAATTTAACAACAGCAGTCAGTAGTTGCAGTTGCACTTGCGCATTCTCATCTTGGAATCCTTCTAAGAAACTATCTAGCAACTCGTCAGCATTATCGATACGCTCCGCATATTCACCAATAATCCATACCATTGAAGCTCTAGCTTCGGGTTCATCTAAAGTATCGAGATTTTCACACAAAGTACTGATAATACTTTCATATTTATTAGGATATTTGCGAAAAATGTCCTTGATGACCACAATGGCTTCTTGAACCACATAATTTACTTTAGTTTGAATCAATTCAAGCAAAGTCGAAACGCAGCGTTCGGCCGAAGTTTCTACCTGTTTATAGAAACCAAAATTTAATTTTTCTTTGATGATAGATCATACCTTTTTATGATAGTACTCACTTTAATAGCACAACGCCCAATAGCTCGCACTGCTTTTCGTACGAAGTCCACATCAACCTCTGTAGCATATTCCTTTAATTCACTCAAAACTTGAGCAATGTTACTCTGGTTAGCCAAACGTATCATGATATCCAACTTTTCTAATTTGACATAAATTGGGTCATTGTATTTTACAAAGAATACTTTCATCTCATGTTTGAGAATGTCGGGACGTTTTTGTACAATCAAATTTATATTGCGCAAAGCTACGTATTGCACCTCGGGTTCTGAAGACAATAAAGTAACCAATGGTGGAGCCAATTTTTTGGTTAATGTTGCACAAAAATCACCATCATTGGATAGCATTTCCAAAAGTTTCATTAACACTTTAACTGCACTTAGAACAACGGCAGCATTGGCATGAGCCAAACGAGGTGTTATACGTTCACAAATAGATTGTGCTTCACGTTCATCCTTGGGGCTATAGTTGGCCAAAGAATCCAATATAAATACCTGACCCCATTCTGTGCATTCGTTGAGAGCAGTAAGTAGCTTATTGATAGTAGCCGAATTCATTTCCACCAAAGGCTGTCCCGATTGGCTTGATTCGTTAATTTCGCTCAAAGCTGCTACAGCATTAGCTACAACCATGGGATTCGAATCAGAGAGCAGGTCCTTAAGTTGATCCAAGAAACCTTGATCTTCCACCATCGAAGATGAAATGTCATACAACTTGGCTACACAGACAGCAGCTGTCTTGCGAACATAGGGATCTTCATCCTTGAGACACTTGCGTAATGGTTCACAAAGATATTCAGTAATTTTGTCGACACGTATACAACCCATTGTACGTACAGCTAGAGCTCTTATCAAGGGATTAGAATCTTCACAGTCCTTGACAAATGTATTTACAGCCATGATGGCCGCATCAGGCTGAGATTTAGCGTAGTTCATCAAGTATAAGTATACTAATTTCTTCAATTCGAGATTATCGGTTTGCATGCAATTAACAACGTCGGGAAATAGCACGGACACATCTTTTCCCACCGTCATACTGGCGATTACCTAAATTGTAATATTGCAATTAAGCATCGATTTTTTTTTAGCAAATGCACAAACTACGATGACACTTGCCTTCTTTACAGCTTCCTTCTTTTTCTCTTTCTTGTCATTGTTTAATTCCGACTTGAGCTCGAAAATTTCGCCTTTTTTGGTTGTGGAGAAATATTTTGAATCGGTCATTGTGCAATTATTTTGGATCTAAGAAATAATACAAAATATTGTTATATTAAAACGCTGTAGCTATGTACATATATTGTCTTCTCGGGGCGTATACTTGCTCGTATACTTATGTACATATGTAGATACATATGTATATAGATATATACACTTAATTTCTTTTTCATAAAGAATTTTACATTGCTAATTTTATCAAACACCAATTATCAAATAACAGTTTATTTTTTACACTTATTTTATATAAAACTACCTTATCTCCTTGAATATGTATGTTTCCTAGCTGACGAATAATTTTCTCTTCTGCCTTGACAGAAATAAATTCGATATATCAATACACAGTTGCAAAAACTAGTGCTTTTTTTGTGGAAGTGTTTGATAATCGTGTTACAATAGTATATATCATTTGTTGTTGTAACAGTTTTCTTAGGATAAGTTGTTTAAAACATTTACAAACGAAATTTATTAAATATTTTAGTGAAAAAAATTATATTGTGAACTATATACATACATTAGAATTGATAATTTACAGGTAACCATCAATTGTTATAAGTATATTTTAGTAAAAATGCATTTAAAATTTTATATAAAAATCTTATTCAAATAATTTGGCTTAAATCTAGTTTAATGAATTTTCACCAATCGGAAGAACCCATGGTGATAGAAAATTAAGAAAATAAGAAAAGCAAGTACAAAAGTTGGCGCTGTCCCATATTTTGCTAGTTATGGCCATCGGAACTTTTCATATAATAGTGTGATTTTGCGTTACATTTATGAACGTATCGGGTCACTAATGATATGTGAGGCATCTTTAGTGGCAAGCCGTTGTTGGTAATGCCATAAGGAGAAAAATCTTGGGCCCTTTCGGCCGGGCCTATCCTGCGGGTAATCTTTAGAAAGCAAAACCAGGTTTCGCCATTACATACAAAAGAAAATTTTGTACGTGCGGCCTAACTCCAGCTTTGCGGATAATCTTTAGTAAGCGAAGCTAGCATTCGTCATGACATAGAGGAGAAAAGGATTGCGCCCGGTCGAAGTCCTGTTATGCTATGAAGATTCAGTAATTTAAAAGTAAATTTTCTTACATCTTGTTATAGCCTGCGAGTGTTTTCGAATTAGAATTCGGATAGCCAGTATATATATTTAAGCTTTATTAATAATTAGAGCACGAATGCTTCTTAACACAATAAATGAATATAAAAAAACTATTATATGGAAAAATTACAATGACATAGAAAACAATGGAATATATGTACATATGTATATTTAATCATTACTTCAGCTAAGCCTGCTCAAACTATAAATTGTTAACACATCTCTACTTCAAAATCATTTCATTAAAAAAAATTCAATATGTATACTTACATATCTAGGGCACTTTAATAGCGTATTGATATAAAAAAATCTTTAATTTGAGTCGGCTCTTGGTGGTCTATCAACTAAAATTGTTTGCCTTTCTTATAATATAATTTGAAGAGCTTTAAAATTATACCAATTTGATACGTTCAGAAATGTAATGCAAAGTATTATATCAAAAGTTCAAAGGCCCACAACTCGCAAAATATTTTCTATCACCTTAGTTACTTCTCGATAGGTACAGCTTCGCTAAACTAGATTTATTTCAACAAGTTTTTCATAATATGTGTTTCTCAACTAAAAAAGTAAAGAAAAAGCTAGTTTTAATAAAATAAGTAAAATTTATAAATGAAAGGTCATTCTACCGTCTATTCGATTCGATACGAAGTTTATCGTAATTACAGAAAGCTTTATTACCACTGAGAACGTGTTCAACTTCTTAACCCGGTTGAAGATGCAATGACATTAGTTTAGGTTTTGTGCAACAGTTAGCTTTCGTTCAATGGTAATATAATGTTTGGCCAATGTTTATGGTATTCTGTGTTAAGCTATTTTTCTAAGCTAATTGGGCCTATATTTTATAATGTAATAAAAACAACTTTTTTTACATTTTCTTCCCAACGTTTCGTCAATTATTTTTTGACTTCTTCAGGGGAATCTAAATTAAAAATTAAATAAATTTAAAAATAACTAGTTTATCTTTCATTATAGTTTAACAACAACTTAAATAATATAATAATAGCTTAGCTTTCGTTGGGTCTATAATTATGACATGTCAGAAGAGTAAAGAAGATAGTAGAAATACCCAGATTCTAGGGCAGGAATCAAAGCTGCGACGATCCGACTACTAGTCTAATAAATTAGCCACTAATCTACAATGTTCCTCACATTACAGTTATTTTAGTTTCTTCCTTCCAAGCTTTAGGAAACTTCTCCGTAACCAGCACTAAATACCATTCAGTATATTGAAGCATTATTGAGTGTGAAAAATCTGAGTCAGTTGTTGCCGTCGTTGTGGCGGTAATATTGTATATTAGATTACTACAGCAATCATAAGTAGGTATATCTGGCATTAAAATTTTACACGTGCAATTGTAACATCTCTTTCTATTGCTGTAGAGCTCAATACAAATTCGCTCGGGCGTTGTTAAGAAGTGCCATACGGTGCTCATAGATTAGTGGCGAGTGTATTTCAGCATTCCCTATTTTTTACTCTTCTGTTTCTAGTTTTCCATTCTCGTATGTATCACAAAATAATCAAATCATGGACCCAAATGATCAAAAGCTGCCTGTTGAAACCTAACCGAACTGTACTCTAGTATACCTTTTAACTTTATAGACTACCTTTCACGTACTGAGTCTTTTATTTGATGTGCACATGCGGTACTTCTGTACTCTTTTGCTCATTTGTTATTATTGATTATTTCTTATAACGGAATTATAAAACGAAAACGACTTTGCTGAAATTTAGTTCGTGTTTTTATACCGTATCTACTTACTTTTGTTAAAAAAAAATAAGCAGTAATATAACAACTTCAAATAAAATCTTTAATCATATTTTAACAATCAAATGTTTATTAATTTTTGATTATTTTTTTATTATTTCTTTGTTAATATCATGTTAAAGGAATTCATTCTTATAAAAAATAAATAAATGGGAAATAATTTATGAGACATAGTTTAATGTATACATACATACATAACAATTGAATATATTTTTAAATTTCTTTTTATACTTTTTGGTTACAATAAAAAATCGTTAGTAGCTATTTAAGGTATGTAATTATGTTGCAAGTAGGTACACATATGCAGTTTAAGATTTTATAATTTTTGTTTTTTAAACAAAATGATGTGTTTTTTTAAATACCACATTTCCAAACATTTGCTAGGAAAACAGAGTAAAAAATATATTCAAATCCAGTTAAGCGAAAATTAAAAACGACAGGTATTATGTTACGCTCATAATAATAAGATTTTCTAAGAAGAAAAAAGCATTTCCCTTAAACGATTTCACCATATTAAATTGTCCTTCGAATCGATATAGAAATAATGTTGCATATTAAAAATAAAAATACTTTTGAATTCAGATTTACATATTTTATAAACTGAAATATTGTAGATTGAATGTAGTACGATTAAAATAAAAGAGTATTTTTTTCTCTCAAGCGACGTTTGTTTCATTTAATCTTGAACTTTTACAAATGGAATATGTTTCGCTTAAACTTTTTTTCGCTAAAGCTGATTTGCGGTTGAGCTAATGGTATTGCTTTGAAGTTAAATAATAGTGACTAAGAATAATTATTGACTTCAATTAAGCCTGTTTTTTTTTAATTCATAGTAAAGCACGTATTTAACAAATGAACTTGAAAGTTACTTTTTAAAATAGAAATTAATTAAGACCACATTATATTTGAATTATATACGACTAATATGAAATATACTTAGACGATTTTTTATGCCAAAAATGACGTTATTTGAAAACTCCCGCTAGAAGCCTGCTATTCGAAAGGTATTAAAAAATTTAAAACATTTCGTTAGAAGTTTAAAAGGATGATTCCGCTATTGTCTTGCTCTAAATATGTATATACGTATGCGTATTTGAAATATTAATGGTAAAATATTTCATTGAACAACTTATAATATTTTGTCATAGTGTCATAGACAATGCCAATATACATATAATTTGGTCCGTAAAGTTCAACACCTTCAAGACCTCTTATTGTAACGAACAGATATAAAAGCTCAGTTTGTGTGTCTCCTTTGCATTTGATTTTATTGCATAGTAAAGTGTTTGATGTTACTATGGAACCGTAATGCGCAAGCAAGTCGAGAGTATGTGTATCCATTCTTAAATAACTCGGAGGGGTTCAAAATCCAGTCCGAGTGGAAAAACTTTAGAATTGTCACACATTAAATTACGATAAGCTATTTATTACTAGATATTGAAGTCTGGAAATATTAAAAACATGAAAATAGTTACAATACGTTCTTTTTTATTTAAAAGTAATATATAGTTTCAATAAACAATTGAAAAAAAAGAATAACGTTTTTATGAAAATTTAAGTAAATAAGTATTTTTTAAATTTAACTGAGAACTTCTTAACTTTGTAAAAACCCGGAAACATAAAAATCTTATTGATTTCGTTTTTTCATTGAATAGCTATTTCAATAAAATTTTTCGCCATTCGAGTTGAATCAGATACTCGACGATCGTCACTTAGTTGCGTCTATTGGTAGAGTTAGAGTTTACCTTTTCATCATAGGTTGCAGCGATACACGTTGTTACTAAACGGAGGAATAACATTCAGCTTCATTCTCTAATGTATCCCCGAGTGGGGCAAAATTTATAAGACATATTATTTTGTTGTGGTGTGAAACAGATGGGCTCTTGGATAAACTGTCCATTCTTTTTAGAAAACACTAGATCTAGATAATTATCTTGTTATACGTAATATTTTTTTTTGTTCTCACGACGCTAAATGTTTGGATTCATCACTACAGGAATTTGTAGCCCAAAGGAACTGTACCACTAAATGTTGAAGAAAATTTCGTTCGAACGTTTATATTAAAAATAAAACAAAAAATATAAATTTATATTAAAAATAAAAACATAAAATTCGTTCTTAATATAAATGTTTGAAAGTTAAAAGTTATCTTTCGCATTTACTGGGATATACAGAAAATGTTGTTATTGACGAGTTACTCTTGTTACTCTAATGGATCTATAAAATGATCATAGGGTCCATCATTTATTGCGATACTCTATATGTTCCAAGTGTTTGTGCGTTGGGTCTGAGATGATTCACGAATACGTCCAAAGTGGAAAGTGAAGTTAAAGAAGACGTCTTTGGGCAAATGACGTAGCTATTTTAAATGAAAGTTCTATCATTAGAGCATGGATGACGGAAATTTTATTAAACAGTTCAAGCATTTTAATAGAAACAAAAGCTTTACAATATACAGTAGCTTGCAAACCCAGGACACAGCGTAAAAAGTGTAAGTCAAACTACTCTACTCCCTCTATCATATCTGCCATAATCTATTTCTCTAGTTCCAGCAGACTGCATTCAATGAGTAGCGATATCCCCAAAGATAAAGGAGGGATTTATATTCTTTTCCATATAAATGGATTATAATTTGTCTGTCCGCAATTGTGACACGTTTAAGTGACATTATAATAAAAATCGAATTTATTTCAATATAACTGGCTTTTACTTTTCTTTATTAATCGTAATCAAAAATAAGTGTATCCACAGTTTTGCATTGCGGTTAAATGATGATTACCCATACTTTTTTGGAATAAATAAAAGAAAAAAATATGATTTTTAATATAAACAGAACAGAGTTTAAACTTAAAATTTGCGTTAGTTATTTTACTAAAAATCTGCTAAATCCTTAAAATAAAGCCTTCCGGTTCGTAAACGAAAAATGTAGGACCACTCCAATCGATAATCTGGCACAAATAAGGAGGCTTAACGAGCCCACCTGCAGGATTTCCAAGCTGATCTACTCAGCAATGAACGTTAATTGCACTAAGACTCTATCACGGGCCACTATCAATTCTGTTTTCTTTACTCTTCTGTAAACTTTTTCTGCTTCTCTAAAACCTGTACTCACTTTTTCATACTTTATCTATTACAGGTATCACAAAGAACCATATACCCAACATGAAAATTGCGTCATTTCAAAAAATCAGCCTTTTTGAATTTTTTTTTTTTAAATAGGTAGTTTCTGTTGTATATTAGGAGTATTTATGTTTATTGCACATATTTTATTATTAGAGTAATTTTTTAGTCTATTCTGAAATGCATGTCTGCTCCGTACATACATATGTAAGTGATTTATTGCAATACTGATGTAGATCAGCTGATTCTTGTGCAGGTAAAAATTCATAATAAAAAAAAAATTGAAATCATGGAAGCTAAATTACACATTTAATTTTATTGACCTATTTTGTGTATGAAATGTTTTAGTGAAACACTTTAGAATGTCTGACATTTGCAATGTTTCTTTTCCGGACAGGTCTCCCCTTTCAGTTGTTAAATAAAAGTTTTATTGTAAAATAAATCATAAACTATTATTTTTGATATAATTGTATATTAGTTAGTTTTAAATTTTTCCTTTTACAAATTAAGCAATATGTAGTATATATATTTACATATGTTGCTTATGTGTTAATCTTTTAGCAATAGTTGTTATTTCTCTGAAATGGATTGTTATTTATTAAGTTAATAGTTTCTATGTATTATATTTATTTATTTTAAGGTGGTTTCGTAAAGTGCTTTAGGTTTTATTAGTTTACTTTTAATATAATTTTAATAATTTTGACGGGTTTTACTTCAGGTGGAAGATATTAATATCATTATTTTGCATTAATATCTTGTTAATTAAATACAGTTATATAAAATATTTAGTTTTATTGAGAGATATGTTTGTTTCATCAATTGATAATTACATCAAATGCGTATTTTGTGTATTTCAGTAAGAAAGTATTTTGTGTATTTCAGTAAGAACGTTATAAAATATATTTCTGTGTAATAAATCAAAATGTCCCGATTTAATAGTGCTATGAAATTAAAAAAAGGAGAAGGACAATAAATAAATTATTAATTATACCACTAGATTTTATGATAGAGCAGCAGGTTTGAATGGTAAAATTTCAGTGAGTTTTAGAGCAAAATCTCTCTAATCTATATTGACCAAATGCGAAATGGGCGGTTCCATATGTGTCTTATGTTAGACCGGCTAGAAAAATTGCCGCTGTTCATGACAATGAGCCGCAATACATCATATCAAGTTTCGTAGCCAACATAATCAAGCCATTAAATTCAGCTAGACTTGTGCGACCGAATTATTGAAAGTTGGACTTTTGATATCCGTGAAAAGCCGTGGCCATCATTTGGCATAAAGTTCATAAATCATACATGTAAGACTTTTAAATAATAAAATAAATAATAATTCGCTACTACCTCCAGGTTCGAAATTTTAAATGAAATCACCATTTCGTAAAGATTGACTGCTTGAATTGTAAAAAAAAGGAATTGAATTGTTATGGGAAGTCGATATGTCCTATTTCCGCTGCTCTCTAATCCGCGCGTGCAAGAAACCTCTTTAATGCCATTTTAACATGATGTCATACCTCTCTAGTGCCAGTGTTGTGATCAATGCAAAACGTTAGAGGTATATGTTCTTTTAGTTTGAGTTGAGTAGTTTTTTTTAAGGATATCAAAAACTTAATATTGAAAATTCATTATTTGGGATATTCTCCCCAACTAATCGTTAGAAACAATTATGAAGAGCTAAAGCCACAACAAACTTTTGATTTTTTGGAGGAAATGAAACGAGTTCTGAAAATTTCTGCTGTTGCAGAAATCACTCTTGAGTTGGTAATGACACACACAAAGTTATTTTTCTATGTTAACAATTGCAAGCAAACAAAATCAATTAGTATATACATAAGTATCGTTTCAGTAAAGTTATTCCACGTCTGCATTGCTTGTAATTGAATACGTTTAATGGTAAAATAAGTTATTAAAAAATTTCTATGTACATATAAAATCATATGAGTAGTTGTCACCCATTTATATAGAGGCGAATATGAAGGATTCGTATTAAAGGAATTCTCAATACTGTATTAAGTGTTGTAATAGTGTTTGTGTTAAAGTTTTTTTTTTGGAAGTTTGTATGTACTCGCATTTATTTATTTTTTCATTTGGAATACCAACTGCAGTTTTAGAACCAATGCAACAGTTAGTATACTAGTATCTTTATTTATTTAAATTATTTGCGTATTATTATTTATTCCTTTTATGGTATTTGGTTATAATAAAAATTAAATTATGAATTACATTCCTATTATTCGCTTTTTGGTTTGGGACTCTTTGGTATAGGTTGCAAATAGTTTGTTCAATTTTCTTATACGTTTCATTTAGCATAAAATGGTTAAATTTTTGTATCTTTAAATATAAATTTATGTAAAACATTCTTTTATTTTATTATTATTATTATTATTTTTAATAAATAACAGCAGATGGTTAAAGTTTTTTAAAATTTAATTTTTAAGTACATAGAAAAAATATACAATTAGTTTTACAATAAAAATGAAGAAAAAACTTAAATTTTATATATTTTTATTTAATTTTAGTTTACTATTATTTAATAAATATTTTAAAAAAATTTACAGTTAATCAACTCTAAATAAATTCAATTTAATATTTTTATATACAAATAATATATATAATGATATAATATTTATGATAACATTGCAGTCGTAAAATACGAGGGCGGTACAGAAATATATTTATTCTTTTTAAAATTATCCCTTGCGAAAAGTGATCGTTTAGTTTTTGTTTTGTAGCCATAAGACCACATATTTTATTTTTATATTTTACAAAATGAATGTTTCTCCTTTAATTCTTTATTTTACGTTATTTAACACATTCAATTTTAATATATATTTTCTCGTTCTTGAATAAGACTTTGAGTGGAATAAAAATAGTATATTTGAAATAATTTAAAATCTTATAACGCAAACATTTCACAATCAAACAAGGCGCTCTATTCCAGCTGTTGCATATGTTTTTCTTTTACTTAAATCATATGAAATCTTACTAACGGCCGTTTCACACTACATATTATAATGCAAGTCTTGAGATTTTCATTGGATTTTATAGAAGAGAAATCAAATTAAAACGTTCGTGATTGTCAAAAAATCGAACGTTTCATTAAATTTCGTTTTTACACCTATCACAATTCAAGTAAAATAAAAATATGAGTAAGAAATAAATAGCTCTTCTGATTTGAAATAAATACATACATATATTTTTAATATTGTTTTTTTGAACTGCCAAGATCAATTAAAATATTGACAAAACATTTAAAGCAAACAAAAGTCAATAAAAAATAAGTGCATTTCTTAAAATAGAATAAATAGAATTGAATTCGAGTTGCGATTAAAAAATTAATGCAAAATTGACACCGGCGAAAATAAGGAAGTAGTGAAAAAATGATATGAAGCAACATAAGTGCGTGAAGTAAAAAAGAGTAACACGGAAATGTCCAGTACAGATAGTCGTGTACTACACACTCTACACCTTCATCCTCTCTCGTGCAAAGTTCGTCTGTCTGTCTTCCAATTTCCATAATTTAAAAGAGGTCTTAGAAAAATGTCTACAAATTATTTTATCTTATGATCTCCGTACCATTTGATATTTTCATAACATATTGTCTTGACACAGTCACACTTTCTCATATTGTTTGAGCTTTTGACAAGTCTTAATACTCAGTATCGTGTTGTGAAATGGGAATAACCAAACTGTGATTTACATGAACGGCCCTTTGCTAATAATAAGACGAATTTAGTTAGAAGAATATTCCTATTTTTTATGGCGTTTTCTAAACGTTTCCATTTCAGACCAGTAAGATAAATTCACTAGGAGCATTGCTAAATTTTAAGGTAACCAATATATATGCGTTTGTCGCAACACCTTAAAATTACACAAAGATGATGAGAACCAAAATTATTTACGCATCTCTTGTTCGCTGGAGAATCAATCGTTATGGGTTATAAAATCATTAATTAACGGAGGAGTGATTATTAATTTCTTTCCTTGTGAATAGTTTTTAGTCCGCCTTCGCATATTATGAAATCAGTTAATTATATTAATTTAATGAAAAATTTGATTATTCTACAACTTTAACATAAGATAGAAATCTTTGAATACCCACAGTTATTTTTTAGGAGTAACTTGTTTGGTATATGTATTTTCTGGGCTATAATAATTTACAGTTACTTTTAAACTTGGTGAATCAATGTAAATATTTGGTAAGAACGAATATTTATAACAATGATAATTACTTGAACAAATAGTAAGACATTTTATTCACTTTATATTTTTTATATTTTATTTCTCATAAAATTTATAAGAAGTTAGAAGAAAAATTTTAATTTGTTAGTAATATATTTTTTATCTTCTCAATATTAATTTTAAACAATATGTTTATAGTTGAGTTTCGTACTTTATAGTCCCCATTAGGTTACGTTTCAACCGATAAAATATATGTATGCTTATTTAACAATTGTTAATGAAACTTAATGGAACTTAAATTTTAGAAACATTGTTTTTAAAAACAATGTCCATGTGTTTTTGAAAACAATTTCCATAGGAAACTTTGTTTTCGAAAACAATTTCCATAGGAAACTTTGTTTTCGAAAACAATTTCCATAGGAAACTTTGTTTTCGAAAACAATTTCCATAGGAAACTTTGTTTTCAAAAACAATTCCCATAGACAACTTCGTTTCTTTTCGAAAACAGTTTTCCATAGGAAACTTTGTTTTCGAAAACAATTCCCATAGACAAGTTTGTTTCTTCTGGAAAACAGTTTTCCATAGGAAACTTTTTTTTCGAAAACAGCTTTCATAGGAAATTTTGTTTTTTTTTTTAGGAAATATAAAACAATTTTTGAAAACAGTTTCCATTGGAGTGAAATATTAGCAACGAAATATTTGAAAATTTTTAAGATAAATTAAACCAAATTCTTGGAAAATGTGAAATAATTTTATAAAGAGTTTCGGAGACAATTTCCTCCGGGGGACTTTGTGTAGAAATAACTCTCATATAATTTTATTGATTATTAAAAATTTAATGTAATATATAACTATTTGTTCTTTTTTAAATTTGTATAATTTTGAGTAAATTGGAAAATTACTAGTTTCGTTTTTTTTTATCTGAAATTCTTGCGATTCTCTTAAGTATGCCTGTTTCGTTCAATAAATATTATTTAATAATATATGTATAATAAAATTATGTAATATTTAAACAATGTTATATTTTTAATATATATGTATTTGCTCTATATAAATATAATATATAAATAAAGTCAAATTATGATTATTATTTACATACTTTAAGTTTGAAATGAAAACACGAACTCTTGCGCCCTAAAACATTTCAGCACAAGGTAATAATTTAAGTTTTTAAAACTCGTTTTTTTTTTGTTGTTGTTAAAGTTGTTAAAAATTTGTTTCATGGATCCTTTGATGAATGATGTATGTATACATACATATAACAGAAACGCTGTGCATTTTTCATGCATTTGTTGACTAATTTTCGTGGTTTTACGTAAATCTAAGCATTGCTCTCATATTTTGTTATTTAGTTGTTTGGTTTGCTTGTTTGTATAGGTTACCAATTTAAAGTCTATTAAACTAAATCTTAAGTACTATTTTCATTTATCATCTATTTTAATCATCCCACTTTGGAAATTGTGTTTCATCAATAAACATACTAAATGTTCCCGAATTACCAGTCGTTTGCCCAATAGCTGGATTTCTTGCACTTGTTGTATTGTGTGTGTTCGTAGAGTTTATATCTTCTGTCTTAGTGGAATGATGTGAACGTGATTCTGAAAAAAATTAAGTAAAAAAGTTAATCTATAGTTACGTAAAAGTGTAAACCAAAACTTAAATTTCAAGAAATAATTTCTTGGGAAATAATAAATTTAATTCTATAAGAGCGTTCTTTCCGATAGCAGAAATTGTTATCGATAAAAAAAATGTATTTTTTAAAATCTTAACCAGAATTTCTAAAAGAATATAGATAGAATAGATAGATACATAAATCAGCTTGTGATCACTTAAGGCCATGTCACATAAAACTTTTGCTTCGCATTGCGTTACAGCTTCGCTTTGACATTTAAGTTGAAATGTACATACTTATACGAAACATGCCACATAAAACACTTTTAACGTAGCGTGACGCAAAAAGTTCGGCAACTCTCAACTTTTTGCGTGCTTTGACAATCAAAGTTATGTATGTATGTATGTATGTTGGAATATGATATGAAAATGTGATGTGATATGAAAAATACAAATTTTTTTATTTTTAAAATTTATTTCCTGTTGAAGAATATGAGCTTGTTTTTTAACTAATTTATAAAATAGTACCTATTTGCATGCTATATGTAAGTATATAGCATAAGATTATTTTATTGTAAAAAATCAGTGGCAGCGTATTATTAATAATATTTTACCTTTTTATATGAATATATACATACATAAGTATGTATGTATGTATTTGAAAATTCAAAAAACCAATGAATTGATGAGAATAAAAAGGTTTATATGGAATAGTGGTGTATTTTCAATAAACTACAATAGGTGATAACAAAATAAACACACAAAAGCAAATAATATTTTGACTTTAATTTTTATAATAAAAAATAATTAGCAAAATTCATATCCACCTTTTTGGTAAACACACAATGCGCGCGTTGTGTAAAAGTTTTCATTGTGTCATACACCTTTCGCGTTACGCTTTTCTGTCAAAGTTAAAAACGTCACGCAACGCTACAAAGTTTTATCTGACACGGCCTTTATGGTTTCGAAGTTATAGCCGTTCAAAATTGAACATATCGGAAATTTAAAAAAAAAATAGTAACATTGAACGCGTCTTCCGATTGAAATAAAATTGATATCGTTGGAATACGATAACCAAGTTAAATGACCTAGCTTCTTCTTGCAAGGACGTCTAAAGATCCTTTATTCTCAAATATCTTGAAAATGATGTCTTTACTATTATTATTTTTATAGAAGATAGTGAATTATGACATCTGAATTTGCTGACATCATCAAATTAGCTATTCAATGGGTTCAAAAGTTTTGCATGTTTTTTTTCTGCTAAACAAAACTTTTTCATATAAACTGCTCCATCATTTTCAACATTTAAAATATAATATGTAATTTAGATCCCAAAAAATATGTTTTTAGCACGTTCCGATGATAAGAAAAAAAAACGTTCTTACATTCGAAATTTCAGAAGAAATATTGCATCCAACAATTTTTATAGAAAAATTTTAATCAAGAACAAAAAAATAGTCATAACTTTTGAAACTCATTGAAACCCCAATTTGAAGTTTTCAACAAACAAGGACCCGATAGTTGTCTATTTTCTTAAAAACGATATATAAAAAAATCAAAATATCTTTTTTTTTCAAATATATTAGAATAAAGAACATTTTCTTATTTTTTGCATCAAGAAGGTAGATCTTTCAAAGAGGGGAAGTAGGACACTCGATATCAATATCAATTATATTTGAATCCGAAGACGCGTTCCATAATTATGATTTTTGCAGTGTTACAATTTTGTCATAAAAATGCAAGATATATATGTACAATTTTCGAGGAATCACAAGTGATGTCACACTGGTTTATGCGCAGACAAGAACAGTATATATACGAGTATTTGCAGCAAATTCAATAAAAATCAAAATTATAAACGATTTTCAAATCGTCCGTGGTTTTAATATTGATTGGACTGAAACTTTTCAAATGAAGGTATTGAATTATATTACGGTGATCAATTTATTCAAATAGTTTATTTTTGATGGCTCCAAAAAATTATGACTAAACAGCTTGAAAAGGTGCCATCCCTAAAATACGACTTCAATGAAAGATGATTTTTATGAATTTTAAAAAAACAGAAATTTTTGAATTTTTCATAGAAATTTTTGCTTTTTTCTCCAAATTTTTTTTCTGATATCTGCGAAAATAAAAAGAGAATCAGAAATTACATCATTCAATAAAATCGAACAGATATTTGGAGGCTTTACTTGTCAAATTCATTACCAATTCTATTTCAAAATTATTCGCAAATGTTAATTTTAAAGCTTTATTACTATTAGTTGTTATAATTTGATATAAATTTCCCAGATAATAATTCTAGATGTTGCATAGACTATTAATTGTTATCAATTAAAATAAATTTTAAAGATAATTGTATTGCTTAGAATCGTTAGTATAGAAATTCATTTCAAATGATAATTAAAATTTGAAGCGGTGTTTTAAAATTAATATTTGCGATGTGGAATTAAACAATTAACGGATCAATTATGGATAGCAACTAAAATTTGCTAAATAAGCAGGTAAAATTAACGACCTTCAGTTGCCATTCGCAATACCATTTTTAGCAACTGGCAACTCAACTGAGATTCTGTTGCCATATTCGAACTATGAACTCTATAAAAAATGCACCTTAAAACCAAGATTCTTAATTGAGAGTGAATTTTTATCTACTATTTACTTGTATTTTGTTTCGTATTATCTTTACTGGCCCAAACAGGTTCATGATTTTGGTTCATGTAGGAAGGTTGATCCCAAACGGCTTTTTCTTCGACATTTTTACTCTATAGAAAAAAATATGAAGGGAAATTATTGATTTAGTTTAATTTAAAGTAGTGAAATGCACACTTACATAGTCTTTGTCGACTTTTAGTTCCATGTCATCTGTTGCCTGTTCGAGGGTACTATGCGTGATACCATAATAAAAGTACATAACGAAGCCCAGCGACATCCAAATGGTAAATCTAACTAAGGTTAATATGCTTAATTTAAATATTAAATAGATATTGACTGCAATGGCAATCGCTGGAATAAATGGAAGTCCAGGTGTAAGGAACGCGAGTGCATATCTGGGAAAAACAATTGAATATAGAAAAATTTTAAAAGTAGATTAGAATTAGACGTTAGATCTTGCACTAACGGGCACTAAGTCATATTTTAATAAGTTACAATAAAAATTTATTATCTTTACCTATTTTGTGGTTGTCTTGAGATAATTAATAATATCACAAATATGCCGATAAATAAAATGAAATAAATGAATGCTGCGAAACCACCGGACCAGCCAATGGCCGCAAATAGGTCCAAGAAGAATATGAGACCGAACATGATGCCAACAAGCTTAGTCACATACATGCCTGTGGGTGCGAAAATTTAGAATTTTGAACAAGGGTTGTTTATGTAGAATTGAAAATTTTTTATTAAAAAAACATTGAAACAGAATTTTTGCTTTAATTCAAATAATGGTTTTGTAGCTTAATCTAAAATAGCTTACCACTTTCCGAGGTGGCCTGGCCTGGATTTATCCATGGAAAGAAACCAGGACACAAATACGAATAGTCGTGGATTTTTCTTGTAATGAAATTCAGACCCATGGTATCGAAAGCTGTAGCCTGACCCGTAGGACCAGTGGGTGCTCCATGCACTGCACCATAAAACTTGTTCTCTGAACGATCTGATACCAAAAATTGATCATCACGACCCAAATAACCTTCAGGACTTTCATCAATAAATGAATCGTCTGAATCAGACATCCCACGGGTCACTCGTTTAATTGTCAACTTATTCGATTCCAATACTTCGGCTGTTGTCTTGTGAGGATCATTAGTGGCACCTGTCGTTATTGGTGTACGTAGTTGAGCTGGTAGTAGTTCGATGAGGGAAGTACTGTGTGGTTGATATCGGAGCACTAGGACACATGTGGAAACTAGTGTATAGGCGAGAAGGGTACCGATTGACATCATTTCCACTAGAATCTCTAGGCGAACTGATAGTGCTACTAAGGCAGCCGCAATGCCACTGCCTATTGTGGCTAAGCCAGGAACACTAGTGCGCAGCCAAAGTTGAGAGAGTTGTCTGAAATTGTTACATAATTGTTATTGTTACAATTTTTGTCAACTTTTTAAATGATGCCAATGCTACTTTTCGTAATAACTACTTTTTACAAAAAGTACATTCTATAAAAAGTACCTTTTATAAAAGTTTTCATAAAAGGTACTTTTTATATAAAATATACTTTTTGTGAAAGGTACTTTTTATGAAAGATGCTTTTTGTAAATATACTTTTTATAAAAGGGACTTTTTAATAAAGGTACTTTTTATAAGAGGTGCTTTTTATAAAAGTTACTTTTTATAAAGCCTACTTCTTATAAAAACTACTTTTTATAAAAGAAACTACTTATAAAAGCTACTTTTTAACAAAGGTACTTTTAATAAAATATGGTTTTAAAAAGGGTAGTTAAAAAAAAGTAAAAGTACTTTTCACAAAATGTAGTCAATTGTAATTTTAATAAAAAGTACTACTCATCAAATGTACTTTTCATAAATGATACTCTCATGAAAGGTAAACACTTTTGGCCGTTTTAGAATTTGAAATTCCATTCAGGAGACTTTTTGCCTCTAATGCGTAGATAAATGCCTTACTTTTTCATTATCAATTACCTGAATATCAAGCCATCCTGAGCCATGGCATATATGACCCGTGGCATTGGAAACATGGAACCAAACATGGCCACCGATAAACCAGCTGTTGCGCCAATCGCCACAACAGCGCGACACTTGGGCGCATTAACATACGACCACATTTGCACTAAAGCAGCGCCAGAATTGATATGATCATACGGAACGACCAGCGTTAAAACTAAACTAACTGTAACATAAGCCAATAGAACGATAAAAAGTGAACCCACTATTGCTTTTGGAATACTTTTTTGAGGATTGTGAGCTTCTTCGCCCGTTGTGGCAATAATATCGAAGCCAATAAATGCATAAAAACAAGTGGCAGCACCAGAAAACACCTGCAACAGAAACAATTGAAAAATCGTAGTTCTCCATAAAGTTTTTGTAGTTAATAATGGTTAAATAAGCTTATAAAATCAATATGCTTACCCCACTCCACCCGTATGGCAAAAATCCTTGATGTTCAGTCCACGTTGTTGTATCCACATAGAATAAGCCAGCAGTCATAACAAACACCCACGTTGCAAGATTTATGGCATTTAAAGTATGATTAAATATCACCGATTTGCTGGCACCCATTGCCAGCACACTTGTCATTACAAGTGTAATGCCGAAGGCTATAAAATCAGGTGGTTTACCTGTAAACAGCATTCAAAAGTATTTGTATTAATCTGTTTGGTTGAGAGTATTCACAAATCAAACAAAACAATGCTTGTCTTACCAAATATGGTACCAATGGTATCGCCTACGGCTGTTGATATGGCACCACCGGTAAGTGAATCAAAACTTGAACTTAAAGCACAAGCACAGGCACTTGTTCCTGTTGAAGTGTTATGAAAGTAGACAAATAGTTTTAGTATGTGGTTCATTAAGTTCATATGATGATACGTATAAAAGATTTTCCTTAAAGGGCGTTTTGATGTTGAGAGTCTGCCGTAACGTTTGTCAAATCTATTATTATAAAAGATGTGGATATTCTTAGAAATTCGACAACTCTGCAAGGACGATTCTGCAACGCCTAGCACTCGAAGCCGAGACGACTCAGCTGGTAGACAGCAACGGTCTGGCCATCAAAGGAATGCTATATAAACCAGAAGTATCGTCTCTGTCTATCAAAATATACAAGGGAACCTCAATTCCTAGTTATTGAACATACGCAGATTTCAAAATTAAGTATTATGAGTCGAGATTTGGATTTAGATCTGGACAAGATCCTACTCTCCCAGCATCCATCATTTAAACTCTTTGCGTTTAGCCAATGATGATACAGGTGTATTGCCAGATGTTGGTCGCATCTCTTAATCCCAAAATTCAATGTCAGCAAGGTGTTGGAAATCGTATAGATAAAAACCTTCTGGGCGAAGGAACTAGCTAAGCGCTGCAGGATTATGACTAGCGATATAATTTTGTCCTAATTGAGAGATATTGCGAAGGCGACAATTTTAATAGGTTCTATGTATATAGTAGATTTAGAGAAAATTGAATATCTGTGGTCTACAATTATAAGCCGTGGCGGATATTCGAACGTTGTTTCATAGGTTAATGATAACCGGATGAAAGAAGATAGACATGGACTTTCAGTTCAATGCGCAGACTCATCAAAAATTGTATTCTGAAATCTGTGCCATCAAGCGAAGCTGTGTTGGATATTAGTCATATTCTGACTCAGATCCAGGAAGTAAAAAGGATATTCTTCCTACTTAATGGCCTTCATGACCCTTTTTAAATTAGAAGAAAATTTCGCTTGACAGACAGCTTGTTTAGACATCAATTCGCCTTTATTGAAAATTTGAAATCATTTTTAATACAATAAGTAAATAAAATATATACGTACCTATTAAATATTCCAATATCATATTCCAACCAATAATAAAAGCCACAAACTCGCCAACGGCAACATATGAATACATATACGCGGAACCGGATGTATGTGGCACACGCACGCCAAACTCTGCATAACAGGCGCCTAAAATAACATTCGGATAATCAAATTCATTTATAAAGCTAAAAGCATAAGGCTGGGATTAAACTTTCAAGCTTAATTAATATAATCAAGATATTTTTTAAAAATTTCGAGATGTAATTTAAACCATTTTGTAAATGTCTACATAAATCGGAATGCTCGTTTATTTATTAATTTCTAGTTGTCTAGTGGCCGAAATTTTTCTAGCATTTTCGAGCACTTAAGATTTAATTACAATTATTCGAACTCGCATGTTTACTGGGTATATATTGTATAAGGATTATAACTTAAGATACTGAAGCAATTTTGATAAAACTCTGTCCATCTCTGTAAATAAATACACATTTTTGGTACAAATCATCACCGTAGTTTTCACGTTTTAATACATATTTATATAGATGAGTCCTGTAAGGAATTTTATATGGGTTAGGTTAGGTTAGGTTGATTGGAGGGGTGTGATAGCCCATGTCATACGACATACACTTAAGCCAGTGAAGGCTTGTTGTGCGCTCCCTTTAATTATCAAACACAACTGCCAGAGTTCCCGGCAGGATTCGAACCTGGGACCTTCACACTACGAGTCTAGTACACTACCTACTAGTCTACGAAGGTCAGAAGGAATTTTGTATAGTATAATATATATTGAAATGTAAAAAATAGTTTTCCTCTTCCCTAGATCTGTTTCTTTATAGAGTAGAAAGTATAATAAGCCTTAGGGGACTAAATTAAAATTTTTTTCTTAACATATTCAGTTTTCTTTATATATACGTTGAATTGGATGTCACAGGCCATGATGAAATTGTCGAAAACTGATATACACCTGCTGTTAAAGGAAACCGAGTTTTGCTTTTCATGGCAACAAATTTAAGGGAATCTCGCATTCCAAATTATTCGTTTCAAAACATGAGGGTGCTTTGGTAGGCTAGGGGTTAGTTTATTCTGGTGTTCATCACTTTGGTTTTTGGTCTTTGTTACCACGTTTATTATTCCCAAATCATAATATAATCTGTAATATTTAACTAAATAAATAACACATAAACTATAATTATATTTGCAAGTAAGTCTGAGCAAGTCATCTTGATAATTTTCGACACATTCATGCAATTCTTCTGTCTTCTAATTACACCGCCTGTCCTCTCTACCCTATACCTTTCACAAAGAAGTAACACCTTAAGTAAGTAGTAGGCATTAATTGCCTGTGTGTAACTTCTCTTTTTATAAAAAATCCATTTGAGGGTATAGAGGAGGTACTACTAATACCCCAAGCTGCGCGAAACGAAAAATTGAAGGAGTTTTGGGTTAATGGGTGGTCGGGTACAAGTAGCCCATAGAATTAGGTCCGGCCTAGTTGTAGGTGTTGCCTCGTAATGGAAGAAAATTTTATATTAGAGGTTTGATATTCGGAAGAGTGCTGGTAATTGACTGTCGAACTCAAGCTATCATAAACACTACCAGATAACATAACTATTTTGTGTAGTAGAGATTAAATATATACAACCTCACTAGCCATATAAAAAAATTGCTAGTAAGTTTAAGCATCGGTGAGATGGAAAGGTAACAACACACGAAAATCTCAGGTCAGGCTGGCTTAAATGGATAGGCAGACCAGATCTGATTCCATTATTTGTAACACACATAAGTTTATCTGCCTTCTTTAAAAATGATAATATTGATTAAAAATATTTTCGCTTCCTGTCATCAGGTAGATAAGACTCACAAGTTTTGCTAAAAACTTATGAAGCTAGTTTTATATTCCCCATTTTGTTGATATAAGCTCCTACCGAACTGATGTACTATTACTATTATTGTTTTTGCAACGGAAAACAAATAGCAATAAAACCATTAGAAATTTATATTTATCCTCCCTCTGATCATTTGAAAACTTTTACAACATCTGCATTATAGTTTACTAATCTAGCGGTGTCAAACAAATTCAATATAAATGTTCATAATTCAAGGCAAATACATATAAATCTAAAAACAATTACCTGAAAAAATACTAGCTATTGCAGCAATAATAAAACTAATTATCACACCAGGACCGGCAATATTTTTGGCCACCATGCCGGCAACTAAATACATGCCAGTGCCACAACACGAACCAACGCCCAGCGATGTGAGATCTATAGTGTTGAGGCATTTCTAAAATTATGAATACAAAAAATGAATACAGTTTAACAAATTACATGATAAAGAAAATGAAGCAGATTAATATGTTAATGTTGTAACTTGCACGAGTTCACGTTTAAATACGAATGTGTTTTGCACGTTAAGCAAATTGCTTATAATTTCTATTTAAATATACATACTATATATTTACGGTCTATTATGTTATTATTAAATTATGGAAATTTTGTAGAAGTTATTATTAATATGGTAATAAAATCGTGATTACTCGTGAGCAAATGTAGTACATTTAACAGAAATGACTAACTTACCGTTAATTTTGGCTTTGAAGATTGTGCATTACCGTCCTGTAACTGTTTAACATCTTTTGTTCGTATTAACTTTGGTAGTAATGTGGCACTGTTCACACCAGGTGGCAAGGGAACCTTGAATTTCATCTAAAAATATTAAAAAGTATATTGGATTTAAACATATAAACACACGTATGCATCTGTAGCATTAAATTTTAAAATCTTTATAAGTGGAACTCAATCCTGATAGAATATTCAAAGGTCTAGGATATATGCTACAGTACTATAACCATCAAACAAATGTCTCAGCTATTTTGGTATTGTACATGTTTACAAGACTGAAATGCTATGACTTTTAATATCGCAAAGTTGTTTACTTTTTTATTGAAGTATTCTAGGCAAATTAGATATTTATCAAATTTGAATGCTTTTCAGTCATGATTTGGCTTAAGGGTACTGATGATTTGGTTAGCGCCAATGAAATACAGTCATATACTCAGCTAAGCCAGCAGCAAACAATAAAATATCAATTTAGACAATTTTCAGTTACAAGGGAGTTCGGTTATAACAGGTATAAGCGAAAACTCGCTTTAACCCAAGTTTATAATAAACGTAATAGTTTATATGAAATGTTTGTATAAAATTGTTCTGACAGGAAAATTTTCTCGTTATAGGCGATAATTGGTTATAAAGTAAAAAGTACCTTAATAAAGCTAAAATTTAAAATAAATCCTTGAAAATAATTTTTGGTATAAATTCTTTTAAATATTTTTTCAGTCTATTAATGCCTCGTTAGTAGAACGTTGCTGTAGTCCTACTGTACCGTGCCGTCCTCTTAGCACGTTTCTGCACTTATAGAACCTTTAAAAACGTTCACAAACTGTCTTGCCACGATCAAAAAATTTTTAGCCAAAATTAAAAAAAAATTTAACCATATGAGGAAAAAATAGACAATATAGTATATTCTTTACTTAAGTAAGCTTGGGTACATCTTTGAGTTTTTTTGAGACGCACGAATTTTTTAGTTTTCGTATCTTTTCTTCCAATTTTAACTAATGTTTTCGCTTTTTACTCTTTTTTTCAAATTATATTTATACTTCAAGAATGAGATAAAGTACTAATTAATAAATTGATGATATTATTCGACCTTTATTTCGATTAATTAAAATTATTTAACAAAATAAAAAAATAAAAATTAAAATAATTTTTTTTTTAATTTTTGTTAAATAATTTTAATTTCCTGAAGAAGAATAACTTAAAATAAATATATTATTAAAAAAATCTCAAACTCATAAAAATAATTCAATTAATTATTCCTAATTAATACTTGTATTGTAAATATCAAATTTGGTTGAAAGAAATGTTCTTACAGCTTTCGTGCGATCGGAAATAGTTAGTCTACGTTCAGACGAATCATGTCTTATTGACATGATTCTTACTTTTTCTTCTTTGAACTTTCTTTGGCGTTCACACAAGTCATGTCTTGTTGACGACTTGTTTTTTATGTATGTGTACATAAAAAACGTTGTTTCAGCATTTTTGACATTACGAATGAGAAAGCAAAACGTACTGACATGAACTTGCGTACTCGTTTCTTTTCGCCTCGTCGATCTCGCCTGTAAAATAGCAATCATGTCAATAAGACATGATTCGTCTGAACGTAGTCTTAAATATATTGGAAGTATAAAAAATATATATATAAAAGTCATCTAAATACAATTTGCGAAAGAAAGAGTAGGAAGTTAGAACATTTATTAAAATTGGAATAGAAGATACGAAACCAACAAAATATCGCGCGTCTCGAAAAAATTACAAAAGTCTATCTTAAAGCAACATGTTAATTATGTACTTTTTTGGCAAACTTTTTTTTTCTCATTTGATTAAACTAAAAAAAATTTGTGCGCTCAAATAGTGAGGTGACTTTATTTTTAGGAAAAATATTTACTTTTTCATCAATAACATTGAAAGCGTAATCTTCAAAGTGATAGTCCTAAGAGGTAATATATATGTGCCTGAAGTAATTTTTGGTATAGCGTTGTGCTCTTTAGAAATGCAGTCTTTTTCGATCGTTACAAATCTCATTTCTTTCTTGGGTCTGTTCAGTTTCGGGTATAGGAAAAAGTCGCAGAGGCATAAATCCGCTTAATATGTTGGCTAAGATATTGTTTTTGGAGAAAAAATGTGTGGCTCTTCTGATCAAAATGAAGCAGATTCTTAACAAGTTTCGCTGACACATAGTAATCGACCTCATAAAAAAATTATCTAATGGTGACTCAATGATTCTTCAACACCATTTTCTTCATTACTTAAATATTTTTATAAGTTGTTGACGTGGTGGGGCGTCCAGAGCTATTATCCTCATTGCCATCTTCTCGGCCACTCGTATACTACTGTCGAGATTCCAAATGTTTTAAAGCACTTAATTAAATTTGTTATACACATTGTTCAACAGCCGGAAATCGTGAACAATAAACAAAAAAGAAAATCCAGGGAAATTCAAGAAGTCTCTCATACAGATAAAACTAAATTTTTGTTTTTAGTAACCAAATTCGAACCTACAAGGAACTTTTTAATTTTAAACAGCAATGTTGTAGAAGTTTAAATGGAAAGAAAATCATTTTTTCTTGAATTTTAAAAACTGCAACTTATAATTGACAGGGGCAGTAAAATAGTTTTGCTGAAATTAAAATTTGCTCTATACAAAATGTTTGAAAATTTTCTAGCAATAATTTTTTCTGTGTAGTTTTTGGAACCACTTCGTGATTAAACAAACGACAAACTTGATTTTGTATTACAAAGTGCCCTCTAAATGGGCATTTTGTTTAAATACATATATATTAAGAGGTTTCATTTCTAAAAATGCGAGTATTATTTTATAATTTGCAAATTACATTTTTAAACTACATTTCAAAGATTGAAGGCTAAAAGTACCACAATCTAGCACCATCTCCCAATATTCGCTTTAATTATGCGAACGGTTCCCTCCCATCTCTACTAAATTTTGCTTTTACATACATACAAGTCATACATATGTACATATATTCTTTTATGTAAGTATGTGTATGTGCATTTATTTACCGGGATAATTGTATTTTTTGCAATTATTTAGTCGTCTAAATATGTCCAAGTTTGCTTGTGTGCATGTTGTGTTTATGTACAATTCTGTGCGATATAAACTGGCCATGCATAAGCGATAAAGGGAAATGTAAAAAACACGATGAGAAGAATTGAAATCAAGGTCCTTCATTTTGAGCTTTCGAATAGTACAAATCGCATGCACAGCAATGTTATGTTGCTCCTTTCTCACCATTGTATGGCAAATTGTTAGGAAACAATTGTTGATTGGACGTGTGCAAGTACAAGTACAAGTGCATGTTTGTGTTTGTGTTTTATTTGTTGTATTTTATTAACAAAAACCTAACTTCCGTTTTATCGTATGTGCCTTTTCTACTCAATATCATAAACATTCATATGTATGTATATGTAAGTTTCCTCAAGAGTGCAATGTTGTAGTTCAGAGTGAATTATTAGATGCAGTTTAATTTTTAAGTAAGAAATATATGTGGCAATTTGTTGGTAACTTTTGCATTATTAATATTATTTAAGTTGGAGTAATTAATAATTAAATTAATTTTATTAGCTTCATTACTTTTTAAAGTATAAATTTAAAGTTGTATTAGAAAAAAGAGCTAAAAAGCGATTTTGTATTAAAAATAAGTAAATGGGTTATAATAGTTAAATTGTAAATTTTGTTTGTTTCCGTGAAGTGCGGCTATGGTTGCAGATATATGATTGTAGCTTTTTGCGCTCCAGAAATCAGGTTCGAATAACAATTTGAAGGTTACAACGATATTTGTGGACTGTAATTAGACATCATCAATGAAGCACGTTTGGTTAGCCAATACCTCAATACTCTGAGTTTAAATGCCTTGGTAAACACCATTGATTGTCTTTAAAAGTGAAAATCGCACATAGATCCTAAGTTCATACAAATGAAAGCAGTTCAACTTAATTTGCTTATTGGAAGAAATTCTTACCCCAGATTGTTAACTGCTATTATACAACTTGATTTTGAGGTCAATATGCTGTTATTGGATTCACTTAGGGGGTACCGCCTCGGTATCTAATATAGAAAAATTCAAAGGCGATAAAAGAAAACTCTTTAAGTATGATTACAGCCACTCCTTGGTTTGTAAAAAAATCGCACATTCGTTAAAATCTAGACGTTCATTCCATTAGTAAAACTGTGGCTTTAAAACACATAAAGAAACTTGGGGGGTTATTCTCTATTGCGATGCATAAGCTAGTTCGATGCGTCTGATATTTTGTTAGCGCAAGATATTTAGTTTTAACGAACAATTTTAACATACGCTTTCGTATTACAGAGTACACTGATGCCAGGTTTGCGAAAGTGAAAAAAATTAGATGCGAAAGGAAAATGCGTAATCGCAATAAAGGGTACCAATTATCCGATTAGGTACCCTTGGATATCATTCAAACCCCCTAGCCCGTACAGTTCTAGGTTTAGAAATTTAAAAGTTCAACTATTTGCCAAATATTATCCTTTTTTCTAGGTTGACTATTTAGTAGTGTATACTCGTATGCAGGTTCGATTCCTGCCAGAAAATGCATCTAGGATTTCATGTCTAAAAGTGTTGGAGAGACACTGGAAGATCTGCAACGAAATATGTAAATGATAAATGTGTATCTATATTTTTACAATCTTTCTTGGACTTACTTTCATGTTATATTTCAACATTGAAAAATTTACTCACGAAAATTCATAAGCCGATCTTATGTCTTTCGCAGACGCATTAATTTCTAGTCATATATATTGAAATTATTAAATGCTCATTTATTTATCAGTTAACTTTATCTTTCTTTTTTGAAATAAATGAATACGATTTTAATAATACAATCTGATAATACAATTTGATGTATTAACGCGCTGAAACATCCTTGAGAGATTTGTGCAAGAGTTTGAGAGGATGTGAAATACAATTTTCGTAATACAAAGGTTTTTTAAAGTGCTTGTTTAGTCCTTAAGTGAATATTTGCAACAAGTACTTAATGTCAATGTCGACTTCATATGTGGAATGTGTAGCTAAATAAAACTTATTTTGCAATAAAAGAGAATGGGGAAGAAAACAAATGATAAAGAAAAACTCGTTCATAAACATAAATACCGAAAAACAATTCAGAAGAAAATTAAAAAAATCTGGAATGGGTTGTAAAAGAGGGATTAAGAGGAAATGTAATCATAATTATAATTGCAATCAACAGCCACAAAAAATGATAATTGTATCATCAAACAGTGGTGCGAAATAGGAAAGAAATGGTAATAAATATGAAACTTTGAAGACGATAGTGCGCTGTATTAGTTTCCGTTAATAATTATAGGTATTCTAAAAGGATTGTCCAATGGACATAATATGCCACTGTCTGCATAATATGATGACATCGACCAGCGGTTTCGTATGCCAGCATGAATCTGAGAAATATTGCAATATCAAATAATTCTTCTTCATAGGTTAGGTCAGGCTAGGTTTCACAGACCTCACATTTTGAACAAAACCTACGCATCTTAAAGATCCTATATGTATTCTAGTGTAGTTTATTACCAAACGCACCCGATTTTCGCATAAATAAGTTTATTCCGCTAATTTAGCATTCCAATAGGTTTGCGAAGTTCGGGCAATATAGAAGTGCCTATATACGTTACTCTATAACCATGTAGAGCTGGACAGTGATTAGGAAGTGTTTAACTATTTATTCTTCCTCTTCATGTCGGAAAATTCCGTAGAAGTCACTAAAGAATTCTTTCCATAGATCCGGCTGAAGTTCAACTGTGATCGATTGAAGCTAATTGCAACGTGTGTTATCTACCCCGTTGAGGAATTACCATGACTTAAATTTGTGACTCTCAGTTGCTCAATAAGATCCTGTTGCCAGTTGCTTGCTGAGACTATCTTTAATCGACCCATTCATTAATTAGCAAAGATTCAGAATTTTTTTAAATTCTACTTTTCATTTCCTTAAGATTATGAGACTTACGTGCTGCCTACTGCGCCACCGAGGCTATTCTTTTCATTTCCTAAAATTGGGCTAATGGTGTTTTTCTTTTCTTTAAAACAAATGCAACGTTATAAAAAAACGGCTGGTAGTTTGTTTTCAATTACACTAAAAATGCAAATGGAATTCAATTACTTTTTATTATATTATGAAATTTTTCTGCTCAACAAATATTTTTTTTCATGTAAATTTATTCAATCTAGAAAATTAACTAAAATTGGTATACTTTATAAAAAGTTAAGAGTTCGGAAATATTTTACACATATACAGGCCTGTCACAGAAATCAATTTCGATCGAAAGTGGAATTGATTCCGTATTTTGTTTCTCCAGAAAACAAAAAACGAAATTTTTTTGGGAATGAAATTACTTTTAATTTCATGATCGAATTTGCATTTTTTGTATCTGATAGTACAAAAACAAATTTAAAACTTCCTTGATTGAATAAATAAAATAACAAAATACGGAATCAATTCCACTTTCGATCGAAATTGATTTCTGTGACAGGCCTGATAGTGATGTCAACCTTAACATCTTGTGAGGCTGTCCTGGGTCTTAAAATACTATACATCTATTGAAAAGTGAAGGTTCTTTTTTAAGGAATTGCCTTATTCCTATCCACTGTGCATTAGTTTATAGTTTAACTCTAAGATGTGCGGACGTGTAAAACCATGCAAACGACTTATTTTAACTGTACAATATAATATGTACGAAGTCTGTTCAAGGAGTTAGGAGACTTTTTATTTTAATCAAAAACATACATCACTATTCATGTTTTTCCTTTTAAAGTAATTTTACTTCTTCCATTTCTCGAAGCACTTTTGATATGACTTTTTTACCGCTCTAAAGTTTGTCCGTCATTTCATGAGTATACTCTTTGGAACAAGAAAAATTACCAATTATAACTCTTTTGAGCAAATCGACATCATCATTGATGTTATTTAATAGTTTCTGAGTGGTTATTCTGAATAATGTTAAGGACTTTAGGAATGAACACCGCTGACATAATTGCCGACTTCTCAATTTTCTTCACTTCTTCAACATTGTTGATGTGTTGGAGACTTCAGTGCGAGGCTTGTTCTTGTCATTTTCTCAGCTTTTTTTAAAGAGCTTGTACTGTTTATTGAAATTTGTTTAATCAGAGTAGACTCAATACTTTTAATATAAAAACTTTGTGCAAATTGCTTGATAAGTTCTTTTTTGACAACAGAATATCACCAAACACACCAAACCGTTCTAACCTTTATTCCTATAATGAATGATGCTATATTTTTGAATCTTTGATGTCATATTCGAGAGGAGTGCACTAAAAAACCGATTGTCACCATGCTTTTTGAACACATCTCGTAGTACGATTGTAATACGCGTATTCCTATTCCATGTAGTATATGCGTTTATTGTATGTGCCACAAGTTGTTGCTATTAGCTTATATGTGTCATTACCAGTTGTCCTTATAGTTAAACGAAAAATATTTTTCTACTGGCTTGAAAAAACGAAACTGAACTTTTGAATGAAAGAAGTTCAGAAAAAAACACTATAATGCCTTCTACTAAACTGTTGTTGAATGGCTTTTCTACTAACGATCTGATTGACTGGCTGCCAGCCTATTTACTGGTATTTGCCATTGTGATTTAAAACAATTTAAATGGAAATATGTGTTGGTGTGTGCACAGCTGTTCTATTTATTATTATTTTTGCCTTGTTCAAGACATAGTTTGAAAAAGTGTTATGTAATAGTTTGTCCCCAATTTCCCCTGTGTATTTGAGTATGATTTGTAATGAATACTGAAATGAACTATTGTACAGACATTCCTGTTGAATTTTATGTAACAGACATTAAGTGTCGTTGAGAATAAATTAATGATGCGTTTTTTCCTTCTGTTTTTTGCGAAAGGCATCAATAAAATTTAATATTGTTAAATAAAGAATTATAGCAGTCAATTTGTTAAAACTCGATTATGCGGAACATGAACCAATCGTAAATATGATGCGTGCTTTTTTGCATGAAATACATTTTATAAATTTGATTAAAAATTAAAGATACTCGTACAGCTGACTTGATACATGTATAAAAGAGGACAAAAAAAAAATAATAACAATACACAGACACACACACACACACACACACTTTAAGTAAATTATGTAACTAATTACGTCTGTGCAAAACAAATATAAAAGAATACAGTGGAATAGCAATAAATATATAGTTAGAAAATACTGAACACTTAAGAAATTAATAGGAAATAAAACATGATCCCTCGACTATTGTTTACCAAGACTGGATGCGAATGTAAGGGAAGAGGAAAACGCTTCAAATGTGTTCAAAACGCTTAAAATATCTAATAATTCCTAAGAGAACCATTTAAAAAGTTGTTCGATTGAAAGCCTTGATTCTGTAGAAACTTAAGTTGAACCAATAAGTATAGCATAAGCACTACGGGAAAGTATACATTACCCAACAAAACTATAGATGGAGTTTAAACGAAAGGCTATTTCTACGATTTTTAAGCACTGATTTGAAGAAATGCGTCAAATTAATATCTTTCAATCTCACAAAAATAGTTTAAATTCTGTGATTTTATTACATAAAAAAAATAATATGAATGAAAAATTTATTTATTTTGCAAACTCAGAAATTTCACCGGACTTTCAATGGCCTTAAGCATTCATTTGAAGCATAAGCCGTTGTTTTAACTGAGCCTTTTTCATTCAAATTTGATCCAATTCACAGTGAAACCCATTCTGTATGTCTTTTTTAATTGCTCTTATGAAACTACTTTATCGTATAAGTAATATTTCTACAAATATATTAAGTATCCGTCCCATATGTGTTTAATGTTGTATAACAGCTGTGGCCAGTATGTCGACCGCGGTTTACCGGCAGAGCACAAGGTTTTAAAAATAAATCACGAAAAATTCTCTTTTACTTGAATACATTTTGAGAGTCTTAAGAACAGCTTAAGACTTCGTATTTATATGTAATTTATCTTTAAGTTTATATTTAAATTCGAAACTTATTTTGTCAGCATAATTCTAACAACACTTAATTACAACACTTAAATAACATTTAAATGTGCAATTAAGTCTTCTAAGCCAAATATATTGAAAATATAATGGAATTTGTTTTTATTTCGCAGAAATGATCTTAAATATATATAATTTTTTTTAAATAAGCTGGAAATAATGTCATTAATCAAAAATATGTCGTTATCGTGAAATACAGTTGCTCATAGAACTAATAAAAAATATCCAAAAATGTTGAGGATAATAATTACTAATAAATTTGATGAATGCATTGACTATATCGGCACTGCACAATGATGTGTTTTTATTCGAATGATTATATACCATATAAATTAGAATGTTAGAATAGAGATTAGAATATCTTCATTTAAAAATTATTATTTATTATGTTTCCCGTAAAAATTTTCCAATTTGCAAGTTAGTATCAGTAACCACTAATGGGGCTCCAGTAATGATCGGTAATAAGAATGGTTTCGTTGCTCTGTGTAAAGGTGATGATAATATCCCAAATATTATGCATTATTATTTAATTATACGTATTCATGTACAATGTTCAAAAGTATTACAATGTTAAATAGTGAATTCCATAAGATATAAAATTTACGTCATCAGTTCCGCGCTTTAGTGAAGGAATGTGGCGATGAACACAATGACATATTACAACGTGTAAATACTAACATAAGATGATCATAAATCATAAATGAAATGATCAAAAATGGCTTCTTAGTCTTGCTTTCTACTGCGATGTTAATGAAAAATTACACCTATTAAACGTGCAACTGCAGTGTTAAGGTCGTTTAAAGAGAAACTAATTATACTTTCAATGCAATTAAAAATTCGTAATTTAAAACATCATCAAAATTCGATTGATGAGCTTAAAAATGTAAAGAATTTACTTATAACAAATATACCGATTATGTGTCGTGAAGGTTAGATAACTTGTGCTACTTTGCAAAGAGTTTTTATATGGTCGATAAGGAGATCACATGCGAAAATTGCCCCTTATATGCAAAATGCCTCGTCACTAAAAATCGAAAGGTAGATGCCGCATACAACCACAGATGGGAGTACTGCACTAAATGTTAATTGAAATAATCATTGCACTAGCACTTAATAAAATTGGAAAAACTTTAGTTCACCAGTTTAGTGATAAAAAAACATTTCCTTACAATCACTAAACGCAGAATTAATCCAAAAATTAATGGTTATGAAATTATTGAAGCCAAATTCGAATAATACAAATAAATAAAACATTTAAAAATATAAACGTGTACTCAACGTGAGTCTATTTTATTTTTCTTTCAACATTCATACAATTAATCGTTAATGATGGTATTCAGTGAGGCAAAAATGAAAAAGAAAATTTGGAACGATTTTCGTCATCCCACGTCAAATTTGGTTTATGAACAGACCGGTTTCGGCTTTGTGCCATCTTATACTAATAATACTATTCGAGAACACTGAAGATGGCACAAAGCCGAAACCGGTCTGTTCATAAACCAAATTTGACGTGGGATGACGGAAAATCGTTCCAAATTCAAACAAACCCCGTCGGAAGAATATCACAAAAATCGAAAAAGAAAATCTTTATTTTAAATACTTAATATTGAAATTTATTGTTAGGGAAATTCTCCCTAATCGTTGCAACAATTATATATAAATGTGTATATTATTTTTTTTTTGTATTATAGATATTAGCGCTTTTTCTTAAAAAATATACAGTAATAAAAAAAAAACGTTTTTAAAATTCAACATTCTTTTGCCTATTTCTGCATCGGTAGAGCGCTGTTTTCTTTTAGCGGAATGACAGTCGCTCCTCGTAGAAATAGATTAAAAATTTCAATTTCGAAATACTTGTTTTGTTTGAAGAAAGTAACTTGTAAGATTTTTTCTATTCTGTTCTGTATCGTTTTCCCTTTTTTATTTTTGAATTACTATATATTTTTATTGAATTATTTACTTCTAAGTGTTAAGATTTCAATTAGTGTACAAAAATAATCATAAATCAATTTAAGCATAAACTTTAGTGAGAAATTTCTACGTTGCACTAAAATTAATGCAGGAACAAAGCAGCAATAAACTGAAGATTACTTTTTTTAAACTAAAATAATTTAATTTCAATGCAAAATCGCTAATATTTCGTAAGGCTGCTAATTTTCAATTCACCACCAAACATCAATAAAACTAACGCACTAATTTCGCACTATCACCAAGTATTAGTGGAAGTTAGCGCACTATCCCCATCTGTATAAACCACTAACAAAGTTTTAATGTTTTTTTTTTTTATTAATAGAAAACGTTATACTATAAAGCACTATTTCTAATTTAATAAAATTTTCTTTTTAATCTTACTTAGTTTTATTACATTTCTTCATTAATGCTTCCTAGTGACAGCTCAAGTCACAAAACACAAACAATGCTGGCGTTTGTATTAGAAATCCTTAGGTTGTACTGTAATTAACAAAAAGACTTGGATGTCAGCACAAATTGTGATGTACAAATTGAATCTTTTATTTAATTACATCTGTAAATTAGTTGGAACACGAAATTGTATATTTTGCAATTTATTTGAAACTTCAATTAAAGAAGCAGTAGCACTAACATTGTTGCTGGCAAAGGTTTGAATGGTACGCCGTACTAAGTAGAAATTGACAAATGGAATTTGATTAATAGCGAGAATACAGCTTAATTATATAAAGATAATGATTTGTCTTTCTTATTTTCGTTAAATAAGAATTAATTCTAATGGTGTATAGTACTAACATCAGAACTGTTTGGCACTTTTAAATTTAATGTGTTCTTTTCTAAAAAAATGTACATTATTGCAAAAGGAAATATACACTTTTCTAGTATATTGCGCATCAAATATGTAAATACTTATGTATTACGTTTAACACTCAACTTTATATCAGGGTTATATACTACCCTTTATCTCAACTAAGTTAACTACTTTGTTTATAAAAATTGGAGTTTTGTTTTCTTTTATATTCGTTTATATATTTGTTTTTGTGTTAAAAGTTTATACAATTAAAAAATTGATCGTTTGTTGTGGCTTTAGCTCTTCATATGCCGAAATTTCATTGTTCGCTAAACCAAGTCGTCAGTGTAGTGTAAACAGTTTGAAAACATTCAACCTTGGATGTTTATGCCATACAAATCAAATACAATATGAGAATTCAATATTGTATATGAATCAGAACAAAATACATAATCATAGCAGGCTTAGAATACTTTTATACAAACAACACAACAAACAATTATACTCAACTTGAGTCGATTATATTTTTGGTTTAGCGACCAATGAAATGTCGGCATATGAAGAGCTAAAGCCACAACAAACAATGCATTTTGCAAAAGCTCTTATTGTTTTAACGATTAGTTGGGGAGAATATCCCGAATAATAAATTTCAATATTAGATATTTAAAAATTAACAAACTTTAATAATGGATATAAAATATTTCATAATTGAGAAATTATTGCAAATATACTCGGCATCGGATGAAGATGGGAAATTAATTTTATTAAACACATAATTATATTTGGTAAATTGTTTGAATAGTGTAAATAATACTAAAGAATATACTATTTCTATCTGTATTCCAAAAAGTAAATATACATTAATGTTAAATGTTGAGACATTATTATATACCTATTTGTTTAATATACTTGTCAAAAACTCAAATAATACGGGCAAGCTCGAGAGCAAGACGATTCCATTACAGTTAAACTACCCAGTACAACAAATACAACTCTATTTTTACTCAATGTCAAAAGCTTGTCAAAAACTCAAATAATACGGGCAAGCTCGAGAGCAAGACGATTCCATAACAGTTAAACTACCCAGTACAACAAATACAACTCTATCTTTACTCAATGTCAAAAGCTTGTCAAAAACTCAAATAATACGGGCAAGCTCGGGAGCAAGACGGTTCCATAACAGTTAAACTACCCAGTACAACAAATACAACTCTATCTTTACTCAATGTCAAAAGCTTGTCAAAAACTCAAATAATACGGGCAAGCTCGAGAGCAAGACGATTCCATTACAGTTAAACTACCCAGTACAACAAATACAACTCTATTTTTACTCAATGTCAAAAGCTTGTCAAAAACTCAAATAATACGGGCAAGCTCGAGAGCAAGACGATTCCATTACAGTTAAACTACCCAGTACAACAAATACAACTCTATTTTTACTCAATGTCAAAAGCAGCAGACTAAAAGTAGAAAGCAAAGAAAAATATTCCAAAGTAATCAAAACAAATAAAAAATTAACAAATTTTGACATTGAGCAAACACAAAATTTAGAAAAAAAGTTATCAGCTGCGCTGTCAATTTTACGTGTTATGAATTTGCATTGCAAAAATGCAAAATAATACGGTTAGAAACTTTACATCCCATAACTCAAAGAAATTTTTAGAAATATTCCTAAAGATTTGGATTTTTCATTCTATCAGGGTTTTATTTCTACAAAACTAAAGGAAGAAAATAAAATTTAACAAAATTTTTTTTAATTTATTTTAATTCCGAAGTGTTATTTATTTTCTTGTCATATTTTTCATTTTACTTGACGTATGATAGTATAAAACGAAATGTGGTCTTGTTACGTTCGATTTTTGACACTCTTAACAATTTCCATTTGATTTCTCTCTTAAAAAAATCCCATGGAAATGTACAGACTTGTATTGTAGTGTGAAATGACTTTAGGTACAACTTGTTGCATAATTGTGGATAATTAAAATAGTATAAATATGAATAGGAGGGTTTATTTTCATTGTTAGTGTTTTAAATACACACATATATTTTAAGGGCAATACTCTGACAGTACAAATTTACAACTAGCTAATGCATATCTAAATTATTCAAATGTTGTTACAACATTTTACCTTGTCATTTACATATGCAAATTTCCTGATATTGCAACGCAATGTTCTATTAACAATATTTTGAAGTCGTAAATTCTTAAATTGCTGTTGCTTATGAAATAAAATCAGCGTAGAAACACAAAAGTAAAAGTTTTCATTCAGCAATAACAAACACCTCTGGGATAAGAGCGTGGCCATTTTGACATTTTGAAGCAGTTATGTTGTTTTGGCGGCACTCGAGAACAAAATGTAGCGCATACTAATAGGTAGTCATTTCAAACAAATTGAAAGGTAACACAGTGTACTCGCAGAAATGAACATCCAGTAACATGAACTTTTTATTTTTGTTTAAATAAGAAACTTTTTATAAAAAAGTTGTGCTAAAAAGTTAAAAGTTTTCAGCATTAAATAAAACTTAAAGTAGATCAAATCAAAAGTTTTTGATTTTTTCTATGCATTTTGCAAAAGCTCTAATCGTTTCTAACGATTAGTTGGGGAGAATATCCCAAATAATGAATTTCCATATTAAGTACTTAAAGTAGATCTTTAACGAAAAGTAATCAGTTTAAATTCATTATTTATTATACACCTTAATGATGTGAGTAGCAAATTGATGAAATTTCTGAGGAAAGAAATCAGAATAAAATAGAATTACACAATCTTAGACGCATGTCCTCCATAAAATTCATAAATTCACAAGCTTTGAATAAAGTTCGGTCGGTCAATCAGGTACTATATATATAAATTGTCCATGAACCTTACGAATCTTTATGTCCACGGACGTTATGAAACTAGACAATATAACATGTCGCCACGATATAATTAGTAAAAAGAAGTTATTCATAGAAAAAAATATAAATATCTACATAATTTTTATTCATCGTTTTGTAAATGCATTACAAAACGATAAAATTTAAAGTGTAAAGGTTTAGAAGGTTTTTTTCCCCCCGTAAAATTTGTTAAATTTGACTTGAATCTTTTGCAACTAAATTCAACGACAATTTTAAAATTTTACCGGCGTCTTCGATATTCTATACTATATTATACCTTAATCTAGTACAATTCAAATGGTTATAAGATAAAAAATAAAAACCGATTGGCGAACATTGGAGAAAATTGTACTGAACTGTTTCATCTTTGCCTATTTATGTATAGTTTTTTGTGGATTTAGGAAAATTTTGCTTAAATTATGGAAAATTTTGAACTAATTCATAAGAATTTTTCTTCAATTCAGTTTAGTATATGCTTTGTATTTGCATATGGTTTCTTATACATGGTGTTAAAAGTAACTTTTTAAAAATTAAATAGGCTGCGCTGTCACGGTGGTGAACTGTGTGACATAGTGGACCACACGGCTAAAACCAAAGATTTGATATATTTTCTTTCAGGCCAGAAATAGACTATTATCATGTCTATGTATTGATCGCCGTTGTCGGAAATGGCATCTCTAACAGAATTTTGAAAAAAATGGGCCTATGCTGCCACCACTTGAAACTCCACACTAAAGTGTCTCTCTTTGTGGATGCATTGCCTTGACAATAGCGTGCGGGTTTTCCGAACCCCAGATGAGGCAATTTCGTTTGTTGACATACCCGCCGAGATGAAAATACGCCTTGTTTGAAAATGTGATTTCTCAGCCAAATTCGATGTAAAATTGTTTTGCAATATTTCCCAATGTGGTTCAAGCGTAAGCGCCTCATTTTATTTCGTGGAGGTATTAAACTGACTGATAGTCAATATTTCTAATAGAAAATATCAATATTGTATTTGGATTACCCGTTAAATGAAATATGTACGTATTTTTATCATGGGACTCCTGGGACAAAATATAAAACGAAACGTCTCCTAAAATCTTATTGACGCCTTAGAGTGAATGTTAAAGAAATACGAGTATATATACACGTTTCTGAGCTCTGAAAACATAGAAATAAAGCAAATAAATATTTCCTTTAATCTGTTCACAGATGCAAAATAATCTTGAAACGATGTATAAAAAGTCTCTATTGTATTTTTAAAATGAATAAATGGCTGAATAACGGCATAAACGAATAACTAAGTGGGAGCCATGTTGAATATGTTAAATGCCCATGGGAAAGTGTTAGTCACATTGACTAGCTTAATCATCCTTGGCTATAATGTCATTAAGATGAAGCTGGCTGACGGCAAAAGCAACAACAAAAGAAAATTTTGTTAGCACAATACACACATTATCATCATTCAGTTTCTTATTCTTTAACATTGTTTTAATTTCTGGCCTTTCTGTCTATCTTTTCTGTCTTTTAGCACAACCTTAAGCATCGTTAAGAAGAAAAAAAACCTCTTACACAAATAATAGGCGACAAGGAGTTAGGTCACACACATATATGTACATGTACTTGCACATACATAAACCCAAGCGCATTGTGCTTATGAGGGTTATAGTAACAAGCGCATTTTATGAATTGTTTGCACGTATGCACTAGTGGTGAAATGAGTTACATTGTATTCATCTTTCCTGTGTTAATAAAGAGGTAAGTTGTGAATACATTTATACCAAATAGATTTTGAAATATTCCTTCATTGGCGTATGGAGATGTAAAATTTTATTTAAATCCTCTACGCCTAAAAGTTTCTACAGTATATAAAACTTCTAAATATTTCAATTCATTTTAATACAAATATATTCCATATGTATTTAGAATGTTAGCATATTTTAACTGAAATCGTGTCGATACTACATATTAACAATTTCTTAAAAACAAAATGTTTAAATCTATAAGGGCAAAATGATCTATATAATCTAAAAGCTATTGGAGTGCAAACCGATATTTCTACAGCTCTAAATTTTTCTTATTTCAAGTGGGTGTGGCAAATCCCATACATATAAATAATAATTATATAATTTTTATTTATATAAAATAAACAAATATCCTAAATATCCTTCGGAGCACCGAAGTATCAATATATAAATAAAATAAAATAAATTAAAACAAGAAGGAGCTTATGCTTAAAAAAATAAATTCAATTGATTATTTCAAATGAAATGGCCGAATAACTAGAACATACGTACATTATAAACTAAAAGAAGTGAATTTTAATTTTTCTCAAAAAATATTTATTTATTTATCAACTTCTATTTTGTTCTCTTCAAAGTATTCAACTGAGATATAATACATTTGTGCTTTTTTCCAATCCTCCAAGCAGTTATGATATTCACTTTTTGCTATCTTAGCGATTCGGTTTTTGTCTGCTCAGTCGTCGCCAAATGCTGTTCTTTCATGGGTGTCTTAAATTTTGGGAAAAGGAAAAGGTCCCATTGGGTCAAATCTCGGGAATGCGATGGCTGGGCACGATTGCGGTATTATTGCCAAAAAATTCTATCGTGATGCAAAAGCCATGAATTGTTTTTCCGCAATTCCGCATAACTTCAAGATGATACTCATCATTAACCGTACGATCATGTAGTGGCCAGATCACGCCACGGTAATTGAAGAAAATAGTGGACAAAACCTTGACATTTGATCGTACTTGGCGTGCTTTTTTGATATGGGCTCTCTTTGTATCTTTCATTGGGACGATTGAAATTTGGTTTCATTGTCATAACCATATACCCATGAGCGATTCCTATGCGAGGGTTTTTTGTTCAAAATTCAGCAATTTTGAAACGAGCTTTTCTGCCACACGCTTCATGCCCAAAATTTGCGAAAAAATTGTATGGCATGATATACCGACACCCTCTGCAACTTTTCTAATAGTGATTCGACGATTCTTCAGGACGACCGACGTCTTTGAAAAGTTTGTACCACTTGTAAACATTTTTCTGCTACTCAGAGCACAATCACCATATACCACATATTTCAAATGCTTTTGATGAGCACTTGATTCCATTTTTTACACAAAATTTTATGCAAATTCTTTGAAAAATTGTTTTTTCACAGCAGAAAATCGCCGTTTAACAGTTTTCATTTATTCGAAGTCCGTTTTATGGAAAATTTAGCTTAAGCGAGAACAATTGCTAAATGTTCCATTTTTGCTTACCCGAAACTGATTCTGGTCGAGAAAGAAACATAAGGTAGCATTTAAAACGCTTGTGCTGAACTCTTTGTCTTCAACCAACTAATTATTTGAAAGAAATCAATTTATTAATATATTTTAAATGCCAAAATAAATTTAATTACTTCATTAAAAGAAACATTCACTCGTCGCGAGGAATACCTGCGTTTTTGCTAAGAATTGAACTCATTACCACATACATATTTGTAGACTAGCGAATTTCAAACCAATTTATCTGTACAGCCAGTTTAAATAATAAATTGTAACAATATTTCAAAAACGCTCCAAGGAGTTGGGGCGGGAATAGTGGGGCCTAGAGCACACAGGTCTATAACATTGAGCAAGGATACGACAATTTTCCAAGCGGAACTTCACGCGATACTGGAAACTGTGGAGATCGTATCCGAGAGAGGACACAGGGGAATACGGGTTAAGATATTCTCGGACAGCCAATCGGTTCTTAAGGCCCTGAGAGGCTGTACGTACATGTCCAGATTATTACTGGAATGTCAAAACAGGCTCAAAGAGGTGGCGACTCATAATCAGATTACTCTGATATGGGTACCAGGGCATCAGGGGCATGCCGGGAATGGGATGGCAGACATCTGTGCGAGAAGAGGGGCTGAGGGGAACTTATTGGACCCTTTTGGGTTCAACAAAAATCTACTTAAAGGGGAGATTTCGAAATGGACATCGTCCAGGATTGCACAACATTGGAATGACATCAATGGATTATGTCACTCCAAGAAATTCATACGCTTTGACGCTGTGAGGGCGGACCTGGCTCCAAGACTGGACAGGAAAAGCCTACGGACGCTGGTAGGGGCGCTCACAGGCCATTACACCTGCAGATTTTGCGGTGAAGATGAGGAGTCGATGGAACACTTGATAGCAAATTGTGGGGCATTGTGCCACAAGAGACACAGGACTCTACATGCATATACGCTGAGTGAAGAGGATCTGCTAATGCTCCCACTGAAGGAGCTGATCCTATTTGCGAACGTATTAAACTACTAGGGACAGGGGAAGCACAATAGATCAACAATGGCCGCAGTGCAAAGGGCCATCCTGGGCCAAACCCCCATAACATTACTTACTTACAATATTTCACGCCTCCATCAGCTAAAATTAATTTTTAAATCACCCAAACGTGGTTTTTGATTAAATTTGATTGAACAGGTTGAAAACTCAAATATCCGGATGTTAAATAAAAGGATTTCCTACGAATATAATATCAAGTCTAATAACCGAATCATAGAAAAAATGTCATCATTGCAAGTATTAAATTATTCACCCACATTTTTATATAAAATTTCAGCTGATTCGCCATCCAGCAATTTCAACATTTCATTTCCTGAACTGAAACTTATTTCATGTATCGATTAGCTAAGTGCGTTAATTTTTTATACGTATTTTGAATTCACACAAATACCATAGAAATGGTTGCACGACAACTATTTTTGTAAAAATGGGAACACTAATTATTATTCTCATTAGAAGAAATGAAAGAAATCTGAAAAATTTCTCATTAATCATGAATGAATTTCCGTTGGAAAAATCCAGCATTATTTAAGAAACCATAAAATTTATGGAAAAAGAAATAAAAAAGTGTTAAACAAAAAAAATTCTTTTTAGTACAAATATCACGTGTTTTCGCAATAAATGTAACATTCCACAATGTGGCCAAACGCAGAGTAAACAGTGATAAATATAGCCAAGTTTCACATTCAAAATCTGTTACGTATTTGTAAACAAACCATATCATTCTCTCATTACAAAAGATTTCGAGTTTTTTTTTAACCACGGTCACGGTCACGGTCGTATGTTGCCTTATATTATTAACTAGCGGACCAGGCGAACTTCGCCTCGCCCCAATTTTAAGCCTTCAGACAAACGTTCTATTTTTTAATTTGAAAAACCATTAAGTAATAATTTCAAACAAAATTTCATACAAAAACTCGATTTTCGATTTTTCCAATTTTTCTCCTCGAAAATACGAACAACTGACAAAAAGTTTTACAGAAATCGGCCAAGCCGTTCTCATTTTATGCATTATTGGATTTTGCCACGCCCCTCCGCCCACAGACAGAAAATAAAAAATCGGACTTCACAGTGTCACCCGCCCGAGTATTCTGAAGGTTCCCTGAAAATTTCGTCAAAATCGGCCCAGCCGTTTTGGAGCCATTACATTACATACATACATACATACACACATCCAATTTTATATATATAGATGTATTGTGTTTTTCTTTGATGGAATAACATGAAGGTGTTGAAAACCACTATTAAATAAGCCCGCCTGGCAATCACATGCTAAACTGGTCAAAAACATGGCCATTCCACACAGTACTCTTTCTGACTCTGACTTTTGCAAACTTTAACTGAACTTGATTAAAATAATGTGGGTATGAACGAATGTGGTTTCAGCATGACACGAAACAAATCTATATAAAATAGGATGTGTGTATGTATGTATGTATGTAACGTAATGGCTCCAAAACGGCTGGGCCGATTTTGACGAAATTTTCAGGGAACCTTCAGAATACTCGGGCTGGTGACACTGTGAAGTCTGATTTTTGATACATATTTATTTTTTGTGCTTTTTTTAATTTTATTTTACTTTTTTTAAAGCCGTTGTCATGTTCTTCAAAACGAGATATCAAACTCTTAAAACGGTTATGTAGTTCCAAAGATATTTACAAAAAATCTATGTTAATAATGATTCAATATCAAAATTTTTAAAACTTTCGAAATGTTGCATTAGAAAATCCGAGTTTTCGGTTTATTTACAAAATATTTTCATCATTCGATAACAAGATATTCCGCGCTTACTAAGGTGCAACATTGTACAATAAGATCTATACATATAAAACAGGATATATATATGTAACGTATGGAGTCCAAAACTATATGATAAGTATTCAATGGATTTTTATTTAAAGGCCGTAAAAATCGTGTGGTAATATAACACTAATGTTTGCTTAGGGCCAGCAACGCGGACGGGGTCAGCTAGTACAATAATAAAATTTCTACATTCATGATTTGAGAAGTGGGTTAAGCCCCATTGTAGTAGTCCAAGAAGATTACTTGATTGTTAAGCAACAATCAAGTAATTTTTTTGTTTCGAATTGACGGCATGACTCATAGACCTTAAGTGAAAGAAATTCCCACGCATTTTTAATAATATTATGATCGGGAGAATAAGAAGGCCGTTGCGACGTAGACTCATTCTGTTCGTAAATCCGCTATTTCAGCGGAGTATTATCATGCTGAAAAACTCAGCTCAAAAGATGATGTTGAAGAGTGAAAAAGTTTTCTCTAGGACTTATAAAAATAGTTAAATTGATTTCTTTAATTTTTTCCATACATTTATCAAAAAGGGTTATGTACGATTCACACTGTTAAATAAGTGTTAGCCAACTCTAG